>JASKMD010000011.1:4889004-4927931 GCA_030144725.1 Haematococcus lacustris
AATCGCACGACTTTGACGAGCTATCGACACGTTACACATGCATCTTGTTACCCGGTCCATCCCTTCAGCCATGCAACAGGCACGTCTTGAATGGAAGGTTCTGAGGTTGGAATGGAATGGGGTGGGGCTGGGGCTGCAACATCCCTGCCTTGCATGCGCCATCGTGCCATGCAGTGTTTACGGGAGTGTTAGGCTCTGCTCATCTCGCTCTATGCTGAGTCAAGCAGGTGTTGCTCAGCCTCACAGCAAGAAACTAGCACCTTCTGCCTGCACCCCCTGCCTCCCCGTTAGACTACGCAGCCTGTTGGCATTCCCATCATCACTTCAGCTGTGGAGGGCCACTGGGATTGCATGGCACAGGTGCAGTGGCAGCTGCGCCAAATAGGCTCCAGGCCTGTGGTAGAGCCCCCTAGCAGGGTCGGTGCCCCGATGGCTGCTGCTGCACCCAGCCTGGAGCAAGCAGCAAGGCAAGCCAGTGTGGGGCCTGATGTGGCGATAGAGCGGCCCTTGCAGGCAGGGAGACCAGCTCGCAACCCAGCCAAGCTTTCTATCTCCAACCCCACCATCTGGCAAGTTTCACCAACTCAACAATCAACCTGAAGAGTGCTGGCGACGCACTTGCAGGCCCCGGTAGACTGCCCAGCTTCCAGCCAGGCTGTCAAATGCCTGCCCCTCCACCCTTTCTGCTCAGCAAGTGGCTGATTGGGGACACCAGAACGGTGCTGCAGTTGCAGTGTATCTTGGATAGCAGTCGGTTAGTCCTAGAGCTGAGCATATGGACTGGTCCTGAGGGGCTGCGGTGCCCAGGCAGCGAAGCATAGGTGTGGATTAGCAAGCAGCTGCATGACCAGTTACCCAAGCCCAAGCCAAAGGTCGCCCACACAAATACGAGTTGCTGCAGAGTGCGCTGCTGCACTGTCAGACCATCATGGTGAGTTGTAAACACACCCATATACTTTGAAAGGGAACTCCATAAAGCTATCAAGCCTTGCGGGCCTGGGGTCGGGGCACCTACCTTTGAGCAAAACCTACACAGAGGGTGCAACCAGGCGCATTACCTTGCCAGGCCTGAACTTGATGAGGTTGGGGAAGGTTGAGCGAGCACTGGTGACTGCACATCAGCATCTTCACAATGCAAACTCGTGTCATGTGGAGCCAAACAGAGTGAGCATTGCAGCTGTGTGATGGCAGCCAAGTTATATGGTGCCTGGATGCCAAGATACAAGGGCCAGGGGCTGGGGGCAGGAGCGGGGGCCTGAAGGGGGAAGGGCAAGGGGGAGGGGAGGGAGCAGGGGGCGATGCCGTGTGCTTTACTCACTGCTCAACAAGGACCCAAAGCCAGCTACAGTGAACAAGCCTTGTCTGTCTTCCAACCCAGAAAAGCTGTCGTCCAACTCGAATTCATGCGGCAGATCCCTTCTGACATTAAGTGCGCAACCAGGCATGTGTAAGGAACTGGTCAGTGCGCAACCGACCGTGAGGCAAAGCAAGGAGTCAATTCCAGTGAGGGGCATGTGATCTCGGTTTAGCTTTAGCGCCTGACGCGGAGAGGGGCCGGACTTACGTAAGGGGAGATTGCACCGGTGCTGGGCAGCGTCGCTCGGAGCCGAGCCGCACCCCGGCCCTTACCGCACACCCCCCGTGTCCGCCCCGATGCGGCACCAACGGACCATGCCCCTTGGTCAAGGCGGGGCTTCCTCCATGGTTTAGCATTTTTGCAGCAGGGCCTCAACAAACTCGGCACTGGTGTATAGAGCAGGCAACCGCTGGCAGCGGGCATTAGGTACATGGTGACCGAAGCGGGATCACATACAGGTTGGCATGCTTGAGAAGGGGTGCTACACTATTGATGAGCTATCAGCAGCATCAGCAACTTCATGATCATCATCATCAGCAGCAGCAGCATCGTCGTCGTCAGCATCACTACAACCGCCTGTTGGCGTTGCTGCTAGACACATCGTCACAACCCCCATGCAACATTGAGTAATCCCTGAAGCTGCGCTGTACTTGTTGTACTACACTGGTGCAGGTTGCTTCACCTTCTTAGCTATCCTCTAATGGCCCCAGAGACGCCAGTACGACTGGCACTAGGCAAGATGACATGACTAACATGCTGTTGGCAGTAGGGAGCAGCTGCAGCATATCTCGCAGCCGTTTCTAGCCCAGGCCTGGCCACTAGCAGGGCGTGCTACATGGCTTCCTTGTTGACGTGTGCTTGCGTATTATCCTACACATTTCCTAACAATTCTAGCAATAGAGAGCAACACCAAGATGCATTTTGCATCCAGTACCAAGGTGTACTTGCATCTCCTTGCACCACGGATAGAATGGGAAGGAAAAACAGGATCATAGCCATCTAAAATGAGGATGAGTCATTCATTGCATTTGTTTAGTAGGCCGTAGTGGCCGAGAAATTCGTTTGAGGCTTGCGCCCACAAACGGGGGATTGGAGTAGTTTTCAACCAGCAATAGTCGCGTCTCGGTTAGACCTCATTAACTGCGACATTGCCCCAAGCGCAAAGGTACTAGTTGCAGCTGAATGGAGGAGTGCGGGCTCAGGGAATCCTCATCAGTTGCCGGTCCCCCGATGGTGGGTCCATGTCACACGGCGAGGGGGCCGTGGCGGGGCTGGGCGCCGGGGCTGGGCGCCGGGGCTGGACGCCGGGGCGGAATCCCGGGGCGGAGCGTAGTAGCGTATCACCGGGGTGGGCCGCCTGGGCGGGGTGCCGGGGCGGGGCGCAAGGGCGGGGGCGTTTGTGTACCTAAGGCTGCAGTGCTCTGCAGCTTGTTGAGCTAGGTGTAAAGTTAGGCCCACATGCCAGCCAGCATGCCAGCATCCCATCCGCCATGCCAACACTGCTGATACTAGTATTAGTACTGATTATCTTTCATTGCCAAACCCTTGACTCAGCTTCAGCATCTGGCTGCTGCGTATGGCGTGCAAGGTCCCGCTGCTCAGCTGATGTCAGCGGCTTTTTTGTTGGTTTGACCTTCTTTCATCTACATGGGTAACATCGGTGCGGGTACACTGCGCACAATACCTGACTACGAAGGTTTAGATCTCGGTGCGCGCGTCCAGCGAGAACCCACTTACTAATTGTTTTATTCGAAACATGCCCTGGGTTTGACCATGGCGGGATGGGCGGGAGTCAAGATGACGATCCCAGGCTGCGCAATGTCACAAGTGTGTGCGTCATATCGGCTCTGTTTCTGTTGAGACTGGGGACTCACCCGTGCCTCCTTCACCCACAGGTCGCCAAATCTGCGCCAGCCTGCTCCTGCAGCAGCTTCTCTACTTTCAGCTCTTTTTCTCCATCGCATGGCTGCTGTTTTGGATTACCTGGCTGTTCTACACTGTGAGGCCCCTCCAGCTAGACAGCGCCACAGATACACCTCCCAACGCTTCTGTCAAGAGCACTACAGCAGGCTCCACCTCCTTGAGAGTATCAGTGCACCAGCTGACACACCTGCAGGCATTACACACATACTGTGGCAACCACACATTATAGGTCAAGACACTTCCACTGCCCTATTCAATGCCAACACTGCTCATGGACGGCTGGCCAGCTGGTCGTCACTGATGTCACTGCAGTGCCCTTGGGGCCTCTTGCCTGCCTCAATCTCACAGGCAGCATGTGCAATCAAGCCATACAGCAGCCGATGAGAGGGGTGGGAGCTAATGCAGGGGGCACTCCCTGTAACAGCCTTGGAGTGTCCCGGGCGTGTTGCCACCATGCGGTCCTGCACGACCTGGATGCCTGTGTTCCATGCGCACATCGCAACAGCCTTGGGCCTCAGGCCAACCTTAGCCACTTTAGGTCTGCACACGACATCAACAGGACGGCACTTCAGCAGAACGGCAATTCAGCAGGTTGGCACTTCAACATGGCGTGCGTTTTGTGATCGCAGTACTGGCGTGGCCTGTTCTATCGGGATGGGGACATTGGACGCACAGTATTGATGGTGTTCTGGAGCTTGGCTGAGCCAGCTCGACTGGCAGCTGGCTGGAATGGCAACCTGCAGGAGAATGTGAGCAGCTGCCGCCTTAGGGCATCAGGGCCAGCAAGGGGGCTCAGGGTGCTTGTGGTGCTGTCTGGTGTGGCCATCAAGCATTGACTTATAATGCAAGTCAGAAAGCAAACCTCGGGAGGGACTTAACGCTAGATTGGTGGCTGGCATGTGATGGCAGGGTGTGTCAGACTCCTAGCATCAGCCATGGCCAACCATGGCAGCAGGGGTGCTGATCACTGCATGCAGCATTCCCACACATATGCCTCATAGCCTGAGCCAAGGGAGGATGTGATGTGTGTAACATGGTGCAGGTGCCATGGCTGGTTCTTTTCTGCATCCTGACCTTCATCCCCACCCATGCCACCGTGTATTACATGCTGCTGGGCAGCACGGTGAGGTCGCTTTCCTGTTGCTATGAGCTCCAGAGCGGCAGCAGCAGATGTGGGCCAGTAGCTGGGTGCACAGAGCAGCAGCAGCAAGGCCCATGGTGCAGCGGCAGGTTCAGCGCACACAGCTAAGCAAGCATGGTGGGGGTTTCCAATGGCTAAGCCTTGGGTCGAGAATGGCTACACACCATGATACTTGGTGCTATGCTCCCTGTGGTTCTGGTCCATGTTGTGAGAGCTGCTGTTCCATCAAGCTGCGCCTCGCTGCCTTGTGATGTGTGGCCTCGCCCCTCCCTGTGTGGCCTTGCACAGGACACTCGGGCCTATCACCAGGCGGTGCAGGTCACCCAGGCCATCCTCCTGGAGCTGGAGCTGCTGGTCGGCATGTATGCGGTGGGTCTGTTGGCCTGACCTGCCTGCCGATCTGGTCTTGTGGCCTGACCTGCCTGCTGATCCAGCACCTACACACCAAGGAGCACGCCCCTGGAGACTGTTGGGCGCGCATGGGCCAGCCTCATGCGCTCATTTGGTACCAACCAAGTGCCTTGCGCAATCACAAGAACGGGAGCATGCCACTGTGACTAGAGCCAGCAAGCAAGAAGTGTGGGAAGTGCTAAAACTTGCTGCAGTGTTCATGAATGACTATCTCCACCCAGGGGCATGGGTTGCTCCAGCTGCACCAAGAGGCAGGCCATGCACAGTCCTGGCAGGGCTGCACTCTTGGGTTGGGCATGTTCCTTGCTGCCGGTGATGATTCAGGTGGTGGGCGTGGCTGCAAGTCTGGTGTGCTGTGCGCTGTGGCTGCAGGTGCGGCGCATGTATCGACTGCAGAAGCAGCAGTACTACTTGTTTGAGTACGCCATGGGGCAGCGGCGCAGGGCTCAACAGCCAGAGCAGCTGGTGCAGAAGCAGCAGCCCCGGCTAGCCAGGCCAGGTGGGAGCCAGCCATTAAGCAGCTGAGCGGGGGGCATGCAAGAGGCCTGGAGCCATGCAGGCAGGCAGTCCCCAATGGCATAGCTGACGCATACCTGACTTATAGACCTCTAGGGTAGACAGCTGCAATGTGTGGAGCAGAAACATATGTGCCAGGCATACAGATGGCCAGGAGTATGACCCAAGCCAGCCAGCCCAGTCCTGCATGGCCTGCAGTTTTAGTCTAGGCCTGCAGTCTGCGTCTAAGCACAGGGTTTTGTCAGCACGGTGGTGGGAGCCAGGCTGCTGCATGCTAGCCCCCATGCGTGCCCCATGCGTGCGACAGACGCACAACTGGGTTCGTCGTCGTCGCAGCATAATGAGCAGCAGCAGCAGCAACTTCATAATCATCATCAGCAGCAGCAGCAACATCGTCGTCGTCAGCATCACTACAACCGCCTGTTGGCGTTGCTGCGAGACACATCGTCACAACCCCCATGCAACATTGAGTAATCCCTGAAGCTGCGTTGTACTTCTGTATCTTTTACTGGCAACTCTGCTATAGTAATTTAGCAGAAACACACAAAATTCAGATTATGTATAGTAAGTGTATAGTTGCTGTGAGTGTCAGCCCCTTATCCCTCACTAGGGCCTCTATTTGAGCCGGACCAGTAGTGGCCCCTAGCAGCATATACTAGGGACCAATACTGGCCCGACTCATAATGGTGTTGATGGGCTGTGTGGAGTATACCCCAATGCACATGGACATGGTGCATGAGTGCCTACCACCTACACTATTGCCTGACCGCGAGGGCTATTGTGTAGAGTTGACATGAAAAACATGCGCTGATTGTGAGCTGATGACTAGGGTACGCCCATAGATGATGATGTGGCTTACACCGCTTATGCCGTCAGCCGTTAGGCTGCTAGGCCGCCCTCCCCCTCTAGGGGTTCGGGACTTTCTGTAACGCACTTCAAAGCAAGGTGCACAAACAAAGGTGCACATGGGCTCAACATGAAGTCATGCAAGTTCTCATTATTGTAGAATTCTAGGTGGCTCAGAATCCTAGAAAAGCCTAGAATTTTAGGCAGCAGGGACCTCGAAAACCTAGAATTCTAGGCTAGATAAATTTAGACTTCTAGGCTGGCGGTCGCTCCCTACTGATGACAGCTCAACATAGGGGAGCACACACTACTGTGCCCCAGCAGGCTGTTGCTGCTGCTCCTGGGCCTTGGGTGGCTTGTCTCGCAGCCGCTTGTAGCCCAGGTCAGGGTACTCCTTGCCCTTGGCTGGCAGAGCTGGCCAGACAACCATCCACTTGATGGCTGCACTCTGCAATTATCATCCACTCATCATGAGTCAGTGTGACAGCGTGACACCCCTGCCGCCATAGACCCGGCCAGGAGACAAAGCCCGTTGCTCCATGGTACATTGCGTCAGTAGCGCCGTCATGCCAGTTGCCATGCCAGTTTTTGTGGGACAGTATTGTTTTCTACTCATGTCCCCATTCAACATACATCACACCAGCGGCGGTGGGCTTTCGTTCAGGCCGGCCGAGTTTTAGCACACTGGGAGGTGTAACGCTGAAGGAGGCCTGAAGGATGGCGCAGGATGCCAGCCCCGATTTCTTTGGTGCCACGTTCGCGATTGAGGACGAGGACCATACGCTGGCCAACACACTGCGTTTCTTTCTCAACAAGAAGTAAGGCAGGGTTGTCGGCCCATGCTTAGCCCACCTCCCCTCCCAACTTGCGGTGTTGATGGCCACCTTGCAGTCCTCGTGTCTACTTCGTGGGGTACAGTATGCCTCACCCCACAGAGGAAATAGTGAACATTAGAGTTCAAACAACAGGCGAGGTGTCGGCACATCAAGCACTCCGAGATGCTTGTGAGGACGTCAAGGATGTGGCGCAGCACATAGCCAGCACCTTTCAGAGTGCCGTAGCTGAATTCAAAGCTCAAAACCCTGTAACCAAATAGCCACAAGAGACCCAAGCCGGTGTGAATGTTGTCACGTTGTGTTGGACACTTGCTCTGAGACCATCACGTCGAGCCGCAGTTAGCATCTATCCCTCTATGCCAGTACACAGCGGCGGGGAGGCACAGCGGACTTGCCCCTAGCTGGGCCGCACAGTTAATGTACCCAACTGTGTTTACTGGCCCAGGCTTTGAAGCACATGGGTCGCTTGCCTGGCTGCATGGGGTCAGTGGGTACTGGCGTGGAGGCACCTGAGGGCACCTCATTCGGCCCTGGGTTGGCTGGTCAGGCTGCTGGCTCCAGGCTAGACGCACCAGGCCGAGGTTGACCTGGCCAACAAAAGGTCTTCATTCCTGAAGCTTGCTGGCTTCGGGCTGGGGCTTTTTCACAACTAAGCTGACCCGGCTGGTGTAGTGCTTCTCCGCCAGCACCCCCATGCCCTCGTCTGCATCACAGCCATGCCCAAGCGGCTGAAGGCACACGCTCGCCTCAATGTGCGTCATTGGGTAAATACCCTTGCTAAATACCCTTGCCTGCCTGGAGGGTCTGTATAGGGATGATAGCTATATGCTGATAGATGGCCCCCACCGCACCCCCCCAGTGACTCCTGACCAAGGTGTCAAGCAAGGCTGCCCCATCAGCCCACTCCTGTTTGCCCTCTATGTCCACGACATTAGTAAGGAGTTCCTTGGCCCTGTTGATGCTGTGAGGGTGCAAGGCACACCTGTCACCCACTTCATGTATGCTGATGACCTGACCCTGGTGAGCACCTCACCCCACGGGCTGCAGCGGCTGGTCTGCCAGCTGCAAGGCTTTGCAGACAGGAAACACCTTACAGTCAATGTGGGCAAGTCAAAGGTGATGGTCTTCAATGGCAACTCACAAACTGCTGCACCTAGAATTGGGTACAAGCATGAGATCCTGCCTGTGGTGAGAGAGTTCAAGTACTTAGGCATGCACTTCAACCCCAGCGCCACCCCTGCTTTTGCTGCCACTCATATGAGGGCTGGCATGTTCCTCGCCATGCGCCAGGCGTGCAAGCGTGCCAGAGAGTATGGGGTCCTGCATGATCCATATGCCCTGTGTCACTTCATTAGAGCGTTCGTGCTCCCATTGGGACTGTATGGCAGCCAGGTATGGGGCACTGCTTTCCTTGGGCATGGTGTGCAACTCTCCAACCCAGTGCAAACACGCATGCTCAGCTTTCTCAGGTTTGCTGCCAGGGTACGTAGCTCAGTGTCAGGCCTGATGGTGCTGCATGAGTTGGGGCAGCTGCCCCTCCAGCTTTACTGGCTAAGGGCTGCATGCAAGTTCTGGAACACTGCCAAACTTTCCCATAGTGACCTGCTAATGAGGGTCATCAAGGCAGATGTGGAGTTAGGCAGGAGCTGTCAGGCTAGTTGGAGCGCTCAGTTCCAGCTGGCCGCCAGAGAGCTGATGGGGGATGAGTTTACCTTGAGCCCGGACATGGTCCTAGGCACCAAGGCTTTGGAAGTCAAGTGGCTCGAGAGGTGGGGGAGGCGTTGGGTTGGGTTTGAGGGAAACCCTAGACTGCCTGAGACGGTGCATCGGGAGAGATGTTCGTATGCTGCATGGTTCAAGCATGGGGACGGCATTGGGGACGGCATGGGGACGGCACACCTGCTTAACAGACAGCTCTCTACAGAAGTTCGCACGAGCTTGACTAGGTTCAGGTTAGGCAACAGCGGTCTGGGGGTGGAGAAGGCTCGGTTTGAGGGGGTAACTTTCATTGATCGCACATGCACCAGATGCACAGAGGGGGTAGTGGATGACGCCATGCATTTCATCTTTGAGTGCACTGCCACGAGTTCCATTAGGGAGCAGCCGGAGTTTGCCATGACTTTACAGAACAATAATGAGAACTTGCATGACTTCATGTTGAGCCCATGTGCACCTTTGTTTGTGCACCTTGCTATGAAGTGCGTTACAGAAAGTCCTGAACCCCTTGAGGGGGAGGGCGGCCTAGCAGCCTAACGGCTGACGGCTTAAGCGGTGTAAGCCACATCATCATCATCAATGTGCGTCATTGGGTAAATACCCTTGCTGCGCTGCTTGCCCGACATCGGCCCGTGCAGCCCTCCTAGAAAACAAGCTTAGGGTCATGGTGTGCAAGTCATGGGTAGGGTCAACGCAACCGACTGTACCGAACAACGTGAATGAGGTGCGCCACCTTCACCTCTTGACACAGTTTGCAATTTCAAGGGTTCCGCATGATATGTCACAACGCTCACGTTCAGCTGTTTTGAGCAAATGATCTCCCCCCCATGGCAGGTCAGGCTCACACCTGAGTACACTGTCAGTAGGCAATGCACAACTCACAAGCACAGGCTGTGGCTTCATCACCCAGCAACTGGGTTCCACGCACACATGCAGCAGGTGCAGCATGGGAACAAAGTATACTTCACTTCACTCACAAATGTCCAGCACTCACCCACACCCACAGCAGCACAGCATGCACAGCTCAGCTATCACATGCACTTGCAACAGGCAGACAGGTGTGTGCATGCAGTGTCTGTCATGGTTGCCAACTGTCTCTTCCCTGATCATCTGTTTCCCTGCACCAGTGATCGCTGTCACCAGTGACTGCTCTGACTTTATGTGTTATGACGTGAATAAAAACTGGGCCAACAGCAAAGCCACACGGAACAGCGACCACTGGCTTGTCGTCAGGAGGTGTTCTGTATGCTGCCCTCTGCCACCTGCGGCACAGCTGCCTCTGGTGCGCTGCCATCACTGTGTTGAGCACCGGCCACGCCTGCTGCTGCTTGCGAGGAGGTGCCTTCAGGCAAGGGGGGTGAAGGGCTGCTACCCTGCGGCAGGCTCCCTTGCACCGTGCCGTCGCTGTACACATCGCTGCCTTGCAAGTCTGTGGCTGCAGTTGAGGCTGTGGCATCCTCGGCTGGGACACCAATGCCTGCAACAAAGCCACAGAATAGATCGTGACATTCAGTGAACTGTGTAAAGCGAGTGCTCATGTGCTAGCATAAACCCAATATCACTCCTTGTGTATGGTGGATGAGTGAGAAAACCAGCGGTCGACGTGTCAGGCAGCATGCACAATGCAAGAAGTCACATGTCAATATGATGTGGACGGTGGATTGGGACCTGGAAAGAGCGTACCTTGCGGCACAGGCATCAACACAGTTACAGGCTCTTGTGCCTCTGGTGCTGTTTGTTCCAGCTGGGACTGCCTGGCAGGGGAGGTAGAAGGCCCTTGATTGGGTGGTGCCTCGTCGTCATCGCTGGTGGCTAGTAGCACCGCATCGTCTTCCAGACCTTGCTGACTACTGCTCGCTGTGCCGCTGCCTTGGTCCCCTGCTTGCCCTGCAGGAGCCATAGCGCCCAGATCCATGGTGCAGCAAGGGGATGCATACCCACAGTCCATGCCTGGGAGCATAGCTACATTTGACCACCGCCATCACAGCCTTGACAAACCATGTGATCACCTCTACTGCTGCTGGTGCTGGTGCCCGACTGCTGCTGGCAATGCCAGCACCCAGAAAGCTGCTGACTTTGGCACACACAATGCGTCAGCAGTGCAGCCCACCTGGTGCATTTTCTTGTCCCTCCCCGCCATCAGCTCCAAGCAAATGCTCAGCATCATCTGCAGCGGACTGATGGCCATGCCAGGGGTTGATGTCGCTGAGGTCGATGTTGCTGATGGCATCAGTCACGTTGCCCATGTGAGCTCCGTAGGCCGTCTTAAAGGCATCATGTTCCTCATCCTCCTCTTCTTCCTCATCCTCATCATGCTCATCCACATTGTACCGGTGATACAGCGCTGGCTGCATGCCCATGTGCTCAAGCTCCATCTCAGCCTGTGGCCAGCCAGTTATGCGCACAGGCCAACGCGTAGGTGTTGTAGAGCCAGGTGGATGACACTGGCGGCATACACGCGGTAGGAAGCACCACACAAGGTAAGGCTGGGTGGCTGCGCAGCACACCCTATGGTGCTGCTGTTGGTGCAATATGCGTGTGAGGCAGACATACAGCCTTGTGCACTAGCTGCATTGCAGTCGCTTTGTACCTGGAACTCATCATTGTCTGAATCGAGGCCGTTCAGCTCAGTGGCAGTGGGTCGCCCACACGCCCAGTGGGCAGTGTTCTCCAGTTCCTGCCGGGGCCGCAGCGACTGCTCCAGGTAGGTCTGCCACTCGCTGTGTGCATCTAGGAACTGCGCAAAGGGCGCCTTGCTCTCTGAGGCTGGGGAGTCTGAGGAAGAGGAGGAGGTGGGCTGCCCTGAGGACAGCTTGTCCAGCGTGCTGGCTATCTGCGTGACATGGCCCATGTAGCCTGCTCTGAGCAGGGGCTTGCTGGCAGCAATCTCCTCCTGGCCTGGCAGAGGGACTGGCCGCACGATGACTGGTAGGCTGGTCAACCAGTCCAGCAGCTTGCAGGTTTGAAAGAGATGCTGGAGCATGGCATCTGATGCCTTGTTCAAGATGGCCATCAGCATGCCCACTACCTGGCTGTGCAGCATGTTGTTGAATGTGTACTGGGCAAACAGCTTGAGGCACGTGCTGACTGAATCTGTTGCTATGACAGCTGTCTCAGCTGACGCACACTCGCTGCGCAGCAGCACAGCCAGCAGCTGCACCACACGCAACCGTGCCCTGCCCAGTCGTGGAGCCAGCAAGCCGCACGGTGTTTCCTGCACGGCTGCTGGGCTGTCTTCGCTGGTTTTCAAAACCTCGGCCAGTTTGGGCAGATGCTCAACAATGGCATTCACTGCCTCAACCTTGGCGTTGTACACAGCCTCATGCAAGGGTCCATCGCTGAGGCTTTGCACGCTGCGGCGTGGCTCAACCAGCGCTATGCACACATCCAGCGCTGGCACCAGCACCTGGTTGCCTGGTGCCATGGCATGCTGGAAGAGCTGGGCTATGCAGCTGTCATTAGTGAGCTTGCTGGCGAGGGGGGATGGCTGGGTGTGGGCAATGCCTGACAGAATGTCCGCTGCATTGGTCTGAGCATCTGAGCTGGGCTCTGCCAGGCGGGCAAGAAGCAGGTCGACCAGGGGGGTGTCAGCTAGCCACTGGGCATACTGAGGCAAGAACAGGATGCTGGCCTGATCATCTGCCCCAACAATCCGCTTGACGATATCTGCAATGGAGGTGGTGCCGACGTGGTTCACCAGCGCTGCCAGGATCGCTGGCTTGTCCTGCAAATACTGCATCATCTCGTTGGTTTTGCGGAGCAGCAGCGTCCCCACCACGCGTCCGAAATAGCCTGCTGTCTTGCTGCTCAGTGGTGCTGGTTGGCTAAGTAGCGAGAACAGCAGCTGCATCAACTCCTCGTCCTCGAGCAGGGTGTTGAACACTGCCTCTACCTCACAGCAAAATACCTCGCAAGACGTGAAGGGATACCTGCGCCCCAAAGCCGACGTTGCCCGTCACGACCAAACTGCCCCGCAGCCAAACTGACCAAACCCCCCCCCGTCTCATTGCGGCAGGCCGGGGCTGCACCCACTTGTATGCACGCTTGGGGTCATCCCCGTCCGATGGCGGGTCGACCAGGAACCTGAGGCAGAGACACAAGTCAAAGTGTCAGTGCTTGCAGCGGGTAGCAGAAACAGGGTTAAGCTAGATTCCCACAAATCATGTCGCACCTGATAAGTTGTTCCACTGTGCTGCGCTCTCGAAGGCTGCACAACAAACTCATAAGGCCGGGGTCAGCGATCTGCAACTTATGCTGCACTATGCACGTTCTGAGAACAACCAGCCAGCCTGCCAGCTCCCGGACTTACAAGGCCACAAGCCGGCCATTGAGGCTTTTGCACTCTTGAATCACGTCGTCTTCGTCTAGCAGCTCCTCAAGCGTATACTCGTCCTTGTCCATGATTTGGTCGATGGGCGAGGGCTGGCTAAAGCCAGCCACCTTCCAAAACATGGCGTCGTCAAGCCGGGGGGCAGTGGCCAGAGTACAGCCTTGGCCCCAGACCCCCGTGTTCGTTGCGGGTACTCTGAGTTTAGACAAAAGTGCATGCGTGGGGCTTCAAGAGCCATGCAAAACACAAGTTGCTCGAACAGCCTTTGGAATGAAGTGTTGGCCACTGCTGCTTGAATGCGCTTGTATTTATTCCCATGGTAGATAGCCACAAGCTTGTACAAGTTGACCCAGATACGACTCAGACGGTCCCAACCAACATCGCAACCACGTGATTTCTATCTATGTCCCTGGATATATTACTGTAGTAGCACCCTTCCACCCTTGGCAGCTGCAGGAGGTGGCTGCAGCCGCAGCCCGGGCACCTGCCAGAAGTGCACACAAAGCCACAATAGCCAAGCCAGGGCAGCAGAGTGCAGCAGCTCCCGTGCAAGTTGTGCTAGCGTGTGCCCCTTGGACAGCCCAAGGGCCTGCTGTGCCAGCAGATGTGTATCCCCAGCAGCTGACCCCCCCCCCCCGCTGTGCCAACAAATGGTCCCGCCCAGCGGCAGCTAACACCACATCTCCATGTGCCCCAATGGCAGACAACATAACCTGATGTCCAGGTGGCTCCAACTAACAGAAAATGACAGGAAACCGACTCATGGTAATCAAAACGACGCCGCGTCGGGTCATTAAATGCGGGCTTGAGGATGAAGTGGAGGTTCTGCCTTGGGCGCCCAAGGCGGCGATGCAGCTGGTTGTAGGGTGTGAGGCATTTGTAGTTTGCAAAGTACATGCAGTACACCTGCAGCTGCTGCAGCATGAGTGGATCTTCGCTGTCAAGGGGCATGGGTGGCCCAGTGGGTGCTGCTGGTGGCGGGTGGCGGGCAGCGAGGCGGGCACTAGGTTGCCTGAGCGTGGGTGGCGCTGGGTCATGCTCTGGCTCAGGATCAGGATCAGGCTCAGGCCCAGGATGCCAGTCCATGCCCATGCTTGCAGGCAGGGCAGGGGCACGCAGGGAGAGTGGGGGCAAGGGGGCAGCATCCTGTGCACGGGGAGGCTGCACGGCTGGAGGAGTAGGGCCGCTTCCTCGGAGGCATTGCGCCATTAGGCTCATACCTTCTCATATCTGCTCATATCTAATTATACCCGTGTGTCACTCACTCTCGCACCTCCAAAGGACATGCAGTGAAAGCCTGTGACGCAAGGCATCAATGTGAAGGGGCCAATGTCCCTCCCAGCTCGGATGGCCGACTAGTGAAATGGAGCAAATAGGAAATGCTAGTCACGTTCCCTCAAAACAGTAGTTTCATTTTTATTGCAAACAATGGTGTGCCTAGCCGTCCGCTTATGTACAAGCTGTCCATGTCCATCTCACTCTTCACATATCACACTCTCATGGCATCACACCTCATTCCGCCAGCATACATCATGATGGCAGGGTCATGCCTCCCAGCATGAGCCCATCTCCCACACACTTGCATCCACATGCACCGGACCTTGCGGCCATGCAACCATGACTTGCATGCCCCATGCACCCAGCAGCTCCAGGGGCACCACATCAGGCTGCAGCCCCTTGGCACCAACACCACCTACAGTGCCGGTGGACAAGCTGCCGTTTGCACCCATTTCGGCCAGGAGGGGGGCTGCAGCAGCCACTGTGGCATTGCCCGCCCCGGGCAGCACTGGGAAGGGGTAGATGCGGGAGGTGAGGACCGCCCGGCCGCCTAGCGCATACACCTCCACGATGCTCCTGTCTACGAACACCTGCAGGGTGATGTTGTCAGCAGCCAGCAGGCCCTGTGTGGGCAGCTTGACCACCTGGCCCTGCACGCCTCCGTGGCTCATCCCACCGCTGAACTGGCGGTCTGCATGGATCTGCAGCTGTGTGAGCAGGCCCTGCCGCGGGGCACGCCGGGCTACTGCCTCCCGGCTGGTGCTTGGGGGGGCGGGAGCCGCAGCTGCGCTGGGAGGGGAGGGCGGGCTGCCTGAGGGGGGCGTGGACGGTGCAGGTTCGGGGAGCCGCGCGGTGCCATTGAGGTAGAAGTCGGTGAACGTGCCGTTGCCTGCGGGGCGTGGTGAAGCAGGGGCCAAGGGGATGCTGAGCGGCAGAGGAGCTAGTGGTCATGAGCAGTCATGAGGGTGGAGGGGCGAGGGGGGAAGGAGGGGGGAGGAGCCATAGGATTATGAGTGGGAGGGGGAGGGGGGGAGCGGGGGAGGGAAGGAAGAGTGAAGGGTGTGAGGGCGAGGGGGAGCACAGCACATCACAGAGGGTGAGATAGTGTGGAGGAAGAGGGGGAAGGGAGACGGAGGAAGCCTGGTGACACCTCGCCCTCTGCCCGCTGCCCTACATATTGGCAGCAGCCCACCCGCAGTGCCAGTACTGCACCAGCGCTACAGTCCGCCCGACCAAGCCAAGGGCCCAGCACCCCACCCCCTCACCCCACACCCTCACCCCACTCACCAGTCAGCAGGCGGAGGCCCAGGAGGAAGGGGCTGTCCACCTGCCCCTGGCCCCCGGCCCCTGCGTCGTCCCACCGCAGCTTGAACTGCAACAGCACCTCCGCCTGCCGGTGCCCACTAGGGCTGCTCTGTGAGCATGCGTCTCCAGCCCTCCCTGCCTCTACCCCCACCCCTTCCCCTACCCCTGTATCTCTCGCTGTGCTGCTGCTGTCGAGGCCCCCCTGGGGTGCTGCCTCCTGCAGCAACGTCAGCAGCTGCACACTGACGTTGCCCTGCTGGCCCTGCTGCCTGCCTCCCGCTCTCAAGCTGCATTTGCCCCTGGCTGCCTCCAATACCACCTCAGCCCCTCCCCCCTCCCCTTCTCCCAACCCCAACCCAACATCGGCCCTCCGCCGCCTTGACCTCATTGTGGCAGAGAGCTCGAGCAGGGGGCCACCTGGCTGCCGCAGAGCTGCCAGTTCGGGCACAGGGGCAAACAGCAACGCCTGGGCCTCCGGGTCAAGAGTGATGACTCGAGGCAGGCTCTGTGCGCCCTGCCACCCCAGGTTGTCCGTGATAAAGGGCGTGCCATCACCACACACCTCAGTGCAACCAATGGAGTCCTGCATGGGGCATGGGGCATGGGGCATGGGGCATGGGCTTAAATGAGGATATCCTTGCATGCTGGATGATGGGCCAGTGCCAGGGCCGGGAGCAATAAGAGGTTCACAGACCCCTCTGGTGTTGCCAATGTGTGACCCTGACACTCATGTGATGAGTGTGACGGATGAAAGCAGTGCAAGCAAAAACAACCGGCTGTACCACTTGTGTGAACACCATCCCATGACTAGCACATACAATGCCCCAAGCAACTCCGCCAACTCCTTAAGGTATTTTACCCCCCCCCCCCACCCACCCCCACCCCTCCGCCCCCACCTCGTACACCCATCCCAGCCACAACCGCCTGCCCGCTGCATCCTGGAAGGTTTTTGAGGCGTAGACCGAGCCTGCATCCAGGGGCTGAGCCTGGTAGGGGAGGCGGGCCACTGTGCCGGTGAAGGCGTCTGCCTCGTCCTGGTTCAGCGCTGCGGTGTAGTTGGTCAGCGCAGCCTCCCCCAACAGGTAGAAGTCAGCGGCAAAGGGATGCCGCCCGCGCTCCTGTGGGTGGGGCCAGGTGGGGGGGCAGCAGCAGCAGGGGGGGGGCCGGGGAGGTGGGGCAGCAGCAGCTGGGGGGGGGCAAATAGGGGGGGCAGCAGCGGCAGGGGGGGGCGAGGTAGGGGGGGCAGCAGCAGCAGGGGAGGGCCGGGGTGGGGGGGGCAGCAGCAGCAGGAGGGGGCGGGGTGGGGAGGGCAGCAGCAGCAGGGGGGGGCGGGGTAGGGGGGGCAGCAGCATCAGGGGGTGCGGGATAGGGGGGGCCGCAGCAGCAGGGGGGGGGCGGGGTAGCATCACCAGGGGGAAGGGAGGCGGGGTAGGGGGAGCAGCAGCAGCAGGGGGGGGCGAGGTAGGGGGGGGCAGGCCAGGCGAAGGCAGCAGCAGCAGCGGGCAGAGGGCGGTAGCTCCTCACTTGTTCTCAATGGTTCTCCATTCAGACCCCCCACTGGTAAAGTTTCCCCCTTCCTGACCCCTACCTTGTACAGCCATGCACTCTCATCGCCTCTCCCTCTTCTTATCATGGCACTTTCATTCACCTTCCCCCTTTCCCCTTCTCCCCTCCATTCGTTTCCCTGTTTCATCCATTTCTCAGTTCCCAGTTCACCGTTTTCCCAGTTTCTTCTTTTCCCAAGTTCCCCCATTACCCCGTTTTCCCTGTTTCCCCACTCTCCCATTTGCCTCCTCACCTGATCAGAGTACTTGAACGCCTGCAGGTCAGGCGACACGCTGAAGAAGTCTGGGCACTCCCACATGCGGCAGTCCTTGCCAAACTGGTCACAGTGACCGCCATACCCGCGTGACCCAGCTGGCACCGGCTCGCTGCCCGCCCCGCCCTGGTCCCGGTCCTCAGGGGGGGGCAGGCAGGCGGAGTAGCGGCTGTAGTTCTGGGACAGCTGGGAGAACAGCGTGCCCGCATACACCCATGTGCTGCGCCAAGCGGGCAGGGGGGTGGGGAGGGGGGCAGGCAGGGGGGTGGGGAAGGGGAGAGGCAGGGGGTTGGGGAGGGGGCAGGCAGGGAGGGGGGAGGGGGCAGGCAGGCACTTGACAAACCCACAACTCTCCCCCATATGCCATCCCTGGCCTCCCTCCCTCACCACCCTTCCTCATCCCACCCGCTGCCCTCCCAACCGCTCTGCCCCTCCCTCACCGTGTCCTTCAATCTGAGCCCCCCCGCCCCTTCCCCCCTTCAACACCCCCCACCCTCATCACAGCTTCCAGCTGTCACCAGAACACTCACTGACCCCCCTCCCCCACCCCCACTCCCATTCAGGCCTTCATTCCTGGCCCCCCCCCTCCACCCCCTCCACCCCCACCCCCTGTCCAAGGCTCCGCTGCCCCCCCCCTCGGGGACCCCCCCCACTCACAGCAGCCCGTCCTGTGACAGGTACAACGAGGCCGCCCCCAGGCAGTCGTCCAGCGTACCCACTGCCGTCACCCACACCCCAGGCGGCCCCTGGCCAGCCCCCCCACACCCCTCCCCCTGCTGCCCCAGCTGCCCCTGCCCCGCTTGAGAGCAATTTTGTCCCTGGCCCTGGCCCGCCGCTCTCAGTGCTGCTCTTGTGGTGTTGGGGGGCCGGCCCGGCTGCGTCTGCTCCAGGCGCAGCAGCAGGCCCTCCACCTGGCTGTGGGGCACCTGCCAGGCGGTGGTGGGGTCCCTGAACTGGGCATGGGTGCCCCCAGGGGGGATCTCCATGCTCAGCGGGTTGCTGTCCAGCTTGGTCCAGTTGGTGAGGTAGGGGTCAGAGAGGTTGGCTGGCACGGCAGCCGCCTGCAGGGGGGCGGGGGGGCGGGGGCAGGGGGGAGAGGTGAGGTGAGCGGGAGGGGCATCTGGGGAGGGGAGGGGGGGAAAGGAGGGAGAGAGGTGGAGGGGGGGTTGTGTGAGCAGGTGGTGCGGTGCGGTGTGGCAGGGGTGGGGGGGTGAGGAAGGGGGTGAGGGGGTCAGGGGGGAAGGCATGGGAGGAGGTGGAGGGGGGGGACTGTGTGGGTAGGTAGTGAGGCCGTTGAGGAGGGCAACGTTTGCTTTTGCCTCTGCCTTTTACCAGGGGGGCTGTCCTTGACCAGTGTTAGGGTTTGGCCCAGGGCCCCAACCTCCGGGCTGCTACCCTGGTGGCTGCCCCCAGCATCTGGCCCCGCCCCGTACCTGCCCCTGCCCCTGCCCCTGCCCCTGCCCCTGCCCCTGCCCCCTAGCGCTGCCCTGTTGACCTGCCCTCTTGGCTCCTGCCCCTGGGGCCTCTCAGCATCTGGACCCTGTAGCCCTGGCCCTGGCCCTGGCCCTGGCCCTGGCCCTGGCCCTGGCCCTGGCCCTGGCCCTGGCCCTGGCCCTGGCCCTGGCCCTGGCCCTGGCCCTGGCCCTGGCCCTGGCCCTGGCCCTGGCCCTGGCCCTGGCCCTGGCCCTGGCCCTGGCCCTGGCCCTGGCCCTGGCCCTGGCCCTGGCCCTGGCCCTGGCCCTGGCCCTGGCCCTGGCCCTGGCCCCGCCCCTGGCCTCAGCCTGCACCTGCACTTGGTAGTAGAAGCCGTACTGTGAGAAGTTCATGACCCCTGTGTACATCATGAAGGGCTGCCCCTGCTCGTCCAGGGTGGCGCTGCCGCTGAACACGCCGTCACGGTCATACCTACGGGGTGGGCAGGCAAGCAGTCTGGCTGACTGGTCAGCTACGAGTCCCTACAGCAACTATTCTATTTCCATCCTTCACCCACCCACCCCAGCTCACCCCACACTACACCCCACCCCACCCTCCCCCACCCTCCCCCACCCTCCACCTCCTCCACCTCCACCCCCTCCACCCCATTTCCAAGCCGCTGACCCGCTGTTTCTGCTCACCACTGGTCAGGCACCAGGGCAGGGGGCAGCAGCCTCCAGCGGGCCAAGTCTGTGGACACCACATGGCCCCACCTGCAGCCCACACAGCGCACAGCTGCCAGGTCAGCAGGGACACCTAACCGCACAACCAACAACCAACAACCAACAACGTCAACCCCCTCACCACCCTTGCCGTGTCGCCAGCAGCCACCTTACCTAGCCACTGCACTGAACAAGCAGGAGGGGTGACCACCATGGCTGGCTAGCACTGCTGCTGTTTGCTGGCATGCCTCAGCATTCAAGTCCTGGGCCGCTACGCTGTGCTAGTTCGTGTGGTGTGTTGGTGGTTGGCTGAGTCCATGATGGGCGGCAGAACCCGCTGCAAAGACGCTGTAGCACCCTATACCATTGCATTGCTATGCGGGTTTGGTGCTGGTGACTGCCTCAACCTTCAGAGCCATGCAAGTTTGTGACAACATGCTTTCTCGGGTTGTCTCAGGGCTGTAGAGGCTGTTGCCACAGGGCTACCACATGTTGTGACCACCATGGCAGGGCTACCACAGGGGTGACCACCATGGCAGGGCTACCACAGGGCTGTATGTGCCCCACAGGCCATACACACATGTTGTTCCCAGGTTGGAGCAGCAGCAGCAGCAGCAGCAGCAGCAACAACAACAACAACGGCAGAGGGTGGTTGCCACTAATGGCCTTATGCCACTAATGGGACCTGCTGCTGCTGCTGCTGGTGCTGCTGCTACTGCTGCAGCCTGCTGGCAGCGGGTGGTAGTGCCTGCTGCTGATCTGCTGCCGGCTGACAGCCTGTCATCGCACCGCAGGCTGCTCACCAAGGAGGACCCCACACAGCCTTGAACGGGTTCCACTGGAAGAAGGCGTGGTAGACCCCTCCAGGCCCCTGGAACATGCCATTGGGGCTGCGACGCACAACAGGCACATGGCCACTCATTCCCCTCATGTCCACTCTTACATCACACTTCCTTCTTCTGTTTCCAGGCCAGGGGAAAGCCGCAGCATGCTGCAGTGATGGGCCAGCCTGTGTGGATAGTGTAGCTTCTTGGAGTGGGGAGCAGGGTGGGGAGCACGGGAAGTAAGGTGGGAAGCAGGGTGAGGAGTTTAGCTGGAGTGGGTGATGTGCGGCAGGCTACGGCTACCACAGATTTGGTGTGTCAGCAGCAGCAGTGGCTTGCTGAGCTGCACCTGACATGCGCCTTGCATGCCAGGACACACCTGCCACCTACTGCAGCGTGCTGAGCCAGCACCTCGCCTAGCCTCTCAGCCTGCCCATTACAGCACACCAGGCAGGCTGCAGTGCCAGTTGGGTCAGGCACCATGTCGACTCCCCCCAGCCTGCTTGCATGGGGCTCACTCGTTCATCCAGCCGTAAGGAGCCGTGAGGTGGAAGCCGGGTTTAAGCAGGGAAGAGTAGTTGATGCGGGGGTCCACATAGGGCAGCGCTTCAGGGGCTGGCACCTTGGCTGCCTTGATGATGGGGCTGCCGTTGGTGCTGGCAAGGTTCAGTAGGACGCCCTCTGGCAGCGTGTGGGACACATGGCTGTTGATGAGGGCGTGCAGGGCTGCCAGCTCTTCTGGAGTGCTGGCTGCATGAGGGCGGGGTGGAGGCAAGAGCGAGCCGGGGCTCAGCATGTTGATTGCTGTCAGGGTCAGCAGTGCGCCAACGGCGCTGACGATGCAGATGGCCAGACTAGCTTTCGCGAGAGCTAGACAGCGCAGCCATCTGCGGTGGACAGGCGAAACGAGGGTGAACCAGAGCGCAGGGACCTGGCGACCCGTCCCAACCCTCACCCAGCGCGGTATGGCCGCGCCCCGCTGCTCGTGTGCTTTGCAATCTTGTCGACCGCAATGCTGAAGGTGGAGCAGGGGCTGCTGTGCGGTGGGCTCTCTAGTAAACGCGTGAATTCGTCAGTTTTCATGGCATTCTCGGACGACCAGGCCGCATGTTGATGCGGGTCCGATGCCGAGGCTCCTGCCATCCGCCGCGCCCGCTGCTGGTGTTGCTTTAAGCGCTCACATCAAAAGGAGTCGGAGGTTGCTTCAGCTACGTTCGCTGGGTTCAATTCAGGGAGTACGTACCAGCTTAGGGTGAAGGGGGCGCATTGTGTAGTGTGACACGTCAAGTATGACATTCCCTGTACCCACTGCGGGCTATCTAAACTCAAGGCTGCTGAAGCTTAGGCTGGGTAATTCAGCTTTACCACATGAAGCAAAGATAAAATGATTGGAAGCCAGTGACTGCAGTGCAGTCTGTTATGCCTGTACTGGTGAGGCTAGCTGCACTATTAAGCCAGCGCCTGACGATTTGCATCCATCTGACACAAGAGAAACACGGGGAGGGTAGGGCAGGACAAGGTGACTGACAGGGAGTGTTGAGGGTTGGGTTTAGAAGTTGGTGCTTGTTGGTTGCGACTGTTACAAAGCGGCATCATGCGCTGCTTGCCAACAACAACAACATTTCAGGAGCACGCATGCTAGGACAACCGAATGATGACTAGGAACATCGCGATTCTCGTAACGAAACACGCTCAGCAACCAATTGCACTGTCGCAGCATGGCGCACCAGCGTTTGTCTGTCTTGTCCGGGCACCTCCTCGGAAGTGATGAGGGGCAACTAAGCAGGTCGCTCACTTCCGCCACTTTGCCAGGGTCGGCTGCACCTGATGCCACGGCGAAGTCTTATACCGTGTCCCTACCGGAAAAGCTGACGCCCGAGGGCGCTTGGACTGTGCACAGGTGACTGCGTGCGGCTACAGTTTCTGCTGGGCAGGCTGCAAGCCACAGCACAGCTGTACCTGCAAAGCTGCTGTGCGGGCCCAGTGAGACTACTAGCCTTCGCTAGCCTCCCTTTATTCAATCACCATCACCCTGCCTCTTCACATTGCTGCACCTTCATCTCCCGTGTCTAGTCCCAGTTTTCAAACATAGAGCACCCGGCTCTGACACTCCGCACCCTTCACAAGCCCCGTTGCCTGAGGCAGCCGTGCACTGGGCGGCAGCAGCAACAGTAGCAGCTAGTGCTTGGCCCCTCTGGCCTTGCAGCAGCATCCATACGCATGCATAAGGTGGGCACCCTTGCCACCCTTGCCTCCCCCCCCCGCACAATCGCTACCCTCCCCGCAGAGCAGCCAGCTCCCCATACAAGCTCGTGAGCACCTTCCCAGCCCCTGACGACGACATCCGCACCCTGCATGACAACCTGGAGAAGAGTGTGGGACGCTACCCGCACGTGAGCTCCGAGTGCCCTGAGCCAGCCTACCAGGCTGTCACCCTTGGATTAGGAACAGCCCCTTCATGATGCAATCTCCGCCGCACTGTTTCCACCCACCACATCATGCTGCCCTTTCTCTACCCACCCACCCACCCATCCACCCACCCACCCATTCGCCCACCCACCCACCCACTTTTCTTGCTTTCACCTTAAAAGGTTGCCTTGTAAGCAGAATACAAAAAAGGGCCACTGTGTGGATACAAGGCTATCATTGGTGGCTGCCTTGTTTCCACCCAACCCCTGACACAATCGCTGCTGCTGCCGGGCTCCTGCTGCTGCCGGGCTCCTGCTGCTGCTGGGCCAGCTGCTGGGCCCTTGCAGCGAATGCCAGCCTCTGAGCCTTCATAACTAGAGCCAGCTGCTTAGCCCCAGCTGGGCCAGGGTGCTAAGCCATGTGTTGCACGAGGCAGGTGAGTAATGGAGCAGCAGTCAGGTGCCGCTGTACTCTGTGCTGCTGGGCAGGTTCCGTTCCTTGGCACTCGCAAACGGGATGACAAGGGCAAGCTGGGCCCTTACACCTGGATGACCTACGCTCAGGTGACATCCCTCTCAGCCCTTGGCCTGCTGCCTGACCCCCTGCTGCCTGTAGCCTGACCCCCTGCTGCCTGCTGGTAAGGATCGTCCCAGATGGCCCAGATGGCCCAGCTGTCACTAGTGGCCCCAGCTGCTGACCTGAGCTTATGGCTGGCCTTGCAGGCAGGTGACGTGCGCACCTCAATTGGCTCAGGCCTGATGCAGCTGGGCCTGGCACCTAAGGAGACAGTGGGCCTGTACTCTCAAAACTGCAAAGGTGGGGGTGCGGGTCGGGGCTGAACGGGGTGGGGCGGTAGGTGATGTGCAGGACAGGCCTAGGGTAGGACAAGGCTTGGCTAATCTACACGGATCAGGCGGTGGGGCAGGCAGGCGGGAGGGCGGGCGGGCGGGCGGGCAGGCAGGCAGGCAAGCATGCATGCGTGGCGGGGTACCTTTGTTACTGCAAGTGCCGTCTACAAGAGTGTAAATGAGGCAGCTTACTGCTGCTTGCCCTGTCTCCATGCTGCGCTGTGCCGCTGAGCAGTGCCTGCTGCACCACTTTGCTTCACCCTCCTCACCAGCTTGTGGTTGAGCAGTGGCGTGTCGCCTAGCTGCATCCCATGCAGTGCAGTGCAGTGCTGCCAGGCAGTGTGCTGCAGCCGTGCCCTGCTGTGCGCGCCGCCATGTGCTGTGATCTGCAGAGTGGGTGCTGGTGGATTCAGCCCTGCACGCCTACAGCCTGGTCAGCGTGCCCCTGTATGACACCCTGGGTCCTGATGCGGTAGAGTACATCAGCAACCACGCGGAGCTGGCAGCGGTGGCCTGCAGTGCGGCTGTGGCAGCAAACATGGTCCAGGCGTTGCCAAAGTGCCCCTCTGTGCGGGTCCTGGTAAGCAAGACTGCGAGGGGGTGGCGGTGCTTCTCACTTTTCCCCACCTCCCACCACCTCCCGCCTTTTCCTTTTTACCACACTTGCTAACTGGTCTCTGCTCTCTACCGCCTCCACCGCCCCCTCCACCGCCCCCTCCACCGCCCCTCCGCCCCTGCACCCAGATCATCTACGGCAGCAGCGGCACCGGGCGCTTGCCAGAGGTCCCGCCTGGTGTGGCCTGCCGCATCGTCAGCCTGGAGCAAGTGGAGTCTCTGGGACGCCGCCACCCCAGAGCCCACATCCCGCCCAAGCCCTCTGACGTGGCGCTGCTGTGCTACACCTCAGGCACCACAGGGGTGCCCAAGGGGGCGGTGCTGACGCAGAACAACCTGGTGGCCAGCGCAGCCGGCACCTGCAGCGTGCTCACCGCATGGGGGGCGGGCGACAGGCACATCTGCTACCTGCCGCTGGCTCATATCTATGAGCGCATCAACTTGGTGGGCAGGGGGCTGGCGGGCCCGCTGGGGGGCCGGGGGGTGGGGGTCAGGTTGAGGGGCAGGGGATGGGCAGGTGGACAAGGAGACCTTGCAGGTCAGGGGCAGAGATGACTGCTGCTGCGGCCACTGCCAGCAGCTAGGCCTGTAGCATCTTGGTTGTAGGTGCCTGGCTAGATGAGCCTTCTGCTCTGCGCATCATGTTAGTGCTAGCACACAGCAGTCAGCAGGCACACAGCAGTGTAGCAGAGTAGCGCTGTGAACTTGCTGCCACGGCCTCTGCTAAGTTGCTGTGGGCATGCATGTCACCCCATGCTGTGCCTGTCCATTCATGCCAGCCTCCACACCCTCATGTCAAGCTGTTGCTACCAATTGCTACCAACTTCTACCAACTGCTACCAACTGCTACCAACTGCTACCAACTGCTACCAACTGCTACCAACTGCTACCAACTGCTACCAACTGCTACCATCTGCTGCCAACTGCTGCGAACTGCTGCCAACTGCTACCAACTGCTGCCAATTGCTGCCAACGGCTGCCAACGGCTGCCAACTGCTGCCATGCTACTACTGGCCTGCATGTACCCTGACCCCCCTGGGCGTTCGCATGGCTGCAGGTCACATGCGTCCACTTAGGCTCCAGTGTCGGCTTCTACAGCGGGTGAGGGGGCCGCCACAGCTGGCATGCTGGGCTCAACTGTTGCAGGCCTAACAGCTGCCGGCTCAACTGCTGCAGGCCCGATTGCTGCAGCCTTAACAGCATTCTAGCAACAGCACTGCTGGCATGCTGAGTTGAGACTCAGTCCCATGCTGCCACCCCTGGTGCCGCAGTGGCACTGGGCTTGCACAATGCAGTGTCCACAAAAGCTGCTGCTGGGCCATAGGAAGTGCCAGTGCCATAGGAAGTCTGAGTCATCACACAGGGCAGTACAGCCGAAGGCCTCCTATTGCAACACGACCAGCGCACCCGTGTGTGGGGTGGTGGTGGTGGAGGAAGGGTGAGATCAAGCTGCAGCTGTTGGTGCTGTGTGTGTTTTGCAGGAACGTGTTGGAGTTGTTGGACGACGTACAGGCACTGAAGCCCAATGTGTTTGTGTCGGTGCCGCGACTGTGGAACCGCATCTATGACCGGGTGAGGGGGCAGACAGCCAGGGTTACACAGCAAGGTCAGGGTGGGTGTCCCCAGCTCAGCTCAGCTCAGCTCAGCTCAGCTGCCAAGTCAGGCATTTGAGCTTGATGGCGCATGGACGGGATGACGCATGGCGCATGGATGGGATGAGATGAGCTTCCACATGAGGTGGCAATGCTGATACCACAGTTGGCCATTTCCAGGCTTGACCTGTCCTAGCAGCAAGGCTTTCATGCAACCACCAACCGTGTGGTGATCTGCTGCTGTGCTGCCACCCACCCACCTCTCAGGGTACAGTCAGGGTTAGGATTAGGGATAAACCCTTTACACCTGACCCTGACCCTGACCCCGACCCTGACCCTGACCCCGACCCTGACCCTGACCCCGACCCTGCCTGCCTGCCCCCACCCTCAGGTGATGGCTCAGGTGCGTGGTGGCAGCGCCATCACCCGCGCACTGTTTGAGCGCGCCTATGCCTACAAGAAGGCCTGCCTGGAGCGGGGCGACCTGCAGGGCGGGCGCTGGGGGGCATTCTATGACGCCCTCATCTTCTCCAAGATCAAAGCCAAGCTGGGCGGGGAGGTGAAGTACATGACCACAGGTGGGAGGAGGGGCCATGGGAGGTCATGGGAGGTGGGGCCATGGGAGGTGGGGGGTGCAGGGTGTGGGGCCAGGGCAGGGTGGGGGGTTGGTCAGGGTGAAAGGGAGGGCTGGCAGGAAGAAGAGTTCAGACTGGAAGGTTGCCAGCATGCATCAAGGGAGGAGCTACTGCCTGGAGGGGGCGCGGCTTGCTTCCTCCCATGAACCCAGTATTGGACCGGCAACACATGCAGCCAGCAGCGCAGCAGAGCAGCAGAGCAGCAGAGCAGCAGAGCAGCAGCAGTTTGAGGGGGGGGCCACAGCAGCTGCCTGCCTGCCTGCCTGCCAGGGCCAGGTGCGCCCTATCCCTCACCTACATCACGCCTTCCCCTCATCTCAGTCCTAACTTCACACTCCACCTAGTACCCTCAACCTTCAACCCTGACCTGACCTGGGACCCTGTCTCTCCGACCCTGCCCCCTGCCACTGTGCCTGGCCTGCCCCAGGTGCCTCCCCCATCAGCGACGAGGTCATGATGTTCCTGCGCATCTGCTTTGGCGCCACGGTGTTGGAGGGCTACGGGATGACCGAGTCCTCCAGCGCTATGAGCATCACACGGCCAGATGACACAACCATTGGTGAGGGCAGGGGCAGGCCGGGAGAGGGCCAGGGGTGGGCGGGGGGAAGAGGCAGGGCAGGCGCAGGGAAAGGGGCCAGGGGCGGGGAGGGCAGGGCCAGTGCAGGAAGGAGCTGGCAGCGCCGCAGCAAGGGCAGGGGGTGGTTGAGGAGGTGGAGCTGAGGGTCAGCCCGCAATGGCATAGCCAGCAGTGGGCGCGCCTGGCTGTGCTGTAGGCCATGTGGGCGCCCCTCTCCCTCATGCTGAGATCAAGCTGGTGGACATCCCTGAAATGAACTACTTGAGCTCAGACCTACCCCACCCCAGGTGAGGTGCTGCCGCCTCACATCAGGCTTGTCAGCACACCCGCTTGATCACCGCAAGCGCTGGGGCCTGGGTCCGCTGGGGCCGGCTGCAGCTCACAGGGGACAGCAGCTCCCAGCTCCAGCTGTTTTGCTCCTATGGCCCACAAGGGAGATGGTGGGTTGCTTGCTGGCAGATGGTGGGTGACTGGTGGCTCTGTGACAATGCCTGTGGTGATGGCGGTTCTGCCTGGCTGTGGGTAGAGGTGTTTTGGAGATGGGTGCTGGGGGAGAGGGTGTGCTGCCAGGCAGGCTACACTGCCACACAGCAGTGCCACTGGCTGATTTCTAAACATACACGGCCTTGACTTTGTGCTCGAGTACCCAGTGCTGGAGGAGCAGTAGTAGCTGCATACGGGCTTAATTTGTTAGCACAGTTTGCAATATTACCTTGTGTATGACAGTATAGTACACGGCCTTATGTAGCTGCATACTGGCCCAGGTCAAAAGTCATTGTATTATGCAAATCGACCATTTCATAGCATAAGGCGGCTTCGAATAGATGGTGAACGTGTGGCTAGTAAACACTGCTGCATATGCGTATGTGGCTAGTAAACACTGCTGCATACTAGGGCCTGCCTTGCCCCTTTGCCTCCTCGCCTCACCCTGCCCCCCCCCTCTTCTCTCCCCTGCCAAAACACAACCCTGTGTTTGTGTCAGTGCTTGAGGATTAGCAGTAGCTGCCTGTATCACTGCCTGCCTGGCCCCTTTGTCGGTCTATCTCACCCTCCCCTCCCTCCCCTGCCTCCCTTGCCTTGCTTGACACACTCAACCCACCCTGCATGCTGAGGCTTGCATGCTGGCCTGGCTCTACCCCAGAGCACAAGCTTGTGCCACCACACCCTGCTGCACCCTGCCTGCTGCCGGGGCCTGTGTGGCTGCAGGGGGGAGGTGTGTGTGCGGGGGCCGGCCGTGTTTGCCGGCTACCACAAGGACCCGGTGCAGACAGCTGAAGTGCTGGACACTGACGGCTGGCTGCACACTGGTGCGATGCGGGCCTCTATGCATGTCAAGGCCCCCAGCCAGCCCTCCCCAGCCAGCCCCTTGGCAGGCTAGCCTTCAGCCAGTCCACCAAGCCCCCTTGACCCCGGTTGCACTCCCTTGCCATCTTGCAGCCACCTCCCAGGCAGCCTCATTGCAGAGCCTAGATCTAGCACCCCACACCCAGTCGTGGAATACACTTCATAGGGGCATGTCACACACAGATTCAGTACTCGGCATAGATCACACCAGCCATAGATCTGATGGGCAGGACGGACAACCAGCCTTCAGGCAGGCAGGCAGGCAGGCAGGCAGGCAGGGTAGGGGTTCAGGCCGCAGGGAACAGGCCAGGTGGGGGGCTGGGACTCGGGGGTGAGAGTGCCTGCACAAGGCGCTTGTTGGAGCCCAGGCTGTGTACCGATGATGACCAGAGCAGTCTTCACTGTATCGGTTGTTGCCCTGATGGGCCGTCTAACTTTGCCTTTGGGTGAGATGCAGGGGACGTGGGCATGTGGCTGCCTGGGGGGCGCTTGAAGATCATTGACCGCAAGAAAAACATCTTCAAGCTGGCGCAGGGCGAGTACATAGCGCCGGAGAAAATTGAGAACGTGTACATGAGGTGGGTTCGGGGTGTGCGTGCAGTCAGTCAAGAGAAGGTTGCGGGGGATATAACGTGATTCTCTCGTAATGGAAAGAGATCTAGCTGTATCTAGGGTACGCCCATATAATTCTAGGTGGCTCGGATTCCTAGAAAAGCCTAAAAATCTAGAAAAATTTAGACTTCTAGGCTGGCGGTCGCTCCTTAGCTGTATCGCTGCAAGCTTGGTGTCTTTCCTCAATGTGACCCCTATAGGAGCCCCTTCGTCGCCCAGGCCTTTGTGTACGGCGACAGCTTGCGTGCCCAGCTGGTGGCCATCGTGGTGCCAGACGTGGAGGTTCTGTTGCCGTGGGCGGCGGACCGCGGGCTGGGTGCCGACCTGGTCACACTGTGCGGAAACCCGCACGTCAAGGAGGCGGTGTTTAAAAGCCTGCAGGAGGAGGCTCGCGTGGCGCAGCTGCGCGGTTTTGAGCAGGTCCAGGCGCTCCATTTGCACCCGGAGCTGCTTACGGTGGAGAATGGCATGCTCACGCCCACCTTCAAGCTGAAGCGGCCGCAGGCAAAGACGTTCTTCCAAAACGAGATTGATGCCATGTATGCGGCCATGCCTGCTAGCAGCGGGTGAGCAGCAGCAGCCGGAGTAGGCAGCGCGCAAAACTTGTCGGATAAGGAACAGAAGCTCGCAACGGGGACGATAATGGGTTTGGTAGCGTTGTTACACAGTGGAAGCAGTGCAACATCTGTAATATGCCCTCATAGCGGGGCCAGCCCCCTGTTTTGGCGCAAGGGAATGTGCAACCATCTTGCAAGCCTTGTAAGCGAAGAGTCTAAGGCTTGCGGCCTGTTGCCGTACAAGCTTGCCTTACCGCCGTTGCTCTCCCCATGCGGCTGGGGAGGGACTTGCCGATTCTAATGTCGCTTCTGCCTCCGATGCAGAGTGATAGACAAGCCGCTGCAGCTCATGGGCGAAGTTAGCTACCTTCGCATACATGAAGTGTTGTGCATGGGACATGGCGGCTTACAGCGCGTTTCCAATGCACGGAGAAAAGAGAAAAGAGATCGGAGACGCATGGGGAGAAGAGACGCATGGAGGTATTGAGGGATCGCCGCCAGCCCATGTCCCTCTAACCACCACGTAAGGGACATTTGACTTTGCGGCGTGCCTGGTGAGAGTTGAGTTGTCATTTTAACGCGGAACTCCTTATCTTTGCGTCGCGCTTGCGCCTGCGCGCCCGAGCTGCTGGCACCCACGGTGACCGGCAGTCTGCCAGGCACGCGAACGGTTTCGCTCTGCGCAATGAACCTTTTAACTGCTGCTGCACAACACCCACAACGCAAGATGCATAGTTCTCCGCTGCGGTACACTTTACGCATGGAGCCCAGTTTTCTCAACATCATCTTACACAGCCTCCTCATCGTCCTCATCTTACACAGCAAGAATTGAGACTTTGGCAGGGGTTTCACAGTGAGTTCCCTAGCCAGTGACGCAAGGCTGGAGAGTTCGATTGAGTTCGATGGTGGTCAGACTGGCATCAGCAGAGTGCGCAGCATGGAGGAGGGGTTAGCCCACCTTATGGAGCTTAATTAGCAAATGAATGATGCAGTTGCCACTGCTATGCTCATGCCGTGGTCTCCTCCTAGTTTCAAAGCCCCTGAGCCTAGTTCCGTCGCCCCAGAGCCAGCGCATGTCGGTCACGATGTTGGACATGGGGTCGGGCTCCTCGCACATCGCGCACTATCCATCGCGTTAATCAGGGACTCACAGATACTGGGTCAGCGTACATCAAGTCCGCAGGCTCGGTAGGGTCGCATACCCGGCAACATGCCCGACCAGCTCAGCGTGTGGCTCAGCGCGGCTGCATTCCGACGCTTCAATCCGCGTGTAAGTCCGTGCAGAAATGAGTCCGGAAAGCCGTTGTCCCTTACCGTGAGGGGGGTTGGTGGTTCAATGGGAGGGGTGACCTGCAATTGACAGACAGGTCGCTGCAGCCCATGGGTGGAGGTAGCCACCTTTGCATACATGAATGCTGTGCATGGGACGTGACCCCGAAGTAATAACCTGCTCTCCATTGCAGTGCTTTCAATGTAGCTACATAAGTGTATATGGAAGCATGGAAATGGTTACGCATCTCTTTGGAGAAGTAACGGTACGCGTGGCTTGACTGAGCGGGTGCGCTCCCTCAGGGGCCCAAGTTAAGGATGCCGCGTGAGCAAATACTGGATGCGGCCGGGTGGGCACCCACAAACGCCCTACCTGTAGCGTCCTTTGGCGTAGGACCGATCCTGATGGCAAGCCTTGTTGCCGCAGAGCCGTGACGGAGCTATGGAACGAGATGGAGCTGCACATGCGAAACAGGGTTGAGGCAAAGACGGGACGATCGTCGACATTAGAGCTAGTAGGTATCGCCCTTGCCAGCGTGCAGAATGGCATGCGCAATGTCGCAGTGCTACCCTTTTGTATGCAACACTATGTCCCGGGTGCACTACCAGCCTGAGCTCTGTGTATATCCATGCATCCTAGCCAAGCCAGGGTACTGCTACACACTTGGGTTACATTACTTGGTGTGTATGAACCTGTGGGTGTGCAGAGTAAGCTGTCCAACATCATGTCACACGCTGCCCTGTCGCACGCCGACAAACCACGGGCCCATATCCCCGCTGTGCAAGCGTGGCGGCAAGACAGTGGTGTGGTCGTCCCACCAGAGCAGGTGTGGTGCCGCAGATGTACGGCAAGGGAGATGGAAATACAATGCCAGCAGTCACAGCAGGACAGAGATACAGGAGACAGGCAGCCGCCACTGGCACCCGCTGCCTACAGTCCTGATGCAACCTGGGTCCCTTAACCTGAGTCTGCGGCAACGCAATGTTTGGCAAGTGCCATGTAGTGATGAGGACGATAGTGACACACCATCACTTGCTTCATCTGCGTCCTGGTGATCCCATGCATGCTAGCTGCCATCCATGCTGCTTGCTTGTCCTGTTGCCCTGCAACCACAGCAGCACGCCCTGCGGGAGGTGTTCATGTTCTACACCTCCTGGGCAGAGAAGCACAACTTCCTGTACCTCAGCCGCTCCCAGTTCCTGCGCTTCTGCCGTGACACGCTGATCATGAGGGGCGAGCTGGACAGTGTCAGCCTCAGCCTGGTCTATGACAAAGCATTGCAGGTGGGCTGCTGCTGCCTGACTCGAGGGAGGGGCATGAGGGTGGAGGGCAGAGGAAGGGGTGTGGGGTAGCAGGCTAGAGGAAGGGGCCTGAGCTGTGGTGGGTCAGTTCGGAGCACATTGCGCTGATTGGGTGCTCCTGCTCCTGCCACTCCCTGTCACGTCCCGCTGCTGGCCCTTCCACGCCGTGAGCAGCCAGCAGCACACCACAGTCACAGCCTCCGTGCTTCCACCACCCCTTCATGCGTCACAGTGGTTCAGTGGCGCGCCTCAAGCACAGCCTTCCAGCCCCAGTGCAGGGGCCCAGCGGGGAGAGTCCCGTGATAATGGAGGTGATGATGTCTACCCGCCCCTTCCTTGCTGTAAGCAGGCCCCTCCTGGCCTTGGCTGAGCAGCCCTTCGTGACTGCGCTCGCAGGTGCAAGCCGCATCCCCTGAGTGTGATGGTGGGGCGCGCCTGACAAGGGACGGCTGGGTGGCCGCGCTGCAGGTCGTTGCCAGTGTGCTGTACCCCCAGCTGGCGGCACAGGAGGCCTGGGAGCGCCTGGTGGCAGAGCATGTGCTCAAGGTTGGCGTCAGGCTGTCCAGTGACTGGCTGGCCCCGGTGAGCCACACCACTCTCCTGCAGGCCCTTCTCCTAGCACCGCAGCAGCACCGCAGCACCGCAGCAGCAGTTTGGGGGGTTGAGCACAGCAGCTGCCTGCCTGCCTGCCAGGGCGATGTGCGCCCTATCCCTCACCTACATCACGCCTTCCCCTCATCTCAGTCCTAACTTCACACTCCACCTAGTACCCTCAACCTTCAACCCTGACCTGACCTGGGACCCTGTCTCTCCGACCCTGCCCCCTGCCACTGTGCCTGGCCTGCCCCAGGTGCCTCCCCCATCAGCGATGAGGTCATGATGTTCCTGCGCATCTGCTTTGGCGCCACGGTGTTGGAGGGCTACGGGATGACCGAGTCCTCCAGCGCTATGAGCATAACACGGCCAGATGACACAACCATTGGTGAGGGCAGGGGCAGGCCGGGAGAGGGCCAGGGGTGGGCGGGGGGAAGAGGCAGGGCAGGCGCAGGGAAAGGGGCCAGGGGCGGGGAGGGCAGGGCCAGTGCAGGAAGGAGCTGGCAGCGCCGCAGCAAGGGCAGGGGGTGGTTGAGGAGGTGGAGCTGAGGGTCAGCCCGCAATGGCATAGCCAGCAGTGGGCGCGCCTGGCTGTGCTGTAGGCCATGTGGGCGCCCCTCTCCCTCATGCTGAGATCAAGCTGGTGGACATCCCTGAAATGAACTACTTGAGCTCAGACCTACCCCACCCCAGGTGAGGTGCTGCCGCCTCACATCAGGCTTGTCAGCACACCCGCTTGATCACCGCAAGCGCTGGGGCCTGGGTCCGCTGGGGCCGGCTGCAGCTCACAGGGGACAGCAGCTCCCAGCTCCAGCTGTTTTGCTCCTATGGCCCACAAGGGAGATGGTGGGTTGCTTGCTGGCAGATGGTGGGTGGCTGGTGGCTCTGTGACAATGCCTGTGGTGATGGCGGTTCTGCCTGGCTGTGGGTAGAGGTGTCCTGGAGATGGGTGCTGGGGGACGAGGGTGTGCTGCCAGGCAGGCTACACTGCCACACGGCAGTGCCACTAGCTGATGCCTTCATACACACGGCCTTGACTTTGTGCTCGAGTACGAAGTGCTTGAGGAGCAGCAGTAGCTGCATACGGGCTTAGGTTCAACAACCAGCACAATTCACAAACCCACCTTGTATGACAATGCAATACACGGCCTTATGTAGCTGCATACTGGCTCAGGTCAAAAGTCAGTGCATTATGCAAATCAATCATTTCAAAGCACATGGCGACTTCGAAATGATGGTGAATGCTATATATATTGCTAGCAAACACTGCTGCATACTAGGGCCTGCCCTGCCCCTTTGCCTCACCCTGCCCCCTCCCTGCCCTCCCATGCCGTGCTTGACACACCCAACTCACTCTGCATGCTGAGGCCTACCACCTGCCCTGGCTCCGCCCCGCCCCACCCCACCCCATCTCATGCTGCCCTCCTCCCTCCCCGCTACACCCTGCTGCACCCTGCCTGCTGCCGGGGCCTGTGTGGCTGCAGGGGGGAGGTGTGTGTGCGGGGCCGGCCGTGTTTGCCGGCTACCACAAGGACCCGGTGCAGACAGCTGAAGTGCTGGACACTGACGGCTGGCTGCACACTGGTGCCGGGTGAGATGCAAGGGACGTTGGCAGGTGGCTGCCTGGGGGGCGCTTGAAGATTATTGACCGCAAGAAAAACATCTTCAAGTTGGCGCAGGGCGAGTACATAGCGCCTGAGAAGATTGTGAACGTTTACATGAGGTGGGTCGTAGGGTTGTTGCAGGGCCTGGGCCTCCTTGTAAGGCTCAATTTGTGCGTACGATCAGTCAAGAGAAGGCTGCCTTGCTACATAACTATCCCTCTCCATTACGAGAAAATCACAGTTCGTTATATCCCCTTGATGGACGGCACTTCGGACGCTGAACTCGATGACTTGACGCGTGGATAGCCTCATACATGACTTCGCGTAGCGTACCACAAGGGTCGCGGCATTAGCGCTGACTCGCGACAAAACGTACACGCCTTGACGCAATAACTGGAAAAGTGCACGCCTTGCCACAATTACTGGTAAAGTGCTCGACTTGACCCAGAATTACAGGAATAATGCACGACCGGACCAAAATCACGGCTAAATCACAAGGCTAGAACACCGTATGCTCGTAATGTAACAGTGTATCGCATAATGTCTCGGCCAACATTGTTGACGTCCAAATAACAGTCTTGGCCAAGTCTCGAGTTGCGCAATCGTCTCGATTGCGCCTCGACGTTTACCGCAACTCGAGACCCAGCCTCGACCGTTATTCCCTCGTAACAGCTGTACATAACTCGTAATCGAAAGGGATCTAGCTGTATTGTCGCAAGCTTGGTGTCTTTCTTCAATGTGACCCCTACAGGAGCCCCTTCGTCGCCCAGGCCTTTGTGTATGGCGACAGCTCGCGTGCTCAGCTGGTGGCCATCGTGGTGCCAGACGTGGAGGTTATGTTGCCGTGGGCGGCGGACCGCGGGCTGGGTGCCGCCCTGGTCACACTTTGCGGAAACCCGCACGTCAAGGAGGCGGTGTACAAAAGCCAGCAGGAGGAGGCTCGCGTGGCGCAGCTGCGCGGTTTTGAGCAGGTCCATGCGCTCCATTTGCACCCGGAGCTGCTCACGGAGGAGAACGGCATGCTCACGCCCACCTTCAAGCTAAAGCGGCCGCAGGCAAATACGTTCTTCCACAATGAGATTGATGCCATGTATGCGGTCATGCTTGCTAGCAGCGGGTGAGCAGCAGCAGCCGAAGTAGGCAGCGTGCAAAACTTGTAGGATAAGGAACAGAAGCGCGCAGCAGGGACGAGAATGTATTTGGCAGAGTTGTTACATAGTGGCAGCAGTGCAACATCTGTAATGTGCCCTCATTACGGGGCAACCCCTATTTGGCGCAAGGGAATGTGTAACCATCTTGCAAACCTTGTAAGCGAAGAGGCTAACGCCTGCGGCTTGCTACCGTACAAGCTTGCTCAGCCGCCGTTGCTCGAGCCCCTGTGAAGCCCACGTGCCCTAGCTTCTCCCTGTATGCCCTTCATGCTTACGAGCTGCCTGGCGCTAGGCTTGCTGCTAATGAAGGCTGCCGCCACGGGCACTCTGTGGTGGTCTGGCTTGGAAGAGGGTATCCTCCATGTGGAGCCGGTGACCGAAAGGGTGTTGGCAGTGGGCACCGCTATTCATACGCCCTAACTTATGCCACGTGCTGCTCTTGCCAACAAGGGCTCAGCCACGGTCCTGCCCACTCTTCTACACACACGGCTCAAGGCTCCACACCGCCACTCCTGCTGGCCAAAACTTACGGGCAAAGAGGGGTGGGGTAGGGCAGACCACTGTCGAGGCTATAGGAGTGAGTGTGAACGCATCCCGGCTATGTGCCTGGCCAACACTTTGAGCATGGCACACACACTTAATGCGCTCGTTGCAAGGCCCGCAAGCTTGACAACACAGCAACAACACGACGAAGCAAAGAAACAAATGCCCAAGGATAACATCGTGCAGCCATTCTAGCAACCCTAAACAGCAGTCCTCCCTCATTATGTTGAACCCTAGCTACTACTTATGAACAGAAGTCTTGAGGGCTGACACTATAGCACATGCAGTCACCGACTAAGTGGTAGGCCAATTGGGCCCGCTTGGTATGTGCTTATGATTTTATTGTTGCTGTTGCACTGCCAAAGGGAACACCCCTGCGGCCCCCCCCGATGGGAATACCCCTAAGGAACAGCTCTGCTCAGGCAACCCTAGGGCCTGACTCAACTTTTGACATTCAAGTATGTGATGCACAACCAATCCTACACATGTTACCCTTGCTATGCGCAGAAATGAACTACTGGCCTGCCACGATACAGCCCCATGCCCAAAGCCCCACGATGAAGGCCGGTGAGGCTGGCGGAGCACAGCCAGCCCACTGCATGCCAGAAGCGCACGCCCCAGCCACGCACGACATGCTTGCCATGACGCTGCCCCGTGCCCAATGCCCCACCATGCAGGCCGGTGAGGCTGGCGGAGCACAGCCAGCCCACTGTATGCCAGCAGAGCACGCCCCAGCCACGCACGGCATGCTTGCCGTGACGCAGCCCCGTGCCCAATGCCCCACCATGCAGGCCGGTGAGGCTGGCGGAGCACAGCCAGCCCACTGTATGCCAGCAGAGCACGCCCCAGCCACGCACGGCATGCTTGCCGTGACGCAGCCCCGTGCCCAATGCCCCACCATGCAGGCCGGTGAGGCTGGCGGAGCACAGCCAGCCCACTGCATGCCAGCAGCGCACGCCCCAGCCACGCACGGCATGCTTGCCATGATGCAGCCCCGTGTTCAATACCCCACCATGCAGGCCGGTGAGGCTGGCGGAGCACAGCCAGCCCACTGCATGCCAGCAGCGCACGCCCCAGCCACGCACGGCATGCTTGCCATGACGCAGCCCCGTGCCCAATGCCCCACCATGCAGGCCGGTGAGGCTGGCGGAGCACAGCCAGCCCACTGCATGCCAGCAGCGCACGCCCCAGCCACGCACGGCATGCTTGCCATGATGCAGCCCCGTGTTCAATACCCCACCATGCAGGCCCGCGAGGCACGCGGAGCCCACCATGTACCAGCAGAGCACGCTCCAGCCATACACGCTGGCACCATGCCGCCCTATGAAGCACAGCCAGCCAAGGAGCAGACAGGGATGCTCCATTCATGCATGCTGATGGATACCAGCAGAGACGTTGGTACGATTGCTGACAAGACCTACAAGACACTTGTCCCATGTAAGGATGCCCTCCATGACATCAAACAAACCTACTTGCAATGGAAGGGCATGCATTGCATATTCATAGCAGTAGCCTGTGCATGGTGGTGGATTCATCACCATGCAACACTTCACCTCACTCCGATAATCTCTCAATCCATCTCTCAGACCATCTCTCAGTCCCAAAACTGCTTTCGAAGGCATTGCAAAAGGCTGCAAAGATGGAGAGCCATCTCCACTACATCGGCCTTCGTCAATTTCCTTTACATAGACGGGACTATCGATAGACACACCGCCATACTCAACCTCACAGTCTGCATGCACACCTGGATTACACAAGGCCACTACACTGTGACGGGAGGCAAGTCCTCAGTAATCGTTCATCACTACAACACCACTCTTCAACGCCACACTATTTACAGAATCACCATCTTAGATAAACAACGACGCCCTACCAACGTCATCCCCATGGACCACCTTAAGACCGCCATCCAATGGCTGGGCATTTTGAGCACGAGCTACTGCGCCATGGCGATCACATACATTGCATGGCTCCTACTTGCATGCGGGGACGTTGAAGCCAACCCGGGACCCAACACACACTACGTCCAGCAAGTGGGTAGCAGCACATGCCAAGCCGACTCCCTTAACAACATCGCGGGACGGAAATGGGTCAGCATCGACGATATCGACACCTTCTACGCACAAAGGCTCACGCAGCTCAACACACCGGACGAACTTAAAGCCTGGCAGATGGCAAGAGGCGCAGGAGGCTACGACGATGGAGTAATAGACCTGTACCTCACATCTAAGTACGGCCTGATGGCGACAAGCGTCGCCGACCTCAGGCGACCCCAAGATTGGACTAAACACAACCTCAATAGTCTAGCACAGCGCCACGAAACGACTGCATTCCTATGCAAAAGACTGGGCCACAGCATGGCCATGACAAGCCTCAATGGGAAATGGTCACTCAAGGACTCCCTAGACCCAGCACCCACTCCCTTGGCACGCATCGCAATGTCAACAAAGCAAACGCACCACCAGCTCTTCATCATCACCCCCACCCACACAACCCGTACGAGTGCGCAGTTAGCACTCTGCCATACCAAGAAGATAAATCACATCATCAGCCATACCAACCACAACACTGGCCCACCCGTACCCATCTATATGGAAGCACAACACAAATGTTTTTGCTTGGTACACGCCGTCAACATGGCCATGGGGAGACCACTGATCAACCCACATGATGTCCTCACACACTGCAGCCACCTGGCCACCCACCTTCAAGACCTAGCTAGCAGAGCCAGGGGGGAAAACAAGCACATACCCCTGCCCGACCGTACCCCACACATATACGATCAGGATGGAAACTTCAACATCCACTCCATGAACCACTACCTTTATCACAACTACA
>JASKMD010000011.1:4928431-4970084 GCA_030144725.1 Haematococcus lacustris
TGAGGTGAGGTGAGGTGAGGTGAGGTGAGGTGAGGTGAGGTGAGGTGAGGTGAGGTGAGGTGAGGTGAGGTGAGGTGAGGTGAGGTGAGGTGAGGTGAGGTGAGGTGAGGTGAGGTGAGGTGAGGTGAGGTGAGGTGAGGTGAGGTGAGGTGAGGTGAGGTGAGGTGAGGTGAGGTGAGGTGAGGTGAGGTGAGGTGAGGTGAGGTGAGGTGAGGTGAGGTGAGGTGAGGTGAGGTGAGGTGAGGTGAGGTGAGGTGAGGTGAGGTGAGGTGAGGTGAGGTGAGGTGAGGTGAGGTGAGGTGAGGTGAGGTGAGGTGAGGTGAGGTGAGGTGAGGTGAGGTGAGGTGAGGTGAGGTGAGGTGAGGTGAGGTGAGGTGAGGTGAGGTGAGGTGAGGTGAGGTGAGGTGAGGTGAGGTGAGGTGAGGTGAGGTGAGGTGAGGTGAGGTGAGGTGAGGTGAGGTGAGGTGAGGTGAGGTGAGGTGAGGTGAGGTGAGGTGAGGTGAGGTGAGGTGAGGTGAGGTGAGGTGAGGTGAGGTGAGGTGAGGTGAGGTGAGGTGAGGTGAGGTGAGGTGAGGTGAGGTGAGGTGAGGTGAGGTGAGGTGAGGTGAGGTGAGGTGAGGTGAGGTGAGGTGAGGTGAGGTGAGGTGAGGTGAGGTGAGGTGAGGTGAGGTGAGGTGAGGTGAGGTGAGGTGAGGTGAGGTGAGGTGAGGTGAGGTGAGGTGAGGTGAGGTGAGGTGAGGTGAGGTGAGGTGAGGTGAGGTGAGGTGAGGTGAGGTGAGGTGAGGTGAGGTGAGGTGAGGTGAGGTGAGGTGAGGTGAGGTGAGGTGAGGTGAGGTGAGGTGAGGTGAGGTGAGGTGAGGTGAGGTGAGGTGAGGTGAGGTGAGGTGAGGTGAGGTGAGGTGAGGTGAGGTGAGGTGAGGTGAGGTGAGGTGAGGTGAGGTGAGGTGAGGTGAGGTGAGGTGAGGTGAGGTGAGGTGAGGTGAGGTGAGGTGAGGTGAGGTGAGGTGAGGTGAGGTGAGGTGAGGTGAGGTGAGGTGAGGTGAGGTGAGGTGAGGTGAGGTGAGGTGAGGTGAGGTGAGGTGAGGTGAGGTGAGGTGAGGTGAGGTGAGGTGAGGTGAGGTGAGGTGAGGTGAGGTGAGGTGAGGTGAGGTGAGGTGAGGTGAGGTGAGGTGAGGTGAGGTGAGGTGAGGTGAGGTGAGGTGAGGTGAGGTGAGGTGAGGTGAGGTGAGGTGAGGTGAGGTGAGGTGAGGTGAGGTGAGGTGAGGTGAGGTGAGGTGAGGTGAGGTGAGGTGAGGTGAGGTGAGGTGAGGTGAGGTGAGGTGAGGTGAGGTGAGGTGAGGTGAGGTGAGGTGAGGTGAGGTGAGGTGAGGTGAGGTGAGGTGAGGTGAGGTGAGGTGAGGTGAGGTGAGGTGAGGTGAGGTGAGGTGAGGTGAGGTGAGGTGAGGTGAGGTGAGGTGAGGTGAGGTGAGGTGAGGTGAGGTGAGGTGAGGTGAGGTGAGGTGAGGTGAGGTGAGGTGAGGTGAGGTGAGGTGAGGTGAGGTGAGGTGAGGTGAGGTGAGGTGAGGTGAGGTGAGGTGAGGTGAGGTGAGGTGAGGTGAGGTGAGGTGAGGTGAGGTGAGGTGAGGTGAGGTGAGGTGAGGTGAGGTGAGGTGAGGTGAGGTGAGGTGAGGTGAGGTGAGGTGAGGTGAGGTGAGGTGAGGTGAGGTGAGGTGAGGTGAGGTGAGGTGAGGTGAGGTGAGGTGAGGTGAGGTGAGGTGAGGTGAGGTGAGGTGAGGTGAGGTGAGGTGAGGTGAGGTGAGGTGAGGTGAGGTGAGGTGAGGTGAGGTGAGGTGAGGTGAGGTGAGGTGAGGTGAGGTGAGGTGAGGTGAGGTGAGGTGAGGTGAGGTGAGGTGAGGTGAGGTGAGGTGAGGTGAGGTGAGGTGAGGTGAGGTGAGGTGAGGTGAGGTGAGGTGAGGTGAGGTGAGGTGAGGTGAGGTGAGGTGAGGTGAGGTGAGGTGAGGTGAGGTGAGGTGAGGTGAGGTGAGGTGAGGTGAGGTGAGGTGAGGTGAGGTGAGGTGAGGTGAGGTGAGGTGAGGTGAGGTGAGGTGAGGTGAGGTGAGGTGAGGTGAGGTGAGGTGAGGTGAGGTGAGGTGAGGTGAGGTGAGGTGAGGTGAGGTGAGGTGAGGTGAGGTGAGGTGAGGTGAGGTGAGGTGAGGTGGGGTGGGGTGAGGTGGGGTGAGGTGGGGTGAGGTGGGGCTTATTGTCAGGCTGTCCATGCGTGCATGTGAAATCCCCTAGGAGCCCAGACCAGCTGTCAGACATAGCTGCTTAAGGACCAGGTCACGTGACAGCTGCAGGTGTGAACAGCAGGCTGAGGGAAGGGGAGGGACTCCGGCCCCTGCAAGGGAGGCCTGCAAGGGTGGCGTGGGTTCAAATCCTCCCTCCGGCACATGACAGTCGCAGAGTGTGAGCTGAAGGCTGAGGCACCAGCAGGGGTCTGCATAGGGTGAGCTGTCAAGCGAGCTGGGGAATGAGGGGCCTAGAAGGAGGGCCCTGGTTCAAATGGCTGGGTTCAAATCCTCGCCCCAGCACACTCAGTTTTGCTGCCGCCGACACACTCAATCAGGACCATTGGGAATCTTCCTCTATCCGTTTGCACGGTCTTTAAGCACCACTCTCACTCAAGGCTTGCACAGGCTTCTCGCTTTCCCGTGTGCCTGCCCCTGTGCCTGCCCCTGAGCCTGCCCCTGAGCCTGCCCCTGAGCCTGCCCCTGAGCCTGCCCCTGAGCCTGCCCCTGCCCCTGCCCCTGCCCCTGCCCCTGCCCCTGCCCCTGCCCCTGCCCCTGCCCCTGCCCCTGCCCCTGCCCCTGCCCCTGCCCCTGCCCCTGCCCCTGCCCCTGCCCCTGCCCCTGCCCCTGCCCCTGCCCCTGCCCCTGCCCCTGCCCCTGCCCCTGCCCCTGCCCCTGCCCCTGCCCCTGCCCCTGCCCCTGCCCCTGCTCCTGTACATCACCTGGCTGCCAGCAGGAGCGGTGAGCGCCCCACTCCATCACACACGTTCACGTCAATGGCCAGCTTGCGCAGCAGCAGCTTGACCAGCGGTAGACGGCCATGCAAGCACGCCTCGAGCAACAGGCTGCTCTGCCAGCCCTTGTCTGCACCAGGCGGCAGAACAGGTGCACAGCGCACTGAGCTGCAGCCACGAGTGAGCTCCCAGCGGGCCGTGATGCTGGCACCAAGTGCGCAGGTGTCCCTCCACAGCCAGCCAGGGTTGAGGTGGGGTCTCTGGACTACCTCAGAGAGGGACCTACACAGTATCCGCCTGATTGTGGCCAATTCTCTGTCAATGCCGTCATAACTTCTCCACCAACATCTCCGCCAAAATGAGTAATGTTTATACCACTGAGTAGGGCTTGCAGCCTGCTGTTCGACACTAGCAGACCCATGCCTGGGCTCCACAGGCTTGCCAGATCACGGCCAAAACTCAGCCTGACCTGTACTCAGCCTGACGGGCTGGGCTGGGCTGGGCTGGGCTGGGCTGGGCTGGGCTGGGCTGGGCTGGGCTGGGCTGGGCTGGGCTGGGCTGGGCTGGGCTGGGCTGGGCTGGGCTGGGCTGGGCTGGGCTGGGCTGGGCTGGGCTGGGCTGGGCTGGGCTGGGCTGGGCTGGGCTGGGCTGGGCTGGGCTGGGCTGGGCTGGGCTGGGCTGGGCTGGGCTGGGCTGGGCTGGGCTGGGCTGGGCTGGGCTGGGCTGGGCTGGGCTGGGCTGGGCTGGGCTGGGCTGGGCTGGGCTGGGCTGGGCTGGGCTGGGCTGGGCTGGGCTGGGCTGGGCTGGGCTGGGCTGGGCTGGGCTGGGCTGGGCTGGGCTGGGCTGGGCTGGGCTGGGCTGGGCTGGGCTGGGCTGGGCTGGGCTGGGCTGGGCTGGGCTGGGCTGGGCTGGGCTGGGCTGGGCTGGGCTGGGCTGGGCTGGGCTGGGCTGGGCTGGGCTGGGCTGGGCTGGGCTGGGCTGGGCTGGGCTGGGCTGGGCTGGGCTGGGCTGGGCTGGGCTGGGCTGGGCTGGGCTGGGCTGGGCTGGGCTGGGCTGGGCTGGGCTGGGCTGGGCTGGGCTGGGCTGGGCTGGGCTGGGCTGGGCTGGGCTGGGCTGGGCTGGGCTGGGCTGGGCTGGGCTGGGCTGGGCTGGGCTGGGCTGGGCTGGGCTGGGCTGGGCTGGGCTGGGCTGGGCTGGGCTGGGCTGGGCTGGGCTGGGCTGGGCTGGGCTGGGCTGGGCTGGGCTGGGCTGGGCTGGGCTGGGCTGGGCTGGGCTGGGCTGGGCTGGGCTGGGCTGGGCTGGGCTGGGCTGGGCTGGGCTGGGCTGGGCTGGGCTGGGCTGGGCTGGGCTGGGCCGAGATAGGTGTGGTTGCCTAGGTTGCCTAGACTGGCCAGGCTGGGCTAGGCTAGGCTAGGTTGCCTAAACTGGCTAGGTTGCCTAGGCTGGCTAGACTGGCTAGGAGAGACATTCCAACCTTGCAGCTTTAGCCTTGGTGGCCAGGCAACCCAGCCATGCAGCTGGCTGCCCCAGGACTGCCATGCAGCACCAAACATGAACAGGGGTACGCCCCTGGCCTTGTAGCTTTTGGGTCTGACCGTGCAGCACTGAACAGGAACATGGTATGTAACTTTGGCTTGACCATGCATGCATGGGGCTGAACATGCAGCGCATTGGGGAGAGTAGGTGGTACCAGAAGGAGCTGGGACCCTGGCCTGAACCACTAGCTACCCTGACCTGGCCTGCTAGCTGCTGAGAGATGAAGGGTTACTCAACCCACAGGGTCAGGCACAGGGTCAGGCACAGGGGCAGGCACAGGGATCAGGCACAGGGGCAGGCACAGGGATCAGGCACAGGGGCAGGCACCTCCAGGGGGCCTGCCCACTGAGGCCTGCCCACATGGGCCAGGCACCTACAGTGTCAGGGTTGAGGTTGGGTATTTGAGCCACCTCAGCAGCTGCAACGTGATGCTTTCACTAGGCAGGGAAGGCGTACCTTGCCATGCCATGACCCTGGATGCCTCCACCCCAGCTGCCTGCCCCTTACATCACCACACAGCCTGACTGACCCCAGCCATCCAGCCTGACTGCCACGCACCTTGCCCTCCCTCCCCCTCACACACCCCTCCCTCTTGCAGCGCCCACGGCAGCAGGCATCTCACACACTCCTCATTTCCGGAGGCCACCGCGTGCATCAGGGCAGCCCTTCCCTCCATGCCCCACCGCCCCGCCAGCTGGGGCCCCGCCAGCTGTTGAGCTGCTGCTGCCCACCCCCTAGGTCTTTGAGGCAGGGGGCGTGCAGGCCCCTCCTCTGACTCAGGCCCCTCCCCTGACTCAGCCGCCACCTCAGAGGTGGCTAGGTCAGGCAGGCTTGAGGGCGGTGCTGCCTCACCCTCACCCCCCATCACGCTGTCCACCTGCGCTGCTGCATTGCTGTGTGCAGGCCCCTGGTGGCGACTGTTCATGTGGCACACCAGCAGCCGCACCACCTGGTCGTGCCCCCCTGCTGCTGCTCGCATCAGGGGGGTCTCCCCCAGGGCGTCAGCCGCACCCGCGTCAGCCCCAGCCCGCAGCAGCAGCCGCACCAGCATGTGGTGACCCCCCGCGGCTGCTGCCGCCAACACTGACTCGCCAGTAACAGTGTCTCGACTATTGGCTAGCTGAGCCAGGGGGGAGGGGCCAGGCAGGGGGGAGGGGCCAGGCAGGGGGGAGGGGCCAGGCAGGGGGGAGGGGCCAGGCAGGGGGGAGGGGCCAGGCAGGGGGGAGGCAGGGAAGGTCCCCGGGGCAGCAGGGGGCCAGGGGCTGCCCTGTTGAGGACCCGGCAGTGGCTGGTCTGACTTGAGCGGTGGAAGACTGGCTGCAGCCGCCACCCTCCTGGAGGTGGCCACAGTGGCAGCAGGAGGGGTGGTGGCAGCTGTGGCTGCAGCAGCCAGGGCAGGGTGGGTAGGCTGCCCCAGGGACCAGTTGACCCCGGCAGGGGTGGTGACTGCCTGGGTAACAACCAGGGGGTGCATAAGGGGCTGAGGTGGGCCCGCTGGCAAAGGAGTGCACAGCCAGCCGCTTGGTGTGCCGGGTGTGCTGGCCATGTAGGCAGAGCCACATCCCTCTGGCACCTCACCATGGCTCTTCCATGCCTCCCTGGCTGAGAGATCTCCACCCGGCCTGCTGTCCTCCTCTGTGCTGAAGAGGCGTGTGCTGAGGGTCAGCGGGTGCGGGTGCGGGTGCGGGGCTGGCTGGGGTTTAGAGGCGGCGGCGGCGGCGCGCAGGAGCTGGCGGGCCAGGCGGGTGTTGCCTTGATGCACTGCTTGCAGCAGCAGCAGGCCGGCATCTAGGGGCAGGCAATCCCCAGGTCTTGGTGTTAAGTTGGGTTGGTGTTGAGTGGGGCCTGCCTGCGGAGAGGTGGGCAGGCAGAGGCTGGGTTTGATTGTCCTGTAGATAAGTTGTGTGCCTGACACTGAGGCTGCTGAAGCTTGCACGGACTGCAGGATCGGGATCACCGACTACCAGGAAAATAGACCGCAGCTGGCAAGCATCAAAAGTAATAGCTCGAGCACGGCATCCATCTCTGTTGGAAATTGCACGCGGGTACTCACGCTGCTTGGTTGTGCTAGGGTGCTATTCATAGAAGCAACCGCCGCTGCGTTTCTGGGTCTTGGGGGCTGACAGATAGTGCCGAGATGATGCCTGCTGGCCAGTTGTAGTCTGCGGGGCAGCAACGGATTTCCGCAGGCGCGCGCCCACCACTTGTGCGCTAGTGCCCCTGCTCGTCGCCTCCTGTGCCTGCTGGCCATTCGCGCGGTTGGGAGGCTTCAGGTGTAGCTGGCTCCTCGCAGCGCAACTTGCGTATGTTGCATGGTTGATGTTCAAAAGTTGCCTGCATGTTTTGACGAGTCTTGACGAGCCCTGACTGACCTCCGTGTTTGCATCACAAAGCAAGCACCTTAAGCATGCTATATAGAAGCTACTTGAAGCATCTCTCGGTCCAGCATCCCTCACTCCCTCGGGTGAGATGCAACGCCCGGTTTCCGGTGGCGCGACACGGGAGCGAGTTCGGGGATCCGCTTTACAATCGTTGCGACTGGTCCGTGGCCCCTCATGACCCACGGATACCGCGGTCGCCGCTTCCGTCCAATGCAACATGCCCGTTCACAGCCTCGACATAGTCAAAAACTGGACCAGATTGTTTGTTTGATTTGTCGGAAGATACACATCATACAAATGCTGCTGCTGGTGCCGCCACTGCCACTTCCGCAGCAGGCCTTTGTCGTGCACTTGCATTCACTCTTGGCCTGGTTTGACTGAGCCGCTTGGCCAGCTGCTTAGCTCCCGTGGGCGCGGCCCCGGCCCGGCTGCACAACGGCGGATGTTGGGTGCGGCTGACACGTCTGGCGTCTGTCACGGCGCTGGCCTCCCTGTTATACTGCGCCTGGTTTGGTTCTGTTAGAAGTGCTGTCCGAGGTCCCCTTGCTGTCCGAGGTCTCACATAAGCTTTACTGTTTTGCTGCATCAGCTACGAAACACCAAGCTCCACGAAGCTACCCATATTGGCCCAATGACTGATCAACTTATTCATAGGTGCTCAACCATTAGTGATGCCTGGCCAGCTGGACCTTCCTTCCATCCGGGTCAAACTGCCACCTCAATGGTGCTACAGCTACTTTTGTAACCGCCAGCTGTTTGGCCTTGCCCATTAGTATTGTCATGTAATGTCGAGGCCATCCCGACAATACGGGTACAGTGGTGCCAAATAATCCTAATCAGGCGATGACGAACGCAACACCTTGTTCCATGTTTTGTCCATGTCTTGGTTGAGGGTCATTACACAACGTCAACGGAACGTCATGAGTCACAGATACCAAACAAATCCTACTCGTGAGACACATCCGTGCAGGTGTCAGGCGACCATTCACTCTCCAACAAGCCGTCATCATGTCGTATAATGTGCAGACAGTGGTGATTGCAAGGGGTCGCCTAATGAGGCACAAGAGAGAACGGCCTCAGCTGCACTTTCTGCAGTGCAAGAGCTTGCAGAGCCAGAGCAATGCAGGTGCCATCAGTCGGCAGGACTGAGGCTCCCTTGGTCAACTCACAAAGATCCGCTCAGTGTTGTGGTCAAGCCATGTTGGGTCAAGCCATGCAGCATGTGCTTCTGTAGCCGTCATGCAAAACATGTCATGTACGTACGTACCGAGGATGAGGAATGCAGGCTAATACATGAAATCATAAAACGTGACATGTGCTGTTCTTCGTATCTTTCCATGCTACTTACCAAACAGGCGTAACAAACAAGTCGACAAACCTGGCTAGACGAAAGCCTCAAACAATGGGCGGCAGCAGCAGCTGTTGCTGGCGTGGGCTGCCATTGCTAGAGGAGGCTGGCGACCTGCTGCCACCCTGCATGGAGCCATGTCCATGCAGCACCATGTCGGCATCAGGGGCGGCAAGGGGGGGTGCACCCAGCTTGCTCATGCTGGGTGAGGCCGCCGCCCGTTTGCGGCTAGACAGGATCCCGCTGGGCGCCTGGCCGATAAGAGGCTGGGGGGTCACACTTCCTGCATGGGTCACTCGGGCACCACGCAGTGGTGAGTTGTTGCTGGCCTTGGGGCTGGCAATGTGTGCGCCTGGCGCGGCTGCCCCAGCTGCAGCGTGCTGCCCAGCTGCAGTCACACCATGCAGGCCATGCCCCACAGGGGACCCTGTGGGAGACGGGGTGGCATACCCAGGCGAGCTGCTGGCCTGTGAGGGGCCGGGCTGCACACTGAGGAACTTTTGAGTGCGGGTCGCCAGGTGGCTGGCCTGGGCCGCTGCGGCGGCGGCTGCGGCGGCGGCAGCTGGCTCTGGCAGTGGTTGCAGGTAGGATTGCTCGGTGTAGTTGCCGTGCTGCTTGGCCTGCTTGGGCGAGGCCTTGCTGGGGGTGACCAGCTGCCCCACGTGCATTTCTTTCGCGCTGGCGGCGTTCTTTGCCGGAGATGCCGCTTGGGGTGCCGCAGCATGAGGACGGGCTAGGGAGATGACGGCCGTCACGCTGTCGGCCTCGCTGCTCGAGTCGTTCCCAATCTCGGTTGCCGCGCTCTTGCCGACGGCCGCCGGGTGGGCAGCTGAAGAGGCAGGTGCAGCAGGGTGCACAGTTTGCACCGGTTGGACGCGGGACATAAGCATCGCCATCGGCATGCTGTTGCGGCGGACGATGCGAGAGCCATTGGTGCCGTCACTGGCGCCACCCGCAGGAGCGCGGTCCCGGCGGCTGTATCGCCGGATCCAGGGATGGTCGAGCACCTGGGCGATGGTGGGGCGGCGGAGCGGGTCCCGCACCTACAGCACCGCCGCGATAGCAGCGCTCAGAGTGAGAAGAAGGATGGAATTGAAGGTTCGCGTGACCAGGACACGCATGCCACCCACCAACACTTTACGCATGAAGTCAACGGCCTCCAGGCTGAACCAAGGCGGGTACTCCACCTCTTTGGTACGGATGAGGCGCAGCGTCTCCTGAGGTGAAGGCTGCAAGGCATCAGGCACACATTGGCATAAGATGTGAGGGAACAGTCAGTTTTCAATGAATGGACGAACGGGTGGTCAGCAGACGAAATGATAGTCAGCAGGTGAATGGGTTTCCAGCAGGCAAATGGGTGGTCAGCAGGCAAGCAAGTGGTCATCAGACAAAAGGTATGACTGCCTGCCTACCGCAGCAAAGGGAGGCTGGCCAGCCAGCAGCTCGTAAGCCAACACCCCAACGCTCCAGCAGTCAACCTTGTTGGTATATCTGCAGGCAGGTCAAGGATGGGGTGGGTAGGCTACATTGATGTGGTTGACCCCTTGAAGCCGGGTGTCAGCTCTCTACACCTCTACTTGTATGCTACATGTCAAGTACATACATGCCCGCACCCAGTGTCATCATGACTACTTACAGCCAGACAGGCAAGGGAGTCAGGGTGACTGATGAGAAGGGACAAAATCTTCAATGGCACAGAGCCAGTCTACCTGCCGTGTTATGACCGCACTCACCCGATGTTGGGATTCTCCTTGTTGTCGTTAGGGTTCTGCTTGACAGGACAGTCCAAGATCTCCGGGGCGAGGTAGTCTATGGTGCCCAACCTGGCCAAACAGGGAAAGGCATAGCTGAGTGGCAGCAAGGGGCAATAGGGGTGCTGGGTCAAGGTACCATGTAAGGGGTATCGTGTCAACTGAAGGGAGGTGGGCGCCCACCTTGTGTTGGCCACCTCGTTCTTGGAGTCGATAGAAAGGCCAAAATCTGCGATCTTAATCTGGAACGAGTTGTTCAGCAGGATATTCTGCGGTGCACCAGGTGAAGCACAGCACAGCCAATTTGAGGGCCTTGACCTCAACCCGTGCCTGACCCACCGCCCTACACATCACCACACCAACACATCACCACACCAACCACCTACCATCATTGCTAGTACATGATGGTACCTGGTTCACCTGCCCACCACACCCCCTCCCCTCCCCCACCTCTGGCTTGATGTCCCTGTGGATGAGGCCACGCTCATGAATGATGCTCAGCCCGGAAAGGAAGGGCTCCATGATGAGGGGCACAGCCACCTCTTCACCCAGCCGCCCGTGGTTGGCACGCAGGTAGCCATACACATCACCCTGCAGGTCAGCGACCACTGGCTGGTCAGGGGCCGCACCCCAGGGGTCACAGCCACCCATGCACCACATCCCTTGGTCAAGTCACAGCACCTGCTTTGTGTCTTGGTGTGTGCCTTGTTCCCAAGTGGGCTGAGCTATGCCGCAACAATTGAGCCAGTGCGGCCCAGCCACCCACTCTCAGGCACAAGCCAGAGCCAATGCGGCAGAGCCAGTGCGGCAGAGCCAGTGCGGCAGAGCCAGTGCAACAGAGCCAGTGCTGCAGAGCCAGTGCAACATAGCCAGTGCGGCCCAGCCACCCAGTACCCCACCCTCAGGCACAACGCCTGCTTTGCCACCAGGTCACCAGGTTGTGACTGCCATGGGCGTGGTAAGGTGCTGCTCTGTGTGTGGCTGCCCGCCTTACCCCAGGTGCCCACTCCAGGGCCATGTACACGTAGTTTCGGTCCTTCCAGGCCGCATACATCGCGATGATGCTGTCGTGGCACAGGTTGATGTGCAGCTTGATCTCCCTTGCAACCTGCAGGCAGACCAGACCAGCAGCCAGGCCAGACCAGACTGTGCAGGGTGCTGGCGCTCATGGAGCAGGGGTTTGTACGCAGCTTGCTGGAACTGCATGACAAGTACCTGACCCACGTGAAAGAGAGGTTCAGGATCTGCGACCTGCAATTCAGGGCTGACCTGGTGGCGCTCGATGGCCGTCAGCTTCACGCGCTTGTACAGCTTCAGCGCGATGGTGATGCCGCTGCGCCGGTCCACCGCGTGGTACACCATGCTGATGTTGCCGTTGTACATGAGCGCCCGCAGGTCGAAGTCGGTCACACACCTGTGGCCAGGATAGGCATTGTGGGGCAACTGGTCGCAAGTGGCAGCGCACATATTAAATGCCATTGGTGACAGTCTGTGACTAAGTAAGGCGGGGCAAGGGGGCCGTTCAAACAAACAGCAGGGATGGAGGGAAAGGTGTGTGTGGGGAGATAGAGGGGAAGTAGTGGGAGGGCGTGAAGACAAGGGGAGACAAGGAGAGACAAAGTAGCAGGTGACCCACCAATTGGTGCGGCGTAGCGCTGTTGGGCAGTGGTGGGAGATTGCGAGCGTGGTGCTGCAGGCCAGGGTCAGGAACACCAGCAGCATCGTCAAGACACCCCCGCAGCCCTCCCCACAACCCAACATTGTGTCTTATGGGCTGATGAAGGGCGAAGTAGGAGGTGAGGGGATGAAGTGGGGGTAATAATACAGTAGGGACACAAGATGACAAGGTGAGACATGGGTAAGGATGCGCTGGCAAGCTGCCCTGGCGTGGCAGCTGTGGTGCATGTGTGGTGCTAGTGTTCGGCACATGATGCACGGCCTGGCCAATGGTATGCTGCACACCTTTCATACACCGGTGATGGCCCAGCACCACCTGCAGTGGAGACCTGCTGCTGCTGTTGTTGCTGCTGCTGCTGCTGGGGTTGCTGCTGGGGCTGCTGCTGCTGGGCTGGGTGCATGGGCCCAGTGGGTGCCGTGGAGGAAAACGTGTGGGCTATAGCTGGTTGTGCAGGACTGGCAGGTGGTGAAAAGGTGGGCTGGGAGCCATGCACCCCATGTTTGTTTAGTGTTTGTGTGGAAGGGGAGGTTGGCAGGGCGACGGTGGACCCACTGCCATGGGCGCTGCTGTTACCAACTAAGCTTTCTGGGCTGGAGGGCACAAGGTGGAAGACCTTGCCGTCCTTTGAAGAAGGACTCCTGCAAATAAAACATGGCCGGCCAGGGTCGGATGTTGCATGTGAATCTGTTGAAGCGACCGCGAGCTCGGAACATTTCAGCATGCCTGAAACGCTGGGTAGCTCGCACCTCACAGATGGCAGCGGTGAACCGCTTGCAAAAACACCGGACCTGCCGGAACCGGCCACGCTGCCCAGACAGTCCTGCGGGGACGTGGGGCCTTCGAAGTGTTCTCTGGCTGCGCTGCTCCCAAGCCTGCACAGCCAAACCATGTCGCCTGTTGGCGCTGCACACTGCTTGTCTTCTTGTGAGCGGCCAAATGAAGCAATGAAAGCTCTGTTGTGTGTACAGCCTTGCCCGCAAGCTTGTTCCTCACAAACTGCCCCACGCATATAAGGCTCCACGCACCTGCGCATTAGCGACTTGTACATGTCCTTTATCTCCTTCATGTTTGTGCCTTGACTGCACGCAGGTCCCAGCCCGGTTCGGTCGAGTGCACCGGTGTTCGCACTTTTGAAGCGGTGACGGAATCAAGCGGTGGACTGTGACTATGTCGCTAGGTTCTATATCTCAATTCAGTGCTTCTGAATACTTCGAGGGCAGCGAAGAGGACTCGCACCTTTTCTTTAGAGTGTGAGGGGTCGTCAGGATATGACGCTGCAGCTGCCTTTGAGTTAGGCTGCGCTGCTCGTAGTTAAACGCGGGGTGAGCGTGTACCCCTCGGTGTCTTTCTGTCGCAACATCATCGGCATGTCTATGTCTCAGTGCCTTTGCTTAGGTCAAGTGGCTCTGAGTAAACTTGCCACTCCTCAATACCCACCATTGGCTTGATAAGGCTGCAGTCCACGCGCCTGAAGCAGGCCTTCACATGGACATGGTGGGATGGTGATATTCACGGGCTTACTCCAGATCAAACAAAACTCATTCAACGTGGAAGGACCTGTTTGACTGTGGGTAATCTCACTCAGCTACTCCAATCAAGTTGAAGCATCCTCGGTCGCACCCTTGGTGACTGCAAACCCCACCTCGGTGGCACTATTTCCCCCTAGACTACTGGGCACCTCACCAAAACTAACAGCTTAATGCTTTCCTGTGTAGGAGGTGGGGGCAGAGAGTTAGGAACTGGCCCAGAAAAGAATCCTCATGTTGGCCATGCTGCATCCCTACGCTGCACCCCCATGTGCAGCTGAAGGCGGGTAAGTGGGACCAAGCACAATGCTGCCAAGTTCATGGAGATCTGGCAACACTCCCCTGGTGGAGCGTTGAAGCTATTGCTCACAAGAAAACCAAGGCAAGCATATAGTGTGCCCATGGGAGTTGGCAACCTTGACTTACATCCTACTTCTGTCTGGCCCACCAGCTGCTGACCCTGGTGACCATGGGAATCGGCAAACACATGGGTGACATAGAAGCAACAACCTGTGGCTTTGGTGGTTTGCATTCACCTTTTTTGAAGTGCGACAAACATGACCAGGACCACGCCCCAACTTGATAGTGCCTTTCACACCATGATGCAAAAATGGAGCACTCTTGCGGCTTGGAAGGTGGCTGAAACCAGCCCCCTCTTCCAGGACACCAACCCCATGGACCCCGAGAAGCACAGGATGCTGGCTGTGAGCACCGACGTGTGCTCACAGCGTGGTGCAGGATGCATAAGGCCGTTCAGATCCAGAGTCTTATTTCTATCTTGGCAGAAGCAATCATGCAACCCCAACTTCGCTTCACGCCACATGGTGCATGCACAACAGCAGCTTGACAGCTGAAGGCGGGTAAGCTATCAACATCATCACCATGGCATCACCCTGTTAGTGCTGCTACACCACACAAACCCCAGTGCAGCTGTGTTGAGGGCCTCAGCTTTAAGAAGCTGCGAGACTGAGCATCCAAGGTCACCCCCGCCATTGGCCCCGCAATTCACTTTTTGGAAGGACCTGGCCCAGCAGCAGTTGGCCGGACAACAAAAGTCAGATGTCAGATAAAGCAAGCCCTTAGTTGTAAGAGAGATATGTGCTGTGAGGCGCGGTCGGAGTGCCCTTTGGGAGTGCCCTTTGGGAGTGCCATCGCCCTTTGGTCGGAGTGCCCTTTGGGAGTGCGGGAGTGAGTGACATCACCTCCTGGGTATAAGTAGTAGGTATCAGCAGGTGTTACCAGATATGAGCCTAGTGGCCAGCGTGACCAGCCAGTGCGGGGCATGATGTGGTGCCCAGTAGTGGCCCCCCGCAAGCCCCCACAGGCCCCACGCAGCAGCCAGGAAGCCACACAGCCAGCAGCCTCAGAGCCAGGGCCCAGCACTCCCCTGCCAGCCAAGCGCACCAAGGCTGAGCCGGCAGCTGAGCCCAGCCAGGCCACCAAGGGCAAAGGCAAGGCCAAGGGCAAGGCTGCCAAAGCCAAGCCAGCACCACAGCCAGGCAGGTGGCTGGACAGGGACTGCAATGCAGCATGAAACATACAGCGCATTGGGGAGAGCAGATGGCGCCCGCTGGAGAGCAGATGGCGCCCACATAGGTAGGGGCATAGCTGAGATGCGTGAGTTTGTGTTTGACCCAGACACACAGATTGGGGTGGGCATCGACCCCAGCGTCACCCAGGCAGTTAGTGCAGCCTCAGGGGTGTGGGATCCAACGACAGGCCAGCTCATGGCAGACCAGCTGCGCCGGTGGAAGTTGATCAAGGGCCAGGTGAAGCATGGCAGTGGCCTGAACAATGCCCGCCGTGACACTGAGCGGTGGCTAGCACCGATCAAGCCCCACCTCCAGCACCTGGCAGCAGCAAGCTCAGCCGGCACCTCTCTGGAGGCCAACCTGAAGCACATCACCGTCACCCTGGCCACCTGGGACGCGGTGTGGGAGGTGTACCTGGACCCCAAGTGGGCAGAGCAGCGGCTGAGGCTGTACGGAGCTCAGGACCGGACACTGGAGCAGTTCTTCAAGAAGGTGAGGGTTGGTGGGTGGGTGGGTGGGAGGGTAAGGGACTGGGAAGTGGTGGGCATCAAGTGAAACAGGTTTTGCCTGTGACATGCCTAACCGTGTGCCACCATGTCAGCCACCATGTGTGTGCCTTGTGTGCATGGCTGCAGCTGGAGGAGGACATGGCTGAGGTTTCCATGGAGCGCCATGGGCGTGCCAAGCAGCTGGTGGTCTTCTTTGGCGCAGCTGGCATTGGCACCAGGGGGGGCTGGGGTGCTGATGCGGTGCTGCGTGCCTGCTGCAAGGTGGTGTGCAGGCCCAGGGGGACAGACCAGCGGCGGGGCAGGGTGGTGCTAGTGGATGAGCACCGCACCAGCCGGGTCAGCTCAGCGGTGAATGGCCAGCAGCCATGTGAGAGGCAGCTGAACAAGCGCAGGGGCACCAGGCCTGCAGGCTGGAAGCCCCCAGCAGGGCAGGTGGAACCCCGCCTGGTGCGTCCAGCCTGGAGCCAGCGGCGTGACCAGCCAGTGCGGGGCATGATGTGGTGCCCAGTAGTGGCCCCCCGCAAGCCCCCCACAGGCCCCACGCAGCAGCCAGGAAGCCACACAGCCAGCAGCCTCAGAGCCTGGGCCCAGCACTCCCCTGCCAGCCAAGCGCACCAAGGCTGAGCCGGCAGCTGAGCCCAGCCAGCCCACCAAGGGCAAAGGCAAGGCCAAGGGCAAGGCTGCCAAAGCCAAGTCAGCACCACAGCCAGGCAGGTGGGTAGACAGGGACTGCAACGCAGCGCTGAACATGCAGGGCATTGGGGAGAGCAAGTGGCGCCCGCTGGAGCTGTGCTTCTGGCCAGAGCAGGGGAAGCTGCCAGCCAAGGGCAAGGAGTACCCAGGCCTGGGCTACAAACGGCTGCGAGACAAGCCACCCAAGGCCCAGCAGCAGCAGCAGCCTGCTGAGGCACAGTAGTGTGTGCCCCCCCCCATCTGAGCTGTCATCAGCTTACAATTAGTGCATGTTTTGTCATGCCAAGTCTATGCATAGCCCTATCACAGGGGTCAGGCAATGCTGTAGGTGGTAGGCGACCGTGACCATGTGTATGCCATGTATAGGCCATGAGCATGCCATGCGATGGGAACTCCACACAGACAAAAACAATGTTTTGTAGTGGTTCACGATTAGTGTGTTCGACTGCAATGAAGGCTCAAGGTTGAGGGCCAAGGTGCTGCACCCCCATGTTGACCCTCACACTGACAATAAAAGGACTTGCCTTGGAGCCAGGCAGGCTGGTGGTCAAACCGGGACCTTAACGCAGCGCGCAACATGCAACTGGAGGTACGCCGGTGGTTGGAGCTGCCTGGACTAAGCTGACCTGGGCCACCGGCGGCTGTGCTCAGCCCAGCGAACGTTAAAGCGATTGTAAAGCCAGTTGTGGGGCCACCCGCTGAAGGCCCAGCAGCAGCAGCCTGTGACTCTTGACACAGTAGCTGAATGTGTCATAGTACCCTTGCAGTTGTTACAGTTGTTACAGATGGAAGCCGGTGGTGCTTGGGCAGGGTGGGAGGGCTTTTCTGCAGGCGGGTCTGCGGCCCCTCTATCGCCCCACCTGACAGGCTGGTGCATGGCAAGCCGTTGCGGGATGTGATGTGTAATGGTGCCATGAGGAGTCGCCGCACATACCCCTACCCCTCCTTCACCTCCCATCGCCCAGAACCCTGCCCAGCCACCCCCTGCTACCCTTGCCCAGCCCCCTGCCCAGCCCCACATGGGGCACCTGGCCTGTGATCTTGGCCTGGCCCAAGCAACTCCATGGGATAGGTGCTAAGCCTGGACACCTGCCCGTCCTCAACTGCAGCGCATTGGCGAGAGTGTGCAGCGCCCCCTGGAGATGTGCATAGGAAAGAACCGCCAGGCGCTGGCTCAGGCTTTAGCACACGCCTGGCTACTCCGTCTCTACCAACACAGCCCCTACAGGCATGGCTAGCCGGAGTGTGGCCTGCATCGGCGAGGACATGTGGTTGCAAGATGTCAAGCTGTGGCGCATCTCTGCCACCACACAGCTGCCGTGGCTGGAGATGGCTGGGAGCGTGTTGCTGCCAGGGCTGCCTGCAGTCTCGCTACCGCGTGCGGCGCACATTCCACTAGTGCGTGTCCAATATGTGTGGTTGGGAGCGTGTTGGGGCTGCCTGGAGGCTTGCTGCTGATGACGGGGTGAGAATCCACGTGGTGACCCTCCACGCAGAACTCCAGCGCGCACTAGCCCACACACCCATGTCTGCACCCTAGCTGGAGTCAATGCCCACATAGGCACTTTGCCTTGAGTTGCCACACGATCACGCTCCCACTGTCAGGGTCAGAGGTCAGCGGTCAGGGCTCAGGGGTAGCGCTGCACGCCTCTTGTTAAGACAAGCGGGAGTATAGGCGGCTGGTGGCGAGGAAGGAGGCTAGTGGGACCAAGCACAAGGCTGCCAAGTTCATGGAGATCTGGCAATACTCCCCTGGTGGAGCTTTGAAGCTATTGCGCACAAGAAAACCAAGGCAAGCATCTAGTGTGCCCATGGGAGTTGGCAACCTTGACTTAGATCCTACTTCTGTTTGGCCCACCAGCTGCTGACTCTGGTGACCATGGGAATCCACAGACACCATCTGCAAACAGGGGTATCCGCAGACACACAACCTGTAGCTTTGGTGTAGCCTGGGCAGCCACATCTTCTCGCATGCACTTTTCTCAAGTGTGACAAACATGACCAGGACCCCGCCCCAACTTGATAATGCCTTTCACACCATGATGCAAAAATGGAGCACTCCTGCGGCTTGGAAGGTGGCTAGAACCAGCCCCCTCTTCCAGGACACCAATCCCATGGACCCCGAAAAGCATGTGTGCTCACAGCGTGGCGCATGTGGCGTGTGCTCATGCAACCCCAATTTCGCTTGACAGCTTGACAGCAACAGCAGCTTGACAGCTGAAGGCGGGTAAGCTATCACCATGGCATCACCCTGTCAGCGCTGCTACACCACACACCACACAGCGACGGACCTGGGAGGTGTACCTGGACCCCAAGTGGGCAGAGCAGCGACTGAGGCTGTACGGAGCTCAGGACCGGGCACTGGAGCAGTTCTTCAAGAAGGTGAGGGTTGGTGGGTGGATGGGTGGGTGGGTGGGAGGGTAAGGGACTGCGAAGTGGTGGGCATCAAGTGAAACAGGTTTTGCCTGTGACATGCCTAACCGTGTGCCACCATGTCAGCCACCATGTGTGTGCCTTGTGTGCATGGCTGCAGCTGGAGGAGGACATGGCTGAGGTTTCCATGGAGCGCCATGGGCGTGCCAAGCAGCTGGTGGTCTTCTTTGGCGCAGCTGGCATTGGCACCAGGGGATGCTGGGGTGCTGATGCGGTGTTGCGTGCCTGCTGCAAGGTGGTGTGCAGGCCCAGGGGGACAGACCAGCGGCGGGGTAGGGTGGTGCTAGTGGATGAGCACCGCACCAGCCGGGTCAGCTCAGCGGTGAATGGCCAGCAGCCATGTGAGAGGCAGCTGAACAAGCGCAGGGCCACCAGGCCTGCAGGCTGGAAGCCCCCAACAGGGCAGGTGGAACCCCGCCTGGTGCGTCCAGCATGGAGCCAACGTCGTGACCAGCCAGTGCGGGGCATGATGTGGTGCCCGGCAGTGGCACCACGCAAGCCCCCACAGGCCCCACGCAGCAGCCAGGAAGCCACACAGCTGGCAGCCTCAGAGCCAGGGCCCAGCACTCCCCTGCCAGCCAAGCGCAGCAAGCGCACCAAGGCTGAGCCGGCAGCTGAGCCCAGCCAGCCCACCAAGGGCAAAGGCAAGGCCAAGGGCAAGGCTGCCAAAGCCAAACCAGCACCGCAACCAGGCAGGTGGGTAGACAGGGACTGCAATGCAGCATTGAACATGCAGCGCATTGGGGAGAGCAGGTGGCGCCCGCTGGAGCTGTGCTTCTGGCCAGAGCAGGGGAAGCTGCCAGCCAAGGGCAAGGAGTACCCTCGCTTGGGGTACAAACGGCTGCGGGACAAGCCACCCAAGGCCCAGCAGCAGCAGCAGCAGCCTGCTGAGGCACAGTAGTGTGTGCCCCCCCCCCATCTGAGCTGTCATCAGCTTGCAATTAGTGCATGTTTTGTCATGCCAACTCCATGCATCGCCCTGTCACAGGGGTCAGGCAATGCTGTAGGTGGTAGGCGACCATGACCATGTGTATGCCATGTATAGGCCATGAGCATGCCATGCGATGGGAACTCCAAAACACTGTTTTGTAGTGGTTCACGATTAGTGTGTTCGACTGCAATGAAGGCTCAAGGTTGAGGGCCAAGGTGCTGCACCACACAGACGTAAAGAAGGCATTCAGTGATTCTTTTTTTGCGTAATACGTAACGATCGGAACCAAAAGCTTGTTTTTTAGGCCTGGCTTTCGTTACCAAACGGACCCTTGCGTCGGCTGGCCTCGGCTGCTTCGTAACCGATAATTGCTTTTTGTGTAAAGTATTTATAGAAAATGCCTTTTTGGCATTATAAATGCTGCGATACTTGTTTTTCGTTACCAGACAGGCCAACTGCGTAACCAGCCATGTGGTGGTCCAGGACCTTTCGTGACCAGCATCAGCTTGGCTGTTTTGAAAAACGAATCACTGGAAGGCATGTGTAGTGACGCTGCTTACCGCGGGCTTGGTGCGGCTGCTGAGCCTTGACCATCAGGAACTCCCTGTTATATATATAATATAGATATAGATACCGGTGAAACAGTAAAAGAGCAACCCCAGCAATCGTTACACATCAGCATCGATGCCGCCGGAGCAGCGGCGATACACCTTGCATGGTGCTAACTGTGATTGTCATGCGCAGCGATAGGGTTAACACCATGGACATTGCATGCCTATATGTGCAACCCAAGGGCCATGGCCATTATTCATGATGAGAAGGAAATGTGGTGAAACCCCTCTGTCCTGTCAACATCCCACGCGTCAAAGCAATGCATACTTTGTGCCACTAGCATCAGCAGAGCCACGCAGCAGCCAATGCATCAGGGATGGACAGGGTAGCTGTCAGCCATGTGACAACTGGCAGGTCACTCCATCCACCCTTCTCGTGTTCATTTGTCAAGAGCAACACTTGGACATCTCCTGCAAGGGTGTGGGCTTGTGGGTGATTGTCAGCATACCCGCCGGCCTGCCTGCTTGCATGGCCATGCCAAAATCCAAGAGCAGGCCGCTGTCATGAACGCATGCAATACGAGTTGAGCATGCCGTGAGCTGACTGTTGCGTGTGAGCGTGGCTGCTGGTGACATGCCTGCCACACCACAGAGGTCGTGCCCACCCTGCTCAGGACTACGACCTCGTCGGTCGCACCCTGAGCTGCTGGCCAGCTGCCGGTGTCTAAAGATGTCTGCCAGCAATAGGTTCCTGGAGCTGGCACAGCTAGGCAGGTAGTGCAGGGAACATACACAGCCACCCACAGCCACGCACTGTCTTACATGCAGCAACTGTGCCTTAGGCGGCAGCTGTTTGTGCCCTAGCAGTGAGTGCCTCGCCTAGTGGGCAGTGCATCACTAGCAAGCCATCAGGGTCATGCTGATAACACACACCCCAGCCCGCCCCAGCCCCTTGTGCATGGCTCACATGGCATCCCGTGGCCTGCGGGGCATGTGGCTCAGTGGGTGGGCGTAGGGGTTGTAGCCGTCATGCTTGCTTGAGCGTGTGTTAGGCCTTGCATCCTGCTGACTGCTGCCCGAGGCAACCACCATGGGACTGCCGAACCCCCCTCTGTGGCTGCCTGCATAGCCAGCTGCTGCTGTCGGCGCGCCTCTACTTGCGGTGTAGCTGCCGCCACCGTACGCACTGCTGCCGGCGTAGTCAGACCCGTCCTCCTCCATGCCAGCACTGGAGCCCTGCACCCACTGCTGCTGTGAAGGAGCACGGGGTAGGGGCTCCATGCCTGACCCTGGCCCGCCATGTGGTCCACCGCCTGCAGCCAGGTGGTAGGATGGTCAGGCTGGAGCATGCCATCAAAGCGCTGCTCTGCACCATGCCAAGCCATGCACAGCCATGCATGATATCCTGTGTCATGACTGGTGCAATGTTAACTCGAGGAGCAAGACATCAAGTGCGCAGCCCACACCCACCTGCCAGCTGTGCGGGGGAGTTGCGCCACCCCGGAGGCAGCGGGGGGATGGCGCCGTACCCCCCACCCTGCTGGCCCCCAGCCCCTTGCTGTGAAGGGGAGCGGCCGGGGGGCCCTGGCTGGGGCCGCCCCAGGCCGCCTGCCAGAGGCCCACCGTGGATGTGGGAGTTGACATGTGGGTCCGCCCAGGGGTCACCTCTGCTGGGTGCGCGGCCCAGGTTGTTAAGGTGGTTGGCTGCGCGGCTGGAGGTGCCGGTTGACTGGTACAGCACGGGCTGGCCGGGGCTTGCGGCTTGCACCATGGCCCCTGTGCTGCGACTGACTGCCACGGCTGCGCTGGGGACGGCTGCTGCCCCCAGCATGTACGCCCCATCCATGGAGTTGTAGGTCAGGGTGGGGCCCGCATGGGGGGGTGATAAGTGTGACTTGTTGCCCCCTCTGCTGGAGGTGCCGGGGCCGTGGCGAGATGAGGACGCGGAGAAACGGTCAGGGCTGGCTGCTGGCATGCCATTACTGGCAATGCTCATGGCGCGTTGCTGGGTGGTGGCCAAGCCTTGGCTGGCTTGGCCGTTTGGCAGGGATGCCATCTGGCTGAGCTGAGTCTTGATGGGGGTGCCCACCCTGCTGCTGGCGCTGGGCGCTCTGCTGCAGGCAATGTAGTCGTCCACGTCAGCGTTGCCCCGCTTCACCCCTAGGGCCTGAGCGGCTGCAAGCTGGGCTGCGTTATGCATCTCCTCAATGTCCCGCCGCCCACTGCCCCGCATGCTAGGTATGGCCTGGAGAGCAGCAGGGGGGTGCACGCTGCTGCCGTGGGGCTTGCTGCTCAGCAGCACCCCACCAACTCCCCGCTCCGTCCTGGCTCCCCCCCCGACCTGCTGCCTATTGACCCGCCGCACCGCCCCCATCAGCTGTGGTGGGATCATTAGGCTGCTGGCTGCCACACTTTCCACGTCGCTCATGTCCTGATCAGACCCCGCGCCCAGCCCGCTGACATGGGGCTGCTCATGGTGGGCTGAGGTGCGTGCATGGGGCGACTGGGCTTCGTCCTCCTCCATGGCCTCAGGCACTGACTGACGGCGCATGCTGGTCGTGGCCATGGACCTGGAGCTGGGTGGCCCCGGGTCGTAGGGGGCCATGGCCACAGGGGTGACCGCCAGGGCCCGCGCATGCGTGGACCCCATGTGGGTGTCTGAGCTGTAGGCAGAGCCTGGGCCACTGGCTGGCTGACCTGGGGACTGAGCCGCTGCTGGTGCCGCTGTCCCTGCCCCTGCCCCTCCTGTGCTGCCTGCTCTATTGCTCCGCTGCCGCTGGAGCGCCGCTGGAGGCTGGGGGGTGGTGGCTGTGGATGCAGTGCTGGTGGTGGGCGCAGCAGTGGCTGAGGTGCCAGTGTCGTCCAGCCCGGCGAAGAAGGGGTGGGCTAGGCATTGGCTGCATGTGAGGCGAGCTGAGGGCTGCATGGCCAGCAGGCCTTGGATGACTGCCAGGGCGTCTGGGGGCAGCTTGGCTGCATACTTGCGGTCCAGGGTCTCTGGCCGAGTCATGTCCGGGAACTTGAGGCCTGCGAAGCGGGGGTTGCGCAGGAACAGGGCGTGCTGCTCCTCCGTCAGACCCCCCAGCAGGCGCTGGATGATGTACAGCTGGTCGATGTCTGACTCTCCAGGGAACAGGGGCTGCCCGTCCACCAGCTCACTCATGATGCACCTGCAGCAGGGAACATGGACGACATATGGAGACATGGGAACAAGAGGAAAGAAATGTATTTGTGTGCATGGAGTGGCTGAGGCATGCAGGGAGGGGGATACCAACCAGCTCAGTACCTGCTACCTTTACACACGCTGCTGCAGCAGAAGCAGGTAGCGCTGGGGGGAGGGCGGGGCACAGGGTAGCCCCCTAACTGTTGTCCTACCACCTGTGCTGGTCAGGCCGACTGAGCTGGTGAGGCAAGGAGTAGGCACATAGCAGGTCAGTTCACTAGTAGCACTAAGCTAGTGTAGGTAGATGGGCAGGCGTGCTGTGAAGCGAGATGTCTGAGGTGTCTAATGCAAGCGCCAGGCAAGCAAAGACCAGTGGCTGAGGCTGTACATGCTCATGCGGACAGGCACACACAAGCAGGATGATCGAGAGTGGGCTGTTTGTCTGCATGCGAACCTGAATGCAAGATGCATCTGAGACTGTCGTGCTTTCGTGTGTCAGAAGAGTGTGGCTGAGCTGAAACAGGGAAAGCGAGGGCGGCTTGATGAGGATGGGGAAGGGAAGAAGCTGCATGGGGTTACTTTAGGTGGACCCGGCCACCCTTGGGAACTTTGGCAGATGGGTGGACAGGGACTGCAACCCGAATCTCAACCTCCAGCGGATAGGGGAGGCCCATGGCGCCCAGTGGAGCTGTGTTGAGGGCCTCAGCTTCAAGAAGCTGCGAAACTGAGCATCCAAGGACCTGGCCCAGCAGCCTGAAGCCTGTAGTGATGCTCTAGACACTCGGTCAGCTGTACCTTGAGCATATGATTCATGCCAACGTCTATCGCCCCACCTTTTAGGGGGGGGGGGGCAGGGATTAAGGGAAGTTGGCCGGACAACAAAAGTCAGATGTCAAGTAAAGCAAGGCCTTAGTTGTAAGAGAGATATGTGCTGTGAGGCGCGGTCTTGCCGTCCTACCACCTGTGCTGGTCAGGCCGACTGAGCTGGTGAGGCAAGGAGTGGGCACATAGCAGGTCAGTTCAGTAGTAGCTACTGTAGGCACTCAGCTAGTGTACAACCTGTAGCAGCGGCTGAGGCTGTACGGAGCTCAGGACCGGACACTGGAGCAGTTCTTCAAGAAGGTGAGGGTTGGTGGGTGGGTGGGTGGGAGGGTAAGGGACTGGGAAGTGGTGGGCATCAAGTGAAACAGGTTTTGCCTGTGACATGCCTAACCGTGTGCCACCATGTCAGCCACCATGTGTGTGCCTTGTGTGCATGGCTGCAGCTGGAGGAGGACATGGCTAAGGTTTCCATGGAGCGCCATGGGCGTGCCAAGCAGCTGGTGGTCTTCTTTGGCGCAGCTGGCATTGGAACCAGGGGAGGCTGGGGTGCTGATGCGGTGTTGCGTGCCTGCTGCAAGGTGGTGTGCAGGCCCAGGGGGACAGACCAGCGGCGGGGTAGGGTGGTGCTAGTGGATGAGCACCGCACCAGCCGGGTCAGCTCAGCGGTGAATGGCCAGCAGCCATGTGAGAGGCAGCTGAACAAGCGCAGGGGCACCAGGCCTGCAGGCTGGAAGCCCCCAACAGGGCAGGTGGAACCCCGCCTGGTGCGTCCAGCATGGAGCCAGCGTCGTGACCAGCCAGTGCGGGGCATGATGTGGTGCCCAGTAGTGGCCCCCCGCAAGCCCCCACAAACCCCACGCAGCAGCCAGGAAGCCACACAACCTGCAGCCTCAGAGCCAGGGCCCAGCACTCCCCTGCCAGCCAAGCGCAGCAAGCGCACCAAGGCTGAGCCGGCAGCTGAGCCCAGCCAGCCCACCAAGGGCAAAGGCAAGGCCAAGGGCAAGGCTGCCAAAGCCAAGTCAGCACCACAGCCAGGCAGGTGGGTAGACAGGGACTGCAATGCAGCATTGAACATGCAGCGCATTGGGGAGAGCAGGTGGCGCCCGCTGGAGCTGTGCTTCTGGCCAGAGCAGGGGAAGCTGCCAGCCAAGGGCAAGGAGTACCCTGGCCTGGGCTACAAACGGCAGCGAGACAAGCCTCCCAAGGCCCAGCAGCAGCAGGAGCCTGCTGAGGCACAGTAGTGTGTGCCCCCCCCCATCTGAGCTGTCATCAGCTTACAATTAGTGCATGTTTTGTCATGCCAACTCTATGCAAAGCCCTGTAACAGGGGTCAGGCAATGCTGTAGGTGGTAGGCGACCATGACCATGTGTATGCCATGTTTAGGCCATGAGCATGCCATGCGATGGGAACTCCACACAGACAAAAACACTGTTTTGTAGTGGTTCACAATTAGTGTGTTCGACTGCAATGAAGGCTCAAGGTTGAGGGCCAAGGTGCTGTGAGGCGCGGTTTAGATTTAAGTTTAGTTATGTGATTTAAGTGATGGGCAGCTGCATGTGGGGCAGCTGCACTATAAGTGATGGGCAGCTGCATGTGGGGCAGTCCACACAGAGCATCACGCACACCTGCACCTGGAGCATGCTCACCCAATGGCCCAGAGGTCCACCTCCTTGCCATAACGAGTGGAGCCCAGCAGCAGCTCGGGTGCACGGTACCTGTGTGGTGCCCAAGACACTGCTCGCTCACCACACATCAGCCAAGGCTGCTGCTGCCGCACTGTGCTGCCCAGCTGGCTGGCGTTGCAAAGCAGGTCACTGACCATCGTGTTGACACATAGTCTGTGATGTCTGCATCTTTGTTGGAGGGCAGCTGGCGGGCAAAGCCAAAGTCACACAGCTTGAGGCGCCCTACAGCTGAGCTGGTGGAACTGTTGGATGAAGCACCTGAGGCCAGGAGCACCCCCCTGTATTGCGGCCGCAAGCTTAGTGTGCCACTGTGGAGTGGTGGCAGCCCTGATGGTGTCTTTTCAAGGCGGCAGCTGCTCCGTGTCCGCCGTACCTGTGCTGATCAGTAGATTCTCTGGCTTAATATCACGGTGCACGATGCCGTGCTGATGGCACCAGGCAACTGCCTTGACTAGCTGGTGAATGTATTGGCGGACCTGCAGCCCAACATGGACGAGCATGACTCCCATCGCTCTTTGGCTGCCTCATCTGATCCCCTGCTAGGTGCTGGATGCAACTTTTCTGTATATGTCGAACCTGTTCCAGACCCAACCCTCCAGGGTGTTCTTCCAACACCTCCAGTAGGTTGCGCTCGACATACTCGAACACAAGGTACTGCATGTCATCAGCTCTTGGACGGGTGAGTTCAGGCATGTCTGCTAAAATCGACAACCCAGACGCCGCACCAGCTTCTGCTTGCGTCGGAAGGCCTCCTTTAGGTTAACAATGTTTTCTTGGCGCAATGCTCTGAGCATCTTGACTTCCCGTAGTGTGGTTTTGCGCACAACCTCGTCCTCTGCGCACATGTAGTGCTGTGGAACTTGGTCAGTGCCGCTGACATGCATCTTTTCTGCGCAGCGTGCTTTGCTGCGCGTCCCACCGTCGGACTCTTTGAACTTCTTCACTGCAACAATTTCGCCTGTCTCCTTGTTGCGACATTTCAGGACTACTCCGTACGCTCCCTCGCCCACAATGCTCAGCACCTCGTACTTATTCATATTGTCATTTGCAGCGTTAGCGGACCCTCGCGGAGCTCCCGCAAACTCGGTGCATGGGAAACTTGCATGCATGACCAGTTCACATGTGCTGGCCTACAAGGCATCGTTGTCTGCATCGCCGTTGTATACCTAGCTTTTGTGGTTGCCTAACTTTGAACTGGTATGAGTGCATACAGGAAGGCAACTCATTAGGCCACACATACCAGTCAATCCATATACCGGTGGCCCCAAACTAGGTGCAGCAGCGGGTGCTCCTGGTAGTCAGTGCTTCACAACATCCGATATCTATCATATTGACACACACAACAGCTCTTTTCGCAGGTCGCCAAGATCGCAGGTGCCACCCCACTGCTCTGTTGCCTGTCGTGAGTGTCCTCACGTAGGGTCTCATGTGCAACTTTACACACACACATACACTACTTGTCGTGAGCTATGTTTGTGTTGGAGGGGGGGCACACACTGGTACCAGTGCAGGTACAAACTACGAACGTTACAAAACTCAGATCCACCCAAAACCCAGGGAGGATTCAGACCTCCGGCATTGCACAGCGTCAGCCTCCCTACCAGCCTCAGCCTCAGAGAACACACACTCTTCACATGAATTATTGAAACACATTGTCAGACATGCACTGCATGAATCAGCCCTCCCATTTTTAGCCAAACATAACTCATTCAACATGGCACGACATGCTTGACTGTGGGTAGTCTCACTCAGCGGCAATCCGACTGTAACAACTGGAGACCGCTGGGCACCCCATCAGTACCTGCCTGCCGGCCCCCAACTTCAGCCAAACAAAAGTCATTCAGCTCATACAAGTGCATGTGAGCAGCAGCAGGCTGCAGTGCTGCAGTGCATGGGCATTAGCAGCAGGCTGTAGGTGTGTGGCAGTGCAGGCTGCAGGTAGACAGCCTGCCTGCCTGCCTGCCGTCTGGCCCCCATCTTTAGCTTGCGCAACCTTTCAGCTATTACTCTTGCCTTTCCTTCTCTGTACTACTATCTTTTACCCACTGCTACCCCAAGACCACCCGCAGCAACAAGAAACACAAGTTGCTAGCATCTGCCCCAGCGCCGCCTGGACACCGCAGCCGCCTCCCGCTCCAGCCGCACAGCCACAGTGGCACTGTGCGTACATACACACTGTAGCCATTGTGGCGAAACAGCCAATGTGGGGTACGGCAGTGAGCAAGCAGCATGGTTCAATACATGCACGCTGCTTGCTGCCATACTGTCTCAGGCTGAAGTCACAGGCTCTCAGCAGGATAGAGAGCGGGCCATATGATATGTAATAAAATGAAGCGAAATGCAAACGAGCCCATCAGGGAAAGTGATGCCAAAGAGACTATTCAGAGAATAGTTTGGTATTTGCACCAAATGGTGTGGCGACTTTCACAAAAGTGCATTTGTCTCGTCCCGTACTTTTGCATAGGCATTACTCCACGACCTATAGAAACACTAAGTGCGACCTATACAAGTAGCACTTGCCTTCTGCAACAGCGTCAGTTTGGGTCAGATTTGGGTTGCTTGTTCCTAGGCGGAGTGTGCAAGCACGGCAGCATTATATATGTTGTGTGTGGGTTTTCTCACCATTGTTCCAGTGTCCCAGTGCCCGATCCCACCATCCTTCGACATATCCTGTTAGCCACGGCAACTTGTCACGATCGACGGCAGTGCCGAGGCTCCTCGCAACAAATCCTGGCGACGCCACTTGACAGCCCCCTGAGCAGCCAGCAGCGTACCGCAGCGCAACTATGTCGGGCAAGTCGATTCAGAAGACCAAATGGAATGCGGAAGAAGACTCCCACTTAATTAGGTATGCAAAGTACCTCCTCAGGAGCTGTCACTAGCTCCATACCGTTTGTTCCGCCCTGTCATGATGCCCTTGGGCTTGTTGTCCTGCCAACCACAGGCTGGTTAACGAACTGGGCGAAGGCAACTGGTCGCCCATCGCTCGTGCACTGAACGTTGTGCTGGGCACCCTGGATTGCAGCCAGGCTCGCACTGGCAAGCAGTGCAGGGAGCGCTGGAGCCACCACTTGAAGCCTGACTTGAAGAAGGGCGACTGGGATGCCCAGGAAGAGGCCTGGCTGGTGTCAGTGAGTAGCCCTGAGAGGTGCCTGGTTAGCAGCTGAGGGAGAGGCAGGGAAGGGATTAGCACAGGTGCAGTTGAGGAGCTGGCTTCAGGGGGAAAGGGGAAAGGGGTGGGTCTTGCAGCCTTGCCTTTGTCCCTGCCCTTGTCCTGGCTTGCTTGGGCATGGGTTTTGTGGGTGCCAGGTGCAGGCTGTGAGCTTACTGCATACGCGTGTGTGTCTGGGTCTTTTGGGCACCGAGACCAGGCAGTGGTTTCAAGCAGCTGGCTAGCAGGCGTTCAGGTTGTGTTGAGCTAATGCAGCGCAGATGGCACAATGTGTTTTTCATTCGTATGGATACAGGGGCGCTACCATGAGCAGGTTGTCTCACCATGTGCTTCATCCATAGGACCACTTACACACGCCTGACAGCCACCTGCTCCCAAACACATGCCTCCGCATCACCCCTTGGGGACAGGGCGAGACAGGGCAAGACAGGGCGAGACAGGGCGAGGCACTCACTATCAGCAAACTGTCTCACTCCAAACACTCTAAACAGCTCGCAGACTTTACAGCTCAGCATTGTGTCAGGCGGATAGTGCAGCGCACACACACTGCTCAACGGCTGTGGCATCACACCCATCATTCTTTGCTGCTCTGCCTGCAGCTGCATCAAGACCTGGGCAACAAGTGGGCAGACATCGCTCGCAATATTGAGGGTCGCAGCGAAAACAGTGTGAAAAACCACTGGAATGCTGTGCACAGGCGCTGGTGAGCGGCACGGGGTTGACCCCCCTCTCCTGGGCATGGGCAGCAACCAGCTCCAGCAGCCGCAGCACCGGCCGCAGCACCTGCCCTGATTTGTCACCTGCCTAGGCAGGTAGCTCACTGGCAGGGCTGGGAGGGTGGGCAGCCTACCACAAGACGCCTCTGCCTGTGACTCCCTGTCGCCATCACCTTGCTGCCCACCTCTGCACCTGCACCCTCCCACTCGCAGTTGCAAGCCCAACGCCCAGCAAGAAGCGCTCAGCAGCCCCCTGCTTGCATACCTCCTCATGCTCAACCTGCCCCCCGCCAAGCCCAAGTCAGGCAAAGTCCAGGCCAGCCAGGCTCGGGGTCAGGGGCGGGACAAGGGCCGGGAGGCCAGCACCTCCCCCAGCCAATTGGAGCTGCCTGGCTTAGGGCATTCAGAACCCAGTGGGGAGGGGGAGGGGGCGGTGGGGGAGGGGGAGGGCGCCTACCCCTTTGGTGATGACTGCTTGGAGCCTGCTGTGAGGGAGCGAGAGAGGGAGGGAGGTGAGCCATACCCTCACCCTCACCCTCACCCTCACCCTCACCCTCACCCTCACCCTCACCCTCACCCTCACCCTCACCCTCACCCTCACCCTCACCCTCACCCTCACCCTCACCCTCACCCTCACCCTCACCCTCACCCTCACCCTCACCCTCACCCTCACCCTCACCCTCACCCTCACCCTCACCCTCACCCTCACCCTCACCCTCACCCTCACCCTCACCCTCACCCTCACCCTCACCCCCACCCCCACCCTCACCCTCACCCTCACCCTCACCCTCACCCTCACCCTCACCCTCACCCTTACCCCTGCAAACCCCCTGCAGGTACTCGCGCCCGTGAGGCCTCCATCACCACCACTGGCCCCTCCAAGCGCACTGCCCGCAGCAGCCCACGCAACCCTGTTGACCCACAGGAGCTGCCCACCTCGCACGCCCAGCACTGCCACCCTCCCCGCTTGTCTTGCGGAGGCGCCCCTTACCCCCCCGCAGGTCTGCCCTCCCCCCTCCATCCCCTCCCAGCTATGCTGGCCCATTGGGCCCGCCCAGCCAGCTCCTCCGGCAGCGACGCCAGCGGAGGCAGCAGCGGGACGGGCAGCGGGGGAGCCACCCACCCTCACCCCTTGTCAGTTGCGGGGGGTGTGCGGGCCTCACCCCATGCCCAGGCTGTGCTGACTGGTCGCCAGCCACTGGGCTCCTCCTCCCAGATGTGCAGTGCAGGAGGGCATCAGGAGGCTGTGACCCTGATGTGCCCTGAACCAGACGACATCACCAGTCTCAGCCAGCTATCCTCCCATATACACGCCCACCAGCACCAGCAGCACCAGCAGCAGCACCAGCACCAGCAGCAACGAGCGTCTTTGGGGGCAGCCCCCAACCCAGCTTGGCCAGCTGGCCCCAATACTTACTCCCTCAGCGCCACCCGCCTTCACACACACCTGCTGCTGCCTGAGGACCGACAGCAGCAGCAGCAGCAGCAGCCGTCCCCCCTGCCACCCCTGCAACCCAGCCCAGGCTACTCCCAGGATGGAGGCAAAAGCAGCCTGCCCCTGAGTCCAGGACTGTATGCTCATGGCAGCCCTGGCCTTGCCCAGCAGCCAGGGGAGGTCATCTTGCTGCCCCAGCAGCGTGCCCACGCCACCCCCCTCACCCAAGCCAGGGCAGTTAGAAGCGCTCAGCTGGCGGCCAGGGGCCCCACCCCTTGGCCCAGCTCCTCCCCCCCTCCCGCCCTCCCCCCCGGGCAGCAGAGAGTGGGGCATTCCTTCCCCCTCCCGGGGCCCTACCCCGCCCCCTCCGGTCCTGGCCATCCCCCCCCCACACCCCACCCCCCTCCCCCCAAAGCCCTGGCAGGCGAGGGGCTGGGGCCCTCCTCCCAGGTCGCTATCAACGCCCACGCCGCCGCCCCCCCCCCCTGCTGGCATGCGTCCTCCCCCTTTCCCCCAACACCCCCCCGCTGCACCGCGGTCCAGCCACTCTGGGCTGGCTGCACCCCCGCCCTCCCCATTCCAGAGCTACGCCAGTGCTGCTCATGCCAGTGGGTGCATGCCCGAGCCCCTGGCCCCCTTGAACAGTACAGAGCTGCTGATGTGCCTGTTTGACACCTCCAGCAGCGAGCTGTTGGAGCACGTGGCTTACTCCCTGCCCCACAAGCACCCTGCCGCCACCACCACCGCCACACCACCAGCTGCTGCCGCTGGCTGCCCCACTGCCCCAGCCACTGCTGTGCAGCCACAGCCCCCGGCTCAGCAGTGGAGACAGGGACAAGGGCCAGGGCCACAGGCCAGGGCTGGTCACGGGAGCAGTGCCCCTGGCGGCAGGCAGGCCACCTTCCCCCAGCTGGGCCTAGCCAGCATACCCGCCTGCACACCTCCGTCTGACCAGCGTCCTGCAGCCCCAACCCTTGAAGGCCTGATGTGCTCCACCGCCCCCCCAGGCCCGCGCCCTGCCCCACCCCCTCCCTCAACCCAGCAGCTGCAGCCCGCTGACGACCCAGGGCTGGCCGGTCTCCGCCCTGTGCACGTCAAGGCAGCAGCAGCAGCGGCAGTGCATGGCATCAGGCCGGGGGAGGGGCCCCTGGCAGAGGGCCTGCTGGAGGAGCTGCTGGGCTCACCCACCGCCCTGCTGTGCCCGGTCAACCGGCTGCTGTCCCAAGACGTGCAGCTGTGGTGGAGTGGACCGGGTGAAGAGGGGCAGCTGGGAGCAGGGGCACCCCATGCCCAGGTGGCCGGGGGGGAGCGGGGAGCAGCAGGGGGCCCAGGGCCAGCAGGCGGCCTCTGGGACCCCCCCCTTGCCCCCTACCCCTGCCCCTCACCTTTGCCTAGAGGGAGTGGGGGGGAGGGGGGCAGTGAGGGCAGGGGGGGGCAGGGTGACACAGCTGGGGGGGGAGGGAGCAGCAGCACCGTGGGGCAGCCAGAGGGGCGGCTGGACCCTACCCCTGGAGGAGGGGGAGGGGGAGAGGGAGGGGGCCTGGTGGCAGGGGGGGATGACTCAGGCATGGGGCCGTGTAGGTCTGGGGAGTGGGGCGAGCGTGCCAGCAAGGCCCGGCGCAGTGAGCCAGGGTCAGTTGGGGTGGCTGGCTGCAAGCACCGCCTTGAGGAAGGGCAGGAGGGAGGCGGTGCGGTGCGCAAGGTGGGGGAGGCGGAGGCGGCTACCATGGTGGTGTGTGCTTGGGTGGAGCAGAACAAGGGGAGCAGCGGGGGCAGCGAGGGGAAGCTGGATGGCGGGCAGGCAGGCAGCCTGCTGCCCCCCTCAGCTAACCAGTGCGTGGCGGGCGGGGAGGACAGCAGCGGGGCTACGGAGGTGTGCCTCAGCGTGCAGCACATGCGGCTGGGGCCACAGCAGCAAGGGGTGCCCTGGGCCGTGGGTGGGAGCCTGCCGAGGCAAGAGTCAGGGAGCCAGCCTCTCCCCACCGCCTTCAGATCTACCACGCTGCTGACCCAGCAGAGCCAGGGCCTGGGGCAGGGCCAGGGGCAGGCATGGCAGCGTCAGCCTTCGCTGCAGTCCGTGCTGCCCGACACGCCGCTGGCTGGGCTGGCTCCCATGCAAAATGTGTTTGCATGGCCCCCTGCGTTAGGGAGGGGTGCACGCCCTGACCGCCACCCCAGCTTGGGTCAGGGTGAGCTGCATGATGGCATCATGATGTCATTCTCTCACACCGTCATGGACAGCTTCCTGGAGAGCATGGAGCATGCAGGGGGTGATCCCATGCACACGTCACTCATGCAGTCGGGTGACTTCCTCATGGCGAGCAATGCAAGCAAGTATGGTTACCCCACCGCCATGTGCACAGAGGGCACCTGGGCATGAGCTGTCACCTGACCCTTATCTAAGCATGGCCAATAAGACCCACGCCCCCTTGCCCTACCCTCCTGCCCTTACCCTCCCTGCTCCTCCTCCTCCCTCCTACTCCTCCTCGTCCCCGCACCTCTACCTCCTTCCTCCTGCTCCTGCTGCGCCTCCTCCCTCCTGCTACTCCTTTTGCTCCTGCTTGGCAATGCCACCGCCCCTCCTTCATCCCCCCTCCTCCTCCCTCCCCCTCCTCCTCCCTTCTCCTGCTACTCCTCTGCAATGCCACCTATCCCTTCCCCTTGTCCAGCCGGCCATTACCCAGCAGCTGCTCCACCACAACCTCCTCCTGGTACAGCCTGATGACAGCCGCCGCTGGCCTACCACCCCACCAGCCTCCCTTGCCTCACTCCTTCTCTCACCCACCCTGGCCTCCAGTGATGGGTGGGTGCTGGGCTCCACATGCTGTCCTCTCATGAGGCTGGGCAAGCGAATCAGAAGCGCCTGTAGCGGCCTGCACCTTGCGTCCAGCCCTGACCAGGTCATGAGCCAGCTGCTGTGCCGTGGTGTCAAGCATGCCGCTGCTCTCCGCCAACCATCGTGGTTGGTGGTGGTGGCTGGTGAGGATGATGGTGGCTGACTAGGTGTGAGGCTTTGGGGAGTGATGGCACTGGTAGGCAGGGTAGGCATGGCGTGGGCATAGTCCAGGGGTGAGCCGCCGCCATGCAGGGGTATCGGGCATGTCCAGCATGGGAGATGCCTGGTCTTACTACCTTTTTGGGTTTTGGGTTTGGGGGCAAGCAGGCTACTGCAGGAAGGCGAACAGAAAACCTCCTTCTCCTCCTTCTCTTTGCCCTTGGCTTCCCCTCTCCCCCCTCCCTCCTTGTCTTGGTGCTGCGCCCCTTGCTGCTATTTACTGCTTGTCGCCCTTGCGCCCCATGTTGTGGCTTCACAACTCACATCTCACACACAAAGTGACATTGAACTCCGCAGCGTGAGTCATGCCTCAAGCACCTTGACTGCTCCGCCCCCTTGCACCCCTACAACAGCTCATCAGTAGAACAGCTTGCTTGCAGCTCGGGCTCGTCACAGCGCATGTGCTGCCCAAGTGAGTAGCGGGGGAATGACCAGAGTTGCTGCGCGAGGTATGGGTGGCAGAGCAGCGCAAACCGCTGCAGGCAGCTAGCATTGACAATTCCTGAACTTTTGGGTGTCGTCCTTGAGCGTGGGCTTGTGGGTGTAGAATGTGTTTAGGTAGGTGGACATGCAAGCGGGTTGAGTGCATGTGGTCTGATCACTCTGGTGATGATCACTTTGGTACAGTCTGGTACAGTTTGGTACATTGCTGGCTCAACGTTCGGGGCCAATAAGTGCTTGCCCAGTTTAGGTGTAGGGCTGAACGCCGCTTGGAGTTGAGCTGCGGGCACAGCAACAACGGCACTTCCACGGGTGGGTCTTTGGGCTGAAGTTGCTCGAGATGCTTGTGGGAGTAGAGTAGTGCCGGGGGCCACAAACACGGTGGCAGGTAAGGATGATGCACGGGTAGCTTGACATGACTATGCGGTAAATTGGTCTGTTTAGACAGGGGGCCTTGCGGGCTTGCGCGAACTTAATGGGTTGGGCTTGAGGGTGGGGGGCTTGCCAGTATGGTTGCCAAAACTCTTGGGTCTGCACTGCTTACTTTGCGAGTGTAGCCGATGGATCTGGTCACACTGTTGGATACTCACAAGGGATGCTCAATAATAAAAAGATGCTCACTTCCCTCGGACGACGAAAGGTTGGACGCACTCCGGTTGGACGGCGACCTGATGCACAATGCTTAGTCCTAACGCGGCCACTTCGCGTCGATAGGGTTGCTGAGTTCAGAGGTCACCAAAGAAGAAACGCAAGCGCACCGGTGCCTCCACGCAGTGAGCGGCCGGTTGCTGCAGGGCTTCACGACAGCCAAGCTCCTAAGGAGACCTCCCTGCCCAAGAGCTGTCTCCGCCAGCCCAGCCCCCACCTGGCCCAGTCCTACCACCCCATGGGGCAGGTAGCTGAACCGGGATACCAACCCGGGAAGGCAGGGTCGCAACACCAACAATCTCTATGGCAGCACATTGAAACGGTTTCTAGCAATGCAGGGCTAAGGCAAGGTCCTTCAGAAAGTCCATCGTGCTGACACGGGATACCAGCCAAGGTTGCAACTAGAAGCCATCATGCACGACATCCGACGCATGAACATCGCTACTTCACACATTGCATTGCAGGTGGGCATAGGAAAACCTTATCACTAGCACGCAACACTGCACTGGCCAATGCCACCCACAGTGTTGCCAATGCCACTTTGTAAACACCACAACCGCTACTCGCCGCTGCCAGCCTACCCATAGTCATAGTCACCCTACCCATAGTCCCACATACAACCCATGGTTGGCTTGCACATACACGGCCACTGAATACAAGTCCCTAGCCATCGAGCATGAATATGGTACACCCACAGAATACACCGCATTGCGATGCTCTGTTGTTGTGGGGTCAGTAAGGTCTCACTGGGACGCTCAGGGAAGGGTGATGGGTGGCTGCTGTTGTCCCCTGTATACTGGCTAATGTGGAAAATGACCCCTGCACCCACCACTTCAGTAAGGTGAGCACCACTGCCATGCCCTACACCCCACTTCCTCCAGCCACCACCAGAGTCGTGTCAAACTCACCAACGGTGGGAAGCATGGCGGCTGACTAGCGCAGCGCAGTGCTCACTTTCAGACCGCTTGCCGCCACAGCGCTTGTCAGCTGACCAGCGTGGGCTTCATGTGGCAGCTAGCTGATGGAGTGACTAATGACAAGTCAAGGCTAGCTGTACTTGTACAAACACTGGCTAATGTGGAAAATGACAGGTTGGTGGGAATTGAACCAGGGGTCTCTGGTGTCGGGTCATAAGGCTCAGTCGCGTCGCCCAAGCTCAAGCGGCGTTGACCTGGCCCATCACAATCTTCCTCACAGCGTTGCCCTTGGCCTGGCGGCTGCCACTGTTGGCAGCAGGCCAGGCACCCTTAGCCGCCGCCTTGTCCAGCTCAGCCTGCCGGGCGTAGTAGTCTGTGGACGTGGAGGGGCAAGCCTCACGGACAGATGCTGGCCCAAAGCCCAGCTCGCAGGCGGGCTTCCAGCCCTGTGAGCAGCAAACAGCACACCCTCTCATCCCGCCACATGTCATGCAGGCCATCCTCCTCAACATCACACACAAAAGCCAGGCTGTCTTCAAATATCTAACAACAATATCTTCTGAACAAGCTCAGGGCTCATGCAATGACATTCAATGGCCATTTCCCTTGCCCTGCACCTCCAGTACCCTCCCTTGGCCCTATGCCAACGTTGCTGGCTGACATGCACAGGGTGATGGTGGAGTACAGGCGAGAGGCTGTGTGGGGTAGGCAAGGGGGACCATACACAGCTGCACCAGGCCCTGTCAGTGTCACCCCACCCCACAGCCCCTGCACCACAGCAGCCGCAGCAGACGGGGTGCCCACCTGAGGCACGCCCCAGGAGCAGTCAGTCTCAATGCCCAGGTTGTACTCGTGGCCCTGGCCTGAGGCAAAGGCGCTGGTCACCAGGCGCATGAAGCCCGCCTCACCCCAGGGGGCGCCCCACTGCAGAGCAAGGAGGGTGCGTCGAGGCTTGGGTGGCCTGGGCTGGCCTTGAAGCCCTGAGGTCTTGAAGCCCTACAGGTGGCTGGGGGCCTGGGCTGGCCTGATAGCGGTGGCTAGGTCGAGAGGGAGAGGAGAGAGGGGTGAGGGTGTGTGGGCAAGGAGGTGAGCAACACAGGGATAGCAGGTTGTGTGAGCCGCTCCCTGCCGTTGAGGCCTGCACGGGCAGACCATGCCAGCAGGCACTGCCGCTGGTGGGTAGTGCTGCCCTCGCATTGTCATCAGACAGATGCGATGCATGCACATGTTATAGGCAGACTCACTGAATTGCGCACCACCCAGTACTCGATGCCCTCGTCCACACCCCAGCCCACCACGGACACCACATGGTTGATCTTGGGCTTTGGGTTGAACTCAGCATACACCCCGCCCTTGTAGGTGTCCATGCCCTGTGGCCGCAGCAGCAGCTTGGCAGCAATCAGCCTTGCAAGCCATGCATGCCCATGACTCCATGTTTGATGTGAGGGTTGTTGCAGCAATGCTGGCAGGCATGTCATGCAATGACATGAACACATGCCATAAAATGATGATGGCTATGGCAAAACACACACACACTCATGTCCACGCTGCTGCTGCTGTTGACTCACTGAGGTGGCATCAATGCCGCAGCTGATGGGTCCGCGGGCAAAGATCTCCGCCTTCATGTTGCTGGCGCCCTTGACCGGACCATGCTCACTCACCACCAGCCTGTCGTAGTCATACACTGGTCCGCAGCCGCCTGCAGTGCAAGCACAGTACACCTCATCGTGTCACACCAACGTCGCACCAGCCCCAGACCTGTACCGGGTACTCCATGGCAGGGGCACTGCTCGCCGGCAGTGGACCACCCTCACCCACATTGCTGATTGCGACGCACTGCTGCGGTTGCCACGCACTGCTGCTTTGACTTTTGCCAGGTGCTGGTCACTCGAGGGATACCTCTACTGGTGGTCAGGATGATGGTGGAGGTCAACATGGTGGTGATTGTGGCAACCTGTTGCATGGCTGGATGCATGGCATCGGCCTACCCTACATGCCCCTTACCTTCATCGCTGGGCCAGCAGGTGAAGCACTGCTCCTCATCATGGCACTGCAGGGGCACAACAGGCTGATGATCACACATTGCGCAGTATCCTGGCATGCTGGCAGAACATCAGCAACACCAGAAACGTGAATCTGGTACAATCGCACAGCAAGCATACTGACGACGCCAACACGTGACAGGCCCTTGCACTCCATGATGGCTCGCCTGATAGTGGCAGTGTTTTGGTTTGCTCCAAGATTTATTGCAGGGCAGGGCAGGGTGGCCCACCTTCTGGTTCACCGCCACGTACAGGTTGCAGGTCTCACGAGGGATGCCTGATTTGGCGGCATACTGCACCAGCACCACCATAAGAAGCGCTGCGCCTCAGCACTGTGACATCTCTGTGACCTGGCCAGGCCTCTTCAGTGCCACACAAGCCACTTGAATTGACAGGCTGCCGGCAACAGGCTGCCCGGCGGCAGGCGAGGCGCAGATGAGGTGTGTGACTCACCACATACACCAGCTTGTCGTCACCACCGTTGCAACTGCCGCTCTGCCCGCAGTCCACAACATTCTGGACGCTGAGGCAGGTGGATGGAAACACGTTCTGTGGGGAGAGCATCAACACATGGTCAGCATGGACACAAGCGCATGCCCGTTGGTGCCGGACTGTTAGCTGGGGCTGAGTGTATGCCATCATCGAGCTCCAAAGTGTGCAGTAGATAGGCAGGCAGCAGGCATGTGCTGCATACCTTGCGTCTGATGTTGTCTCGATCTGCTAAGGCCGATGTTGCAGCATTTGCCCAGCATGAGCCACTGCAGCAGAGAGCAAAACCTGTGATCAGAAGGCTGGTGCAATCAAGGCCCACTCCCCCGCAGAGGCGCGCTCACCAGTATTGGGGAATGTGCTGGTTCCTGAGACAGCTTATGTAGTTAGTTCCGTTCACAAAACGCCTGTGGTCACGCCAAGCAAGGTCCGCGCCACGTCATGGCGGTTGATATACCCAGCCGACATTTGAACGGCGCAGACTATCGCGTGTGTTTTATCAGCAGCTGCGCGAACTCAAGACATCTACCAGTCAAAGTGGCGGGGCAGGCTTTCCTCGGCAATGTACGTATGGGGCAAGGGTGAAGAGCTGCAAAGACAGGCTGCAAAGTGGGTTAGGAGCTACCCTTCCGCTTTCGATGGCTTCAAGGGCTTACATCAAGGGCTTATACTCCTTTGATGGTGTTATTGTGGTCGCGAAACGGCTTGGGCCACTGGGCTCCTGCTGGAGCACCAGCGCGGAGCACCAGTGCAGAGCTGCGCCAAACAACACCAATGCGAGTATAGTCATGGGTGCTTTCCGTTGCTGCTCTTCGCAGAGCCCAGATAAGACCAAGAGGTACACTAATCCTGTGAGGTTTGAAGTAATGTTTGAAGTATTCGGCTCCTTGCCACAATAGTTGTACGAGCCGTAAGAATGCTGTAATCTGACACCCAGGATGCATGTAGTTGAGCCTACATAAGATGATGGGTAGGGTTTATGAGATGCAGTTGATGCAGGCGAGATGCAGTTGATGCAGGCCCAGATAAGACCAGATAACCCTGGAGGTACACTGTGGCTCACACAAGTTGCAAGGAGTGTGCAGGGGAAGGTGGTGACCTGGCTAGAGGGTCAGGAACAGGGTCAGGGTGGGGTGGTGCCCACTGAGGCCATGCGGGACCAGGTGGCTCGGCAGCGGAGGTTGCTGGGGCTGGGTCAGGGGGTGGTGGTGGACAAGGACTGGCTGGAGAGGGGGGTCAGCCGGGGCGGCCTGCTGCGCCATGCAGTGGACACCAGCAGGCAGCTGGAGGCAGCCAATGTGAGCTGGCAGCTGGACTGGGCGGACTGGCAGGCAGCTGGGGGGCAGCGCAACACCAGGCCCTACCGCCCCCCCTCCCCCTTTGCAATCACACCCAGCTGCAGCTGCAAGGCGCACCACATCAAGCTGGACACACAGGCCCTATTTGGCTTGATGCATACTGCTGGCATGCTGCCAGCTGACATCACTTCAGAGGAGAAGTTCAGGAATGGTGTGGCCGGGCCCAAGGACAGTGAGGTGAGGGATCCTTGAGTGTGCTCTGGTCAGTCACTGCTTTGATTGTGGCAAGTTGCTAGAGGCAGGTTGCTTGTGGGTTGTGTTGTGGTGGCTCTTAAGCTGTGTGTGTCTCTAAAGTGTGTTGTGGTGGCTGATGTTGGCTGCAGGTGGCCAACCGGTGGAACGCCTTCCTGCCCAACCTCGCAGCCGTCCGGCCCAATGTCGGGCAGAAATTCGCGCAGGTGGTGCACACAGACGGAGTCGCTATCAGCCTGATGTTCATCCGCCCCAAGCCAGAAGGGCCGCCCGGCGAGCTGCCTCGCATGGGCAAGGAGGAGGGCGCTGTCAACCCGCTGGCGCACCTGGACGCCGATTGGCTGGGCTGCGACCCCGGGAAGACGAACATGGCGACAGTGGCCCACGAGGAGCGCTACCCCTCGGGCGCTGTGAAGTCCGTGTGGCAGCGCAGCCTGACTGCGGGGCAGTACTACCGGCAGAGCGGCATCACGGAACAAGCCAAGGAGTCCAAGGTCTGGATGGCCGACATCAAGCCTCAGCAGGATGAGCTGTCGCAAGTCACCAACTACACCGCCTCGCTGCAGCGGTACCGGGAGTACGCTGACACGACGCTGGCGACCTGGCCGGCCATGTGGGCCGAGCTGTCCAAGCGCGCGCTGGTCCAACGCCAGGTTCCGGCTGTACGGAGGCAAGCAGCGCACGGTGGCCACCTTCTGGGCTGAGGTGAGTAGGCCATACCCAGCCAGTGTGTGTGCTTGTGTATGTGTGCCACCATGATAGTCTTTGCCATGACTTGACCTGAGCTCACAATCTGTCCCTGCTTGTGTGCCTTGGCTGCAGACTGCCAAGGGTGCCAAGGTACGCTGCAACTCGGCTGCCACAGGTCGCCCCCTGGCCCTGGCCTATGGGGCAGCAAGCTTCAGCGGCAGCGGCAGCATTGGCAGCAAGGGCGTGCCCGTCAAGCAGATGCAACGGGAGGCATGCAAGCAGTTCCCCGGGCGTGTGGTGCTGGTGCATGAGTTTCGTACCAGCCGGGTCAGCTCTGCCCGCACCAACGTGGTGCAGGGCCAGGCAGAGTCCTTCAGGTGAGAGACCTCTGATGCATTCGCACTGTAGGAGTGGAGTCATTACATAGCTGTCCTTTGACAGCCGTTGCAGGCACACTATTAGCCACATGGCTTGACTTGACACTTGGTTTGGCAATCTTACAAATATGCATTGTGCATCTATGTCGCCTTGCAGGTGGCTGCACCCGGTGCGCAGCATGGCGAAGCAGTCCCGGATCCGGGGCTTGATGTGCTCTACAAGCAACGTCATCAAGCGCAGGTTCTACGACCGGGACGTGTCAGCCGCGCTGAACATCCGCCGGATTGCAGCCGGGCCGGGCCGCCCACGCGAGCTCAGCAGCTGGCAGGGCCGCCCCGCCATGCCTAACCCAGGCAGAGTGGGCCAGGAGTGGGTGCAAGTGCGCGACGGAGGCCTGCTCCGGAAGTGGCAGCGGCGGCCCCAGCGGCAGCAATAGTGACATGTGTATCATGCCATGAGCCAAACAAACAAACAATACAATTACCCCTTACAAAGGGGATGTGTGTGCGCTAGAGTGTGCATAGGGTAGGGCTCTAGCGAATAGGTTAGGGACACGTAGGGTAGGTCCCGACTCCTAGG
>JASKMD010000011.1:4970584-5215116 GCA_030144725.1 Haematococcus lacustris
ACAGCGTATTTGTATATTCTTCCTCTTGTAGTGTGTACGTGAGGAGTTCCGAGTTCTTGATTGGGACACGTCTGGGGTCACATGTGGCTGCCCGCATCGAAAGATCCCGATGGCAGTACATGTCATTACACAGCAGCAGACGCAGAAAGCGTTACATCATATGGAGTAGTTGGGCTGCAGTTGTATGAAGATTACCAACCCCATGTTGGGAACGCCTGAACCAACCCCATGTTAGGAATGCCTGACGGCATGTCCGATACGTAGATTGTAGGTAAAGCGCCAGTACTTTTAGGTGCCTAGGTAGAACGCGAGGCCACTGTTCTTACATCTGCGGCAAGGGAACTAAAAATCGTCTAGAATTAGTCTTAAAAACGGATACTACACCCTCCATGGACTTGCTAGGAGGCCTGTCGTAACTATCATGTCAATTTCTAAGATAACCTTGCTAAGCTGTTACTAGCACACACATGAGGTATGCAAGCCCACTAACTGTGCACATGACCTTCGCAAGGCCGTCATTGCCTCTATCCCATGATGTGCACGCCATTCACTATGGCAAACCACATTAATCCACATCAGGCCATGTGCGAAGCGCCACGAGGGTCGACATAGCTGGCAGCTTGCTCATCAACACCAAGGGTCGTGTACTAGGGGCTTGGCAAGCACACAAGGCACAAGGCGTGAGCTGAACACAACAAACAGGCTCAGTTAACCAGGAGGCCTGCAGCACCTCAGAAGCAGGTGGTGAAGGTGACGCGCCTGCCATTGCCAGTGATGGGGCCAAACATCACTACTGGGTCACCATCGACTGTGGTATTCACTGGGTACGGGCTGGACACAAACGCGTTCCGAACCACGCTTGGATCTGCACAGCACACCGCCCCACACAGCCAGGACTGGTTGGTGGTGGTGCATGTTGGGCTGTTTGTGATGCAGCACATCACCTGGCCTGCTTCCCACCCAAACCATGGACGCCACACAGCCCTTGCTGGCATGCAGCAGCGGCGCACCTGGTTCGTCGGGAGTAACGGACGGCCACCAGGATGACGAGTTAGAAAATCGTCACCAGCAATGTTGCGTTGGGTACCACGTTATTAGTTGCAAATAGAAACTGCAATCAGACGATCACAAAATAGCACTGTGGCGATCACAAAATACCACAGAATAGCATCTACAGCATATAGTACTACTAGGAGATGCGTCATCTGTAATCTGAACGGCACCACTACTCAATTTCCCACCCCCACCCCCACCCCCCACCCACGACGCAAGCGTGGGCAGACCATGCCATGACGCAAGCGTGGGCCAACCATGAGCAACAGGTCGTTGTCCTACAGCCATGGGGCACTTACCAGCCAATATGTCTGTCCATTGACCAGAGTCCTGGTAATGGTGGACAGATTTGGGTATACCCCGCAACCAGGGTCGTTGTCGTTGTATGCGATCTGGATAGGCAAACATAAGGGCAAGCTTGACCTTCATCAAAACCATGACTTGTCCCCTGTTGATGTTACCAAATACCAACTGAGCCACCAACAGCACAATGGGAACACCACCACCACCACCATCACATGCCATGCGCCTCTCATGTCACCCTAGTCATGCGCCTCTGAACCGTTATGTGAGCCACCTCAGTCATGAGCCTAAACAGCGAGAGCGAGGCCCACCTAGGAGGAAGATTCACCTAGAAAAAGGCCGGCCTGGGCCCTGTTGCTAATACCAAGCAAGTGCAGAGGCAAGGGGGGACCCACCTGAGCATTCAGCTCGCCACCACAGGCTTGAAGCCTGGTTACATCGACAATCTCATCCAATGCAAGGCGAGAGTCCCAATTTACGTTCCCTGCGGCCACCACAGCAGCCAACAACACTCAAGCATGGAAGCGCTATTAGGAGCATTAGGACTCAAGCATGGAAGCGCTATTACGAGCGTTAGGAGAGACACAAGGCATGAGCTGAACACAGCAAAAAGCATCGCTAAAGTGGTTGAGTTAACCAGGAGGCCTGCAGCACCTGGGAAGCAGGTGGTGAAGGTGACGTTCCTGCCATTGCCGATGATGGGGCCAAATAATACTGATGGGTCACCATCAATGTTGGTGGTCGCTGGTAATGGGCCAGACACAAACACGCTCCGAACGGCGGCTGGATCTGCACAGCACACCGCCCCACACAGCCAGGACTGGTAAAGGTGGTGGAGCAAGCTGAGCTGTTCGTGATCAGCACATCAGCAGCTGGCCTGCTTCCCACCCCAGAATAGTGGGAGCGTGAGTGCAGTGGGCCTGGAACAAGTCGTTGGCAGGGGCTTCTGCAAGCGGGGCAGCAACATGCACATCATTGCAGAAGTGTTCAATTTGGAGAAAAAGGCATGGTTCCACCTTCCATGCATACGTAAGATGACTTTGTTGCATGCACAAGCTATTGGTAACATATACGTGAGGGTGTCTGGCCAGGCTGGGGTCGCAGGCAAGCTGCCAACTGTGCTCACCCACCCGCAGCTGTACGTTAGCAGGCGGCGCTGGGGGAGAGGGAGGAGGTAGAGGTGGGAGTGGGGGTTCAGGGCTGGGAGGTGGGGGACTGGGTTCAGGGCTGGGAGGTGATGGTGAAGGAGGCGAGGGCGGGGCAGGAGGGGGCTGGGGGCCAGGTGACGGTGGTGGTGGCCTGCAGAGTACAAAAGCAAGCATGTTGCTGAGCTGCACTACCGCCACAGGCAAATGTTGCAATAAGGTCAGCAAACTCATTGGACACTTTGACATGTGGTACACTGGCCAAACAGCGTGTGACACAGCCAATCGATGACGTGGGTGGCAGCAATGGGTGATGGCACCACATCTGGTGGCATGGGTGATGGCACCACAGCTGCACCAACAGCAACAAGGGCAGGGCTCGACTCACGAGGGGGGCGCTGGGGGTGAGGGTGAGGGAGGGGGGGAGGGCTGAGGGGGGGGAGGGTGAGGGCGGGGGTGCGCCGGGCAGCAGCGAGACCTGGCAGCGGTGGAAGGGCATGCCATAGCGGTTGAAGAAGTCCAGTGAGGCCCTGGTCATCAGGGCGCCCCGGCTGCATGCAAGCAGCACAGCCAGGAGGGCCAACATCATACGATGTCCGACCCGTCATGAGCCTGGCACTCTCATCAACCAACAGGCACAAGATCAGGACCACCAATGCTGGCACTCACCAATTCGTCGGCAGTTGCCTCAGGGGGCCAGTAGGGGAAAACAGCCTGCAGGCACTTGGGCTCAGCCTGAGATCAAGCCTGGGAAGTGTGGCGCATGTTGTGGTTGACGACATGGCACAAACAAAGGGTATGGGGGGTGAGCAGCACGTGACGCAGCAAGGAGATGCGCCATATGTCATTTACATCAACCAAGGTCAGGGGCCAGGGGGCAAGAGGTCGGGGTGAGGCCAGTCCCCCTCCCTCCGTAGGTGCGCGCACAGCTCAGTGGTTGCAGACAACTCACCTCTCAGGCTCCGTGGTAAGAAGGTTGATGGTGACACGCAGTGTGGGCCAGGGGCCGTTGACAAGGGTGTTGTTGGCCAGGAAGGAGGCAGCAGTGCGGTTGCCAGCGCAGAAATCTGTCACCTGCACCGTGATGCTGCTGTCCCGCAGGTAGTCCCTCAGCAGCTGGGCCACCTGCAAGCAAAGGGGGCAAGTGCGGTGAGGGGCAAGAGGGGCAAGAGGGTTGAGTGCGGTGAAACTGGCGATGGGGCCAGGAGCAGGGCAACGACAACCACTTACATCCATTGCAAAGAAGTCCAATCCCGGCATCAGGTCTTGGGCCGTGAGGAAGGTGTCGAACAGGGCAGTGGTGTTGAGAGCCAGCAGCTGGGAGGCGCACATGCCTGGGGCAGACAGGTCCTGCAGGCTCAAGCTGGGTGACAACTGTCCCTCCAGCAGAGCTTCAATTCTCGAGCCCCAGCTGTTTATCAACGACCAAAGGTCCAGGCCGTAGAAAGTTATGACAAGCTTGATTCCCGTCGCATCCAACTGCTGAGGCGGCGGGCGGGACAGAGATGGGACAGGAGGCCGAGGCGGGGTGGGCAGCGATGAGGCAGGAGGCCGAGGTGCGAAGATGGGAGGTGAAGGCGCGGGCATTGTGTCCGTGAGTTGCGCGTCGGTCACAGCTGCGAGGCAATGTTGATGGCATGTCGTTAGTAGCTGATATTGCGTAGAGAGCTTCAAGACACCTCGCTAGAGAGAACGGCAGGCAGGTAGCAGCTGGATAGATGTGCCCTCTGCGCGATAGCACACTAAATGCGACGTGGCGGCATGTGCTTACCGTGGAGGAACATCATACAGGCGAGCAGGGCGGTGAATGACATAGCCGGGCAACGACAACGAGCACGCATGGTTGTTGACGTTCTACACAGTGTTCTGGCAAGCTTTGTATGCAGTAAGCAGTAAGCACTAAGTCTCACTCATCACACTGTACTTCCCTCCAATGTACCACCTGCTGCAGCCCTGGCCTCACGTAATCGATCAAGTGTCCGGCGCCACTCATATTCCCCGGTGATCGGCAACATCTCTTTGAACACTCGTTGCAAATAAGCCCGGGATACGGCGGGATGACAATTTCCCATGAAGTACTCTCAAGATAGCCTTTCGCCGTCCCATCGCCGTCAATCTCGCTGAGCTTTATATTCAAATACATACGTCGCCGAGCTGTGAAAACAACAACAACAAGAAGATGACAACACGACACACTGACACAACACTCGCGCGAATAAAGGACTGGCTGGCTACGATGAAAGTGGCCCCGCCCCGCCCCGCCCCGCCCCGCCCCGCCCCGCCCCGCCCCGCCCCGCCCCGCCCCGCCCCGCCCCGCCCCGCCCCGCCCCGCCCCGCCCCGCCCCGCCCCGCCCCGCCCCGCCCCGCCCCGCCCCGCCCCGCCCCGCCCCGCCCCGCCCCGCCCCGCCCCGCCCCGCCCCGCCCCGCCCCGCCCCGCCCCGCCCCGCCCCGCCCCGCCCCGCCCCGCCCCGCCCCGCCCCGCCCCGCCCCGCCCCGCCCCGCCCCGCCCCGCCCCGCCCCGCCCCGCCCCGCCCCGCCCCGCCCCGCCCCGCCCCGCCCCGCCCCGCCCCGCCCCGCCCCGCCCCGCCCCGCCCCGCCCCGCCCCGCCCCGCCCCGCCCCGCCCCGCCCCGCCCCGCCCCGCCCCGCCCCGCCCCGCCCCGCCCCGCCCCGCCCCGCCCCGCCCCGCCCCGCCCCGCCCCGCCCCGCCCCGCCCCGCCCCGCCCCGCCCCGCCCCGCCCCGCCCCGCCCCGCCCCGCCCCGCCCCGCCCCGCCCCGCCCCGCCCCGCCCCGCCCCGCCCCGCCCCGCCCCGCCCCGCCCCGCCCCGCCCCGCCCCGCCCCGCCCCGCCCCGCCCCGCCCCGCCCCGCCCCGCCCCGCCCCGCCCCGCCCCGCCCCGCCCCGCCCCGCCCCGCCCCGCCCCGCCCCGCCCCGCCCCGCCCCGCCCCGCCCCGCCCCGCCCCGCCCCGCCCCGCCCCGCCCCGCCCCGCCCCGCCCCGCCCCGCCCCGCCCCGCCCCGCCCCGCCCCGCCCCGCCCCGCCCCGCCCCGCCCCGCCCCGCCCCGCCCCGCCCCGCCCCGCCCCGCCCCGCCCCGCCCCGCCCCGCCCCGCCCCGCCCCGCCCCGCCCCGCCCCGCCCCGCCCCGCCCCGCCCCGCCCCGCCCCGCCCCGCCCCGCCCCGCCCCGCCCCGCCCCGCCCCGCCCCGCCCCGCCCCGCCCCGCCCCGCCCCGCCCCGCCCCGCCCCGCCCCGCCCCGCCCCGCCCCGCCCCGCCCCGCCCCGCCCCGCCCCGCCCCGCCCCGCCCCGCCCCGCCCCGCCCCGCCCCGCCCCGCCCCGCCCCGCCCCGCCCCGCCCCGCCCCGCCCCGCCCCGCCCCGCCCCGCCCGCCCCGCCCCGCCCCGCCCCGCCCCGCCCCGCCCCGCCCCGCCCCGCCCCGCCCCGCCCCGCCCCGCCCCGCCCCGCCCCGCCCCGCCCCGCCCCGCCCCGCCCCGCCCCGCCCCGCCCCGCCCCGCCCCGCCCCGCCCCGCCCCGCCCCGCCCCGCCCCGCCCCGCCCCGCCCCGCCCCGCCCCGCCCCGCCCCGCCCCGCCCCGCCCCGCCCCGCCCCGCCCCGCCCCGCCCCGCCCCGCCCCGCCCCGCCCCGCCCCGCCCCGCCCCGCCCCGCCCCGCCCCGCCCCGCCCCGCCCCGCCCCGCCCCGCCCCGCCCCGCCCCGCCCCGCCCCGCCCCGCCCCGCCCCGCCCCGCCCCGCCCCGCCCCGCCCCGCCCCGCCCCGCCCCGCCCCGCCCCGCCCCGCCCCGCCCCGCCCCGCCCCGCCCCGCCCCGCCCCGCCCCGCCCCGCCTTATTATTAAAGATGCTCCGAGTCAAGCACGCACGCCAGCAGTCCATGGTTCCCATTGCACTCCGGGAAATTAAGGCCTGGCTGGCTTGGAAAACCTGAGAGTTCAGTTCTGAAACTTGGTATGTAGGCTGCTGTGACCTAGGGGAGTACAAGACTCTCTCGGGCCAAAGTGTAATTCTCAGTCCTTGGGGAGTTGCTGGACCAGGTGTGGGGCTGTGACCCTGATTTTGGCGAAGGGAGTTGGCACCGAGTGACCAAAGTGACTTTTCATGAAATGTGAGTATGAGCGATTGTAAAGGGTAGTTACAGCTGCCCAACCACCAGGTAGCATGCAAAAAGTCCAAGCCAGTGATAAGTTATGGCCCCTTTTAGGTGACCCTGCGCAGGTTTTAGTACCCCTCTTGCCCAAAGGGGGGGTGACTTGACCCTCCGCAGGGTCAGACGTGACCCTCCGCAGGGTTTCGTGACCCTGCGCATGGTCAAGTACCCCTCTTGGCCGAAGGGGGGGTGACTTAACCCTGCGGGATGTCACGTCTGACCCTCCGCAGGGTCACGTGACCCTGCGATGGGTCAGACGACCTAGGTTTTCCTGACCCTGCGGAGGGTCAACTGTGGCATGGAAAACATCATGTGTGGAGGCTTGCATGTAGGTTTCGCAAAGGAACCGCGAAGGAAGCAAAGAAAATGCGAAGGGAATCCAGACTGCTGGCATGCTGACATAAGGGCAGACAGGAGCAGGTCACCCCCGCCATTGGCCCCGCAATTCACTTTTTGGCACCGTCTTTGATCCGCTACATGTAATTCTTCCACCGTTTGGCTCTACATCTCACAATGGTGTCGCTAGCAGGTTAGGCCCTCTTTTGTCGATTGTACTGCATTGTGTCGACGACATGATTAGCTTCGCAATGTCATCCTCCATCTGTTTATATGCGTGTCGCAACAGGAGAGATGAATTGGTGGCCGGAGGCATTTCCGTGCCGAGCAGCCTTTGCTGCCGTCGGACTGGCAACTCGCGGTTACATCCCAGGTAAGCACGGGGTGCTGTTTCTTAGTGCGTTTTGCATACAATGTCAACACATGCAACCAAATCTGCTGACCTCCACAGGTGCTTGGCTGTTGTGAGGATCAGCATCAAACCCACAGCAGCCCAAGGGTCTTCTAAGCAGGAGTGCAGCAAGGGAATCAGCTCTTGAAAACAGTGAGCAAGAGGTGAGTAAGGTTGTAGTTTACCTCACCTTGTCTAGGTCAGTTTGATGTTCACGCGCACACTTGCGCAACGCATGACAGGCATGAACAGCTGAGGGTAACACACAACTGTCATGAGCCTGAGTTTCGAACTTTTTCTACTTTTTTCCAACCATGTTTTGTGGTGTGTGCCCCAAGCGCCCTTGTCTTTTTGATTGTGTGTGCAGGATGCCTGTAAATCACCCCCATCTCAAGAACCCAGCTGCAAGGAATGAGCCCAATGCTAAGCGTTGTGCTTTGTGTGAACTCATTGCCAGCCAAGAGTAGGAATGGGTTTGTGACGGTTGAGAGAGTGGGGGAGGATGCGTGCCACGGCCGCTACCTGATTGTCTTTGGCCACGCTAGCGTGCTGATGGGCTGCGTGGTAGATGCATGCCAACGTGCAGGGCTTGCCCCCCTGGCGCATAGAGATTGCGTCAGGATGCACCAGAAGCAACAACCCCCTCCTCCCTCCCCACCCCAGCAGCCACCTCCTCCTCCCCCCTTCTCCCTCCCCCCCTCCTCCCTCCCTCCCCACCCCACCTCACCCCCCCTCCTCCCTCCCCCCCTCCTGCCTCCCTCCACATCCTCCTCCTCCCTCCCCACCCCGGCAGCCACACCTCCTCCCCCCTCCCCGCCACGCTCACTACATGGCCAGACCCTGGAGCAGCAGCCCCCTCCCACCTCCCTGCCCCCCGAGCTGGATGACCAGCACCAGGATCAAGTGCCTCCATGCCCCTCCCCCCCGCCTTCCCCCCCGCTGCAGCCACCCTTGCCACCCTCCCCACCCCCACCCTCTCTACCAACCCCCACCCAGCAGCCACAGCAACCACCTCCCACCTTCATTGCCCACAAGTAAGTAGTAAGGGCTGTGGTTGAAGCTATGTGTTAGGTGCCAATGAAGTGGTCTACAACCTGTGTAATGTGTCTTTTGTTTTGCAGGTGTTGGCAATGTGGTGCCCTACAACAGCCCGGAGGCTACCCCCAGGTCGACCATCACCAGCCAGAGCAGCCACAGTTTGACTATGAGGCAGAGCTTGCCTTGGTAGCCCAATTCCAAGAGCAGTTCCATGAGCTGGATCAGGCATTGACTGCCTTGCAACCACTTCCAGGCCCACCTGCACAGCCTACCAGAACCCCCGTGAGGCTGTTCAACCGGTTTGCTTTGCTTGACCTGGAGTCTGGGGTGCAACAGGAGCAGGAGGTGATTGAAGTGCAAGTGCTGTCTTCGGCACGCAGCCAAAAGCGCCGCCGCTTGCTGCTGGCCACACCTCCAGCCCACCCCACCCTCCCCACTATCCCCACCCTCCCCACCCTCCCCACCCTCCCCACCCTCCCCACCCTCCCTCCCTCCCCACCCTCCCCACCCCACCCTCCCCACCCCTCCCTCCCCACCCTCCCTCCCCACCCCACACCCTCCCCGCAGCAGCCCACCCCACCCTCCTTGCAGCAGCCCACCCCACCCTCCTTGCAGCAGCCCACCCCACCCTCCTTGCAGCAACCTACCCCACCCTTCCTATAGCAGCCCTACAGCCCTGCAGCCTTGGAACAGTCCTGCAGGAGGTGCAACCAATGTTGTTGCCTGTCACAGGCTCTCAAAAGCGACAGCGTACACAGCCCTCCCTCTACAGCTACACCTGACCTCACCCCCACAACAGCCGCCACCACCAGCCCCGCAGCCACATCCCACTCGGTGGTGTTGCGATACATGGGCAATGTGGCCCGTGTCCTTCAGCAGTTGTCTTGGAGTGACAGGGCTGCCGTCATCAGCCTTCTCCAAGTGCAAGGCATCATTGAGCAATCAACAGTGCTCAGCTCGCACATCTTAGGTGCCATGGTGCTAGAGCGCATGAAGATCCTGAACAAGACCGGTACTTGTGGCAAGGCTGGAGGGCAGCGCCTGTCTGACCTGCAGGCAAAAGCTAACCTATGCAGAGTGTATTAAGCTCATGCTCTTGGACACCCCTGATATTTAGGCGACCCCAACTTTCAAAAAATGGCTGGAAATGATCGGAAACCGACCCCCGGTAGTCAAAACGACGCCGCGTCTCAGCCACGTGGTTTCTATTTATGATTCGCACATCCCTGGATAGAGGACTCTGTCAGCTATGCGGTGCAGCTTGTAACATTAAATATTGTGCAGTGTGCTGAGTGCTAAGGCGGCTCAAATCTTGACATTCAAATGCATGCCAGTTTTGCTCATGCGGGCCTCGCCGCGACCGACCGCCGCGACCGACGTGGCCCAGTAGCCTCTGCAAACAGTCAGGGACAGTCGCCGCAGTCAAAACAATGCACATGGCACGTCAAACCGATGTAACGACGCCCCTCCACCCATGCTCGGAAGTATACAACGCTGCTGCATTGCTTGACCGCTTCGTGAGTAGTACCTACTACCTGGCCACTCTGTGAGGCCACACAAGGTGTGTAGGCCATTGCTACGTCACCTTGCTCGACTTGTTGGGTCCGGTCCCTCCCGCCCGCCCTCCGCTTGCGTGTCGAGCTGGTGTCCAGCTCCGCCCTGACCCCTGACCCCTGCTGCTCAGCTGGAGGGGTGGGCAGCCCAGGGGCAGCACCAGCACCAGCTGCCTGCTGCTGCCAGGGGGGTGCAGCAGGAGGGCAGTGAGGGGGCTGGGAGGGGGTGGGAGGGGGGTTGGAGTGCGGGGCTGAGGTTGGGAGGGGGTGGCAGGGGTGGGAGGGCAGTGAGGGGGCTGGGAGGGGGTGGGAGGGGGTGGGAGGGGGGGTTGGAGGGCCGGGCTGGGGTTGGGAGGGGGTGAGCGGAGGTAGGAAGGCGATGCTGGGCTGGGGAGGGGGGGGGGGCTGCAATGGGCAGGGTCGGATGGGCTAATCATTCCTGCAAGGCAAAGTCGGGTCACGCCAATGTCATTTCAAGCAGGCCTGATCAACTAATTGCCATGCTTTCTTCTCCAGCAGTTGTGGCGTTGAGTAAGGAACAGAGTTATGTAGCGAAAAACTGGAAAGTCACAGTGGTCAGCTCACAACATGCCATTTTGTTAATGAGGGTCCCTTTTCCTGTGTGACTAGCGAGAGAGAGACGCACATTTCCCGCATTTGCAGCAATGTCGCTACATCACATGCCCAGCGATGGCCCTCCAACACCGCCTGCACCAACAAAAGGCTCGCGGAGCGAGCCTGGCGGGCTGTAATGTGATTGTACTTCCGGCTCGATGCCAAGCGCAGTTCGCTCATTGGTGCCTCTACTCACCACTAGACCAATCGATAGTGAGCAGCTGAGGTGTGTCCGCGCTCGCTTGCGCCGGCATGGACTCTGATGCAAGGATTAACGCGCCGCTTGCCAGTAGATGCGGAGTAATTTGCAGGTGCCAATGCAACAAACGCTATCGCAATCGGTTCACTTTGTAGCAAGTACTTGCATGAAGATTACCAACCCCATGTTGGGACATCCTGACTGATATGCCTCAATTTGATACACTGAACAAGGACCTATTGAAAGCATGGTGCAAGCACAAGAACATCAGAGGGGTTTCAAGTAAATCAAAGAATGAGTTGCGTGACATGTGCCTGCTGAAGTTGAGGAAGAAGGTTGAGGCACCACGGCACATGTAACACTGAAAGCCAGAGCCATCCCCAGCCATCCCGACAACATATTGCCAAGTGATGATGTAGCGCTGTCATGGTGCAGCTTGTATTCGCATAGAGTCATGCCGCAACGTCAGTGAGGTAAGGGGTGCCAGCTGGCTGACTTGTGCGCATATATATGAATTATATGCGCCATGCACTGACATGCAAGCAGGCGTACTGCACTTGTGCCGTTGGCTTACGGCGTGCGTAGAAAGATTGCCAGCATCGTCTTATGATGTGCGTGAGTCTTTTAGGAGCGGAAAACACAGGTCAGGTTTGGGCGGGCGCCGATCTGAGCTGTTTTGTGTTTTGCGGCTGCTGGGTGCCGCATACGCCTGTTACACCCGACTGCGTCAAAACTTTGTCGCGAGCTACACGGAGATTCGCGCCCCAGACCGTCTCACATTTGGGTGACCAGCAGCCTGGAGCAGCGAACCATCGTCGCGAAAAGAGTAGCCACGAGCTAGACCGCCATCTCTAGCCAGGAGCCATACAGCATTCGCGACCAGCCATAGCAATCAGGTCACGCGATAGGATCAAGAGGCAGCACTGCAAACAGCACACGCATATCGCAGGAGCTAGCAGCCAGGAGCAGCCAGGAGCAGCCAGGAGCAGCCAGGAGCAAATCGCAGCCTCATTCGTAAAAGGCGGGGCGGGGCGGGGCGGGGCGGGGCGGGGCGGGGCGGGGCGGGGCGGGGCGGGGCGGGGCGGGGCGGGGCGGGGCGGGGCGGGGCGGGGCGGGGCGGGGCGGGGCGGGGCGGGGCGGGGCGGGGCGGGGCGGGGCGGGGCGGGGCGGGGCGGGGCGGGGCGGGGCGGGGCGGGGCGGGGCGGGGCGGGGCGGGGCGGGGCGGGGCGGGGCGGGGCGGGGCGGGGCGGGGCGGGGCGGGGCGGGGCGGGGCGGGGCGGGGCGGGGCGGGGCGGGGCGGGGCGGGGCGGGGCGGGGCGGGGCGGGGCGGGGCGGGGCGGGGCGGGGCGGGGCGGGGCGGGGCGGGGCGGGGCGGGGCGGGGCGGGGCGGGGCGGGGCGGGGCGGGGCGGGGCGGGGCGGGGCGGGGCGGGGCGGGGCGGGGCGGGGCGGGGCGGGGCGGGGCGGGGCGGGGCGGGGCGGGGCGGGGCGGGGCGGGGCGGGGCGGGGCGGGGCGGGGCGGGGCGGGGCGGGGCGGGGCGGGGCGGGGCGGGGCGGGGCGGGGCGGGGCGGGGCGGGGCGGGGCGGGGCGGGGCGGGGCGGGGCGGGGCGGGGCGGGGCGGGGCGGGGCGGGGCGGGGCGGGGCGGGGCGGGGCGGGGCGGGGCGGGGCGGGGCGGGGCGGGGCGGGGCGGGGCGGGGCGGGGCGGGGCGGGGCGGGGCGGGGCGGGGCGGGGCGGGGCGGGGCGGGGCGGGGCGGGGCGGGGCGGGGCGGGGCGGGGCGGGGCGGGGCGGGGCGGGGCGGGGCGGGGCGGGGCGGGGCGGGGCGGGGCGGGGCGGGGCGGGGCGGGGCGGGGCGGGGCGGGGCGGGGCGGGGCGGGGCGGGGCGGGGCGGGGCGGGGCGGGGCGGGGCGGGGCGGGGCGGGGCGGGGCGGGGCGGGGCGGGGCGGGGCGGGGCGGGGCGGGGCGGGGCGGGGCGGGGCGGGGCGGGGCGGGGCGGGGCGGGGCGGGGCGGGGCGGGGCGGGGCGGGGCGGGGCGGGGCGGGGCGGGGCGGGGCGGGGCGGGGCGGGGCGGGGCGGGGCGGGGCGGGGCGGGGCGGGGCGGGGCGGGGCGGGGCGGGGCGGGGCGGGGCGGGGCGGGGCGGGGCGGGGCGGGGCGGGGCGGGGCGGGGCGGGGCGGGGCGGGGCGGGGCGGGGCGGGGCGGGGCGGGGCGGGGCGGGGCGGGGCGGGGCGGGGCGGGGCGGGGCGGGGCGGGGCGGGGCGGGGCGGGGCGGGGCGGGGCGGGGCGGGGCGGGGCGGGGCGGGGCGGGGCGGGGCGGGGCGGGGCGGGGCGGGGCGGGGCGGGGCGGGGCGGGGCGGGGCGGGGCCTAGGTACACAGTGTCCCAACATAGGTGCACTTAGTTTGGAAAACCGGTTTTAGGGGGGGTATCCCACTGGCCAAGTCATAAGTCTCCAGTCCTTGAGAATTATACTAAGCTGGAGGCATCGGCAGCTAGAGGACTTGTAGATCTCTCCAACGATATGAGTTGCATTCGTTTTGTCCAAGCAAGTGATGAGTTGTGCCACCCCCCGTTTCAAAATGTCCCAACTTAGGTGCTTATCTGTGTATGTGGGCCCCCAGAGCACATTTTGAGTAAGAGCACATGAGATGGGCAGCGGCAGTGTCAGGGGTGAGCAGAGGGGCGCTGCTGCCATGCCCTGATAAGGAGCTGCCATAATGAGCTGGAAGCTGCCTTGGCACCTGCCTCCCTGCCACAGCCCCTTGCCACCACCACCCTTCCTTTCCCACTGGCTGGCAAGCGCCACTTGTGCTCCCTGTCAGGCAGGCTGTAGTCTAGCCGGCCTAGCACCAGCTGGGGAAACTACTTCTTCAAGGCCCGGCTGAACACTCCCTCCACCACCCCAACCGCCTTGCCCCACCAGTTGATGAACCGCCCTGAGTGCCGGTAGTGCTCCCGGATGCTTGTGGTGATGTTGGTGGCGTTGGCGTTGAGGGAGTTACTGTCCCCTAGCAGGTGCACCTCATCCAGTTCCTTGAGCACGGCGACCGGCCACACGCTGCTGGGCTGCTCAAACACCGCCACCTCACCGGGCAGCAGCTTGATGCCGCGGTGAGGGGGGCCACGCAAGTGCTCCAGCACACTGGCATTGGTGATCAGCTCCAGGGCAGCCTTGATCTGTACCAGCAGCTATGGGTCCCAGATGTTCAGCGGCACTGGGGGGGGCAGCTGGGCTGGGGCGGCTGCAGTGGGGGTGAGCATAGGGAGGGCAGGCTGGTTCAGGTGGGGGAGGGGGCCCTGGGGCTGGACCTGCTGCTGGGAAGCCTTGACTGGGCTGGCCTAGGAATGACTGGAGCAACAAAGGACTGCTGCCAGGACGCACTGCTTGCTGCCCATGGTCATGCACTTGTTGACCTCCGCCACAACTGCGTCAACTTGGGCTGGGCTGAGGTCAGGCCGCGCTGCCTTCACAAGGCCACGAAAGGCAGCCTTGATAACCTGGCGTCGTTGTCTAATTACTACATTGACAGCCTGCCCCTGCCCCTGGTCTTGCTGCCCACTGCCACTGGCACCTGCAGACACGGGCAAGCACAGCACACGCACGGCAGGACTTGATGCACGGAGTCGCAATATCGCGTGGTGCACACTGCGCCGCGTCGTCAGTGAGCTTCGGGGCCTTTCCTCAAGCGCTCGCGGCTTACCGGCTGTGGAGGGTGCGGGGGAGACGGGGCGCTTGCGGTTCATTTTCGGGGACATCACAGGGACTGAGCAACACCATCGAACGCAGTGGCCGTGCTGGGGGGTGCATCAGGTCGCCATCCAACCGGAGGACCGGCAACCGGAGTGGGGCGAGGTGATATCCATGACATAATTTGCAAAGCCAACGTTAGCCAGGCCTGAGAGGTCTGAGACCGGCCCGTTACTAGCTAGTCGCCGTGCTGTCGACAATGGGACCGCGTGGCAAGCGGCATAGAGAGTATGCAAGTGGTGCCGTGGTATGCCAGTGATGATGGTATGCCAGTGTGAGAACACCGCCAGTGAAGACGCCGAAGGACCTAGCAAGCGCAGGCCGAACAGTCACAGGCAGTCTACGCTGATAAACAGTGTCACAGTCTTGCATCATGGAGAAGGAGACCCTGGACGTAGCTGAACTGTTTTTTGTTTAACGGAGGAGCAGTCAGCGAGCAACGGGGGCAAGGAGCGAGCCAGCGGTTGGGCCAGGAGCCCGGTCCGAGGTTCAGGCTCCTCACTCGGCCCGTCACACCCCTCCCCCTGGAGCCTGGTCCGAGCCGCGTGGATACCCAACAGCGCCTATTTACAAAGCCAACGTTAACCAACAGCTCTAGGCCCCTCAGCCCTAGGCCAGACCAGGCTCCTTAGCATCAGCCCTGCCCCAGGCCCTGCCTGTAGCCAGGTTTTGACAGCAGGCATAAGGCTGCGCAGTGGATGCAACTGTAGGTACATCACCCATATCACGCATAGTGCGTTGTCACGGGATGAACTGCGCCACATCTCCCACGCCAGCCCTAATAGACTCTATCACGACGGGTTAGGGTTAGGGTTAGGGTTAGGGTTAGGGTTAGGGTAACCCTAACCCTTACCCTAACCCTAACCCCAGCCCTAGTAGACTCTATCACGACGGGTTAGGGTTAGGGTTAGGGTTAGGGTTAGGGTTAGGGTAACCCTAACCCTTACCCTAACCCTAACCCCAGCCCTAGTAGACTCTATCACGACGTCCCATCACCCCCTCTGCCCTCTAACTGCAGCCTTTGCACGCTTCAGCAATGTTTCGTAGCAGTATCAGTATGAATGGCGGCAGTGTGCGCTGTCAGGAAGTGTCTGGGTCAGCATCAGGGCTGGACCGGCTTGCATACCATGTCGCTTTATGGGGAGGTGGCACCATGCGCCAGCCCACTTGCAGCATTACTTGCGGTACGGGGTGCTGAAGCTGTACGCCTTCCCTGCAAGAGCACCGACACCAACACCAGGGCATGTTAGCAACATCCAGACATCAGCCAAGCAATGGAAGGTTGGACGCCAGCTGCCCTGCAAGGTGGCAGCCTCCCACGGTATTGCTCCCGCCCTCAGGGTCGGGCCGGGGTGGTGCATGCCAAGGCAGGAGTGGATAGAGTGGCTGGAGCAGGGCAGAGGGGCAGGAGGGCGGGGTTCCAGAGCAGGAGGGCAGGGCAGGAGGGCAGGAGGGCAGGAGGGCAGGAGGGCAGGAGTGGCTGGAGCATGACACGCCTGACTGCCGGCCGGCTTGCTAGTTGTGGGGGCCCAGTAGCTGGGTTGTTGAGCCACTGACGGGTGAGGTGCGGCTCTATGGGGCCTTGGGAGAGTGAGGCGCGCTAATTAGCACACCCCAGCCACACTCCTCCTAGACCTTGGCTTGGTGACCCTGAAAAGAACAGACCCTAAAAAGAAAGAAAGAAAGAAGGAAAGCCTACCTGGCCGCTTGCAATCCAGGGCACACTCCCGAGTGCAGCTCTTTAGAAGCCGCTCCTTGTCTTTGCTGAGCAGAACAAAGCCTGCAGGCAGGAAGAGAAGCCTTGGCAGAGGCTGGTCAGGGCCGGCGACAAGAGCAGGGCAGCAGGTGGCGGGCAGGCTGATGGCTTGCCTAGCTGCATCTGAGACAGTACGTTGGGCAGCCCTGAGGCCAAAGTCAGCAGTGGTAGCAATGGCAAACTGTGGGGTGGCAGGAGGAGCCACTGACACGCAAGGTGAAGAGTAGCGGTGGCCTGATATGGGGTTTATGGGTGTGGTGTGGTGGAGCAGGCACAGGTCCTGCAGTGCCGGGTCACAGTATGCGGGTAGGGTTAACCCAGGCACAGGGGAAGGCGCACCTACGGTGGGTGCTGCATGCTGCATGCATGGGCAGGGGCGGCTGGTTCTGCAGTTCCCAGGGTCACAGTTGCCAGACAGCTTGCCTGGCAGCGTGCAGCACAGGCTCCTAAGACGCCTCTCACTATGCCTCAGCTGCACCTCACACGCTGCACTCCACTCTGGCCCTGTCAGCCCTGGCCCCACGGTGGCCTGGTGGGCCTGCTCACCCGACAAAGCCCGCTCCTCTTCAGCTCGGCTGTCCAGAGCGCCACTGCAGGCCCCCTGGCAGGAGTCCACACATGCGCTGCCCAGGTCGCTGCCCTCCGCATGGCTGCACAGCACATTGGCTGCTGCCGTCACCTGAGGAAACATGCAAACAGGGGGTGGAGTGAGCCATCAGGGGGAAGAGTGAGCCACCAGGGAAAAGAGTGAGCCACCGGGGTGAGGAGTGACACACCCGGGGGAGGAGGGTCAGGTAGCCTCCCAGCTGACCAGGGAAGTGAGGGACACAACCCAGTCAGCAGCAGGGCAGCAGGGGCTCCCCCGGACGGGGGCAGGGCAGTGAACTTCCAGCGTGCTGCACAGCCTGAGGGGGAGCACGCCCGGCAGCATCTATGTTGTAACCCCCTGCCAGCAGGGCACACACACACACACACACCCCGCTGCTGCTTTTCCTGGGACAGCTCCCTGTTCACCTCCCTTGCGTCTAGACAAGGCTTCCCTCTGATACCCAACCACCCTCCCCTCCTCTCCACCCACACCCTCCCTTGCTCTGCCCTGACCTCACCTTGCCTCCCAGAGGTAGCATCTGGTAAGTCGGTGTCTCGTCCGCTTCTGCCATGCTGCTGACGCAGGTGTCCACTGTGAAGCCCCTCCGGCGCGACAGTATCTTCTCCCCGCTGAGCTGCTCAATCACGAACTTCTTGCTGCAGGGCAACATGCTGGGGAGGTCAACACGAAGCAAGGGTCGTTGGGAAATGACAAGGGATGCGGCATGATGGGATGCTGATGCTAGCGGACCCTCCAATCCCTGTATTGTTCAAGTTTACCTCAGTTCCTGCCACACTGACACGCTGAGGGTTGCTAGGCTATGCATGGATCACAAACGCTAGGTTTCAAGGTCGCAGGGGTCAGGCAAGAGTGAAGTTGGAAAGCGCCCGAGCCATGTACGTGGGAAGTATACTTGACACAAGCAATGCCCTACCCCCAAGTGGCGGTTCTGTCTTGTGGTTCTCCCTTTGCGTTGGTGTTTGTTGACTACTGAGCTGATGAGGTGAGGTGAGCATGCATGTGGCAGCAAGGGGAGTCTGCAAACTCACAGGACTGTTCCATTTAGGGTGAAGGGGGCGATGGGGTCACGCTCTTCACCACCTCCAAACAATGATAACTGCAGTATGGGCTGGGCTGGGTGTTGCTCCTTGACTGCTTCCACTTGTAGTTGCCGCGCCAGCACATCGGGAGGCTGGAGGTGAAGATGTACGGTGCACAATGCTGCAACTGTCAAAAGGCGGGGTGCAGACTTGGCGCAATGTAGCAAGCGGGATGGCAAGGTGCCGTTTTGCTTTGTAGGGGGCAAAGCTCGCAACTCGTCTCGCGATGTGGCGACTTGCGGTGTGTTAATGCGTGATTGTGTGGTCATGTGATGGATGCTGCGACGTGAAAGCCTGCGCACAGTATGTGTGTGCCACGCATCGTCACTTCACTAACGTGTGATACATTTTGTGGGTTTGCCTTTTGACCAAGGCGCGCTTTGTGAAGGACCCCGTCGATCCGAGGCGCGCCCACTAACATGTCTACCGTACACTGAAACATAGACCTCAACAGCTTTCAGCCCAATGCTGATGCCATCAGTGATGGCGTGTTCAGGCAAGACTAGGCATTGTTCAGGCAAGACTAGGCAAGACTAGGCCTTGGCGTGTCATAGACTTAAATGTCCATTCAATTTACGGTCATTGCCAATTAATAGCTGAAGTGGCGAGTAGGCATGCTAGCACTCCAGGCTCCAGGCTGGGCACACCAGCCGCTCAAATGCTGGGGGTACCCAGTCTGTGGGCCTAGGCAGGTCATTTGGCAGGTTTAGCTCACAAGTGTAACGTGCAGCCTCATAAAGGCGACGTTGGACCGTTTGAACCATATGTAACACTGAGCCGGCCGCGAGGGCACTCGAGCCGCGGGCACAGTAACAGTCGGCCACAAGGCACCACCGTGAGAAGGCTAGGGCTTAGAACGGGGCCCCCTGGAATCGAACCAGTTGTCCTCACAGCTTACGCTGCTAGGCTTAACCTGCCAACTCACACTAATGCGGTGTGACCGATATCCTGTAGCTGCCTCGGGTTAACCGCGACCGCCCAGACGACACTAAGGGACTACGCGGAGCGCGCCCTTACATTCCTCCCCCCCAAGGGGATGCCCGTTCCGCCTCAGGTTAAACCCGAGACTCGCAAGACCTAGGTCTCACTTGGTTAGCTACTGGGTACCATGAAGGTAGAGCCAGGTCAAAGCTGGGTGTGGTCAGAGACCAACTGTAATAGGGGAATTGTAACATATAACCATAGGCTTTGTAAGCACAGAGAAGAGAGTGCCTCAGTGCAGCAGCGCGGCAGCATGCATGCAGGAGACTTACTTAAGATGATGGATAGCATTGTATTCAGCCAAGACCTTGTCACAGTCAGTCAGGTTGGACCTGGGCTCCAAGGTGTTGTGAGTGGAGTCATAGCCCTCCCACTGCACCAGGTAGTAGCTGGCTTTGTTGTCCTTGACACCCTTGTGGTCAAGCAAACGCTCAACATAGTACACAGGGGTCTCATCCATCCATGTCACAGGAGGTGGCATGAAGCCAACATCAGTGCCAGTGTAAGGCTTGATGAGTGACACATGGAAGACAGGGTGCAGACGGCTCATGCTGGCAGGCAGGTCTAGCTTGACAGCTACAGCACCAACCAGCAGCAGGATCTCAAAGGGACCCACATACCTAGGTATGAGCTTGCGAGCCTTCCCAGGCTGAAGCTTGAGGTTCTTGGTGCTGAGCAACACCTTCTGGCCCACCTTGTACTCAACGTCACGCCTGGCCTTGTTGGCATAGGCAGCCTGACGGGATTGGGCTGCAGCCATGCACTTCCTGGCATTGGCAACAGCATCCTGCCACCAGCGGGTAAAGGCATGAGCAGAGGGACAACGGCCCCCATAAGGCAGATCACGTAGGCCAACAGTCACAGGGGACTGACCTGTGTTGACCAGGAAGGGGGTGGACTGGATGGATTCCTGCCACGAGTTGTTGACAGCAAACTCAGCCAAGGCTAAGTAGTCAGGCCAGTCAGATTGAGTAGGTGAGATGTAGTGCCTGAGCATCTCCTCTAACACACGGTTATACCTCTCTGTCTGGCCATCAGACTGTGGATGATAAGATGATGAGAGGGCAGGCTTAGAGCCACAGCGCCTCATGATCTCACGCCAGAACACACTTGTGAACAGTGAGCCCCGGTCAGAGATCAGCTCAGCAGGCATGCCATGCAGTTTGTACACATGGTCAATGAACAGTTGTGCAAAACGGCGTGCCTTCAGATCTTCACGGCATGGCACAAAGTGAACCATCTTGCTGAGCCTGTCCACAAAGACACAGATAGCATCATACCCATGTGATCCAGCAGGTAGCTTGGTAATGAAGTCCATGGACACAGACTCCCATCGGTAGTCAGGTATAGACAGAGGGTTGAGTAGGCCACCTGGCTTGAGAGAGGACGCCTTGTCACGTTGACAGGCATCACATGTGGACACATAGTACCTGACGTCAGCACGCATTGTGTTCCACCAAAACACACGTGACACACGTTCCAGGGTTTTGTTGATACCCACATGACCTGAATAGACTGCATCATGCATCTCGTGCAAAATGTGGTTGCGCAGCTCAGAGTCATTGGGAACCACTACCTTATCCTTACCAGTGAGCCGCCATAGGCCATGTGTGTCCTGGTACATGCTGGACAGATCAGCTTCAGCATTAAACGCAGGGTCAAGCCGGTATCCTTGGATGAGTTGATCAGACAAACCCAGAGGATGGGCAGGAGCCGCAGGATAGTGCACTGAGGTGTCAGATGTACAGGTGACCAAGGGAACAAAGTCCCTGTTATGGCTTGTATCAGTAGTATTTTCAGTAATTTCTGGAGTTGAGGAGGATTTCGCAGTGACTGCAGCAGGGGCATTGGCCTCGAGGGCTCTAGCCACACTAGCTCCCTCCCCCTCACGGGAAAGTTGGGCCCGCCTTCTGGTGAGCATTGCACACACAGTGGCACTTTCCTGGAGGCCAGTAATTAACCGGGATAAAGGGTCTGCTGGGTTGACAGGACCAGGGATATACTCTAGCTTAAAGTCAAACCTAGACAGCAGTTCCATCCACCTAGCCTGACGCCTAGACAGATTCTTCTGTGTAGGCAGTGAAATCAAAGGCTTATGGTCGGTGAACAGAGTGAATGCCACTCAGGATAAATAAGGCCGACGCGTCAGTCTTTTTTTCATCGGATGGACATTCCGCTCCGATAGAACGATAGAACAGTGAGTTTAAGAGGGACCTCGCTCTGGAATGAAGTCCTTACTCACAGCGGTTGCGGAGATATAACGATCCGCGCGAGAGGTACCCCCCCCCTCCATGTGCGGCTGCGCAGCAAGAGTATAAAGTGCAACGTTGCTGCGCAGCAAGGGTACAAAGTGCAACGTTGCTGCGCAGCAACGGTACAAGTGCCTCGCTGCTGCGCAGCAAAACCAGGCCCTTGCTGCGCAACAACAAAGCTCACCCTTGCTGCGCAACAACATAAGGCCCTTGCTGCGCAACAACTAAGCTCACCCTTGCTGCGCAACAACATGAGGCCCTTGCTGCGCAACAACATAAGGCCCTTGCTGCGCAACAACAGATCTCACCCTTGCTGCGCAACAACATAAGGCCCTTGCTGCGCAACAACTAAGCTAACCCTTGCTGCGCAACAACAGAGCTAACCCTTGCTGCGCAACAACATAAGGCCCTTGCTGCGCAACAACAAAGCTCACCCTTGCTGCGCAACAACATAAGGCCCTTGCTGCGCAACAACAAAGCTCACCCTTGCTGCGCAACAACATAAGGCCCTTGCTGCGCAACAACTAAGCTCACCCTTGCTGCGCAACAACATGAGGCCCTTGCTGCGCAACAACATAAGGCCTTTGCTGCGCAGCAGCAGAGCTCACCCTTGCTGCGCAACAACATAAGGCCGTTGCTGCGCAACAACAGAGCTAACCCTTGCTGCGCAACAACATAAGACTCTTGCTGCGCAACAACATCAGGCTCTTGCTGCGCAACAACAAAGCTAACCCTTGCTGCGCAACAACATATGGCCCTTGCTGCACAACAACTAAGATAATCCTTGCTGCGCAGTAACAAAGGGTAATCCTTGCCGCGCAACTACAAAGCTCACCCTTGCTGCGCAGCAACATCAGGAAGGAGCAAGGCTATTTTTACACAAGCATCGCGGCTTACTATGCAAGCCTAGTTGCTTAGCCTAGCCTGTGTAGCCTACAATCTATGCTGCAATCCTTCTTTTCCAATGCTTGCATCGCTTGCATCGCTTGCAAACCTATTATCCGTGATCGATGCTTTCACATCGGTCCATATGGCGGACTCTGTGAACACCTCGCCCTTCCCCAGCACACTTGATTTACAACAACTGGCTTTGTCGCAGCCGACACCCATCATTGATGCCTCTCTCGATGGTTGGTTGCCCAACAACGATTTGGAGCTGTTCATTCAGCATCAACAACTTCTATATAGCTCTCTGGATGGCCATCGGCGCCTAGAGCGCACGCATTCGTACCTCCAGCAGCAAATGGTGCTGTTAGTCAGCGAACCCCTGACGCCCATCATCCTATTTCTGGCTTTGGCGAATTGGGCTCTTTACCAATTCGTCATCGACGCCTGCAACATTGTGCAAGGTGTATATGGGACAGCTCCACCTACTGTGATGGAGCAGCAATTAATGCAGCCCATGCCGGCAGTGGAGGGCGTGGCTAATCTCATGCCTGACATTGATGCAATTGGAGTCCTGGACGATGAAGACATGGTGCCCGCCACGCAACAATACCCTCATGCAACAGAGTTGCCTCATCTGGAGGTGGGCGTGCCACCACAGATGGGCATAGATGACCTTGCCACGCCTTCTCTCCATGCAGATATGCCTGATAGTGCGCACTTTGACATAATGCTCACATATCACAGGCTGGTTGTTGGCAACATCAAACCTGAGTGACATGGGATAAGTAAACACTGGGATGTTATGCAGCTGAACAAAGCTAGCACTGATCAGGGATGCATCAGCACCACTATCAGCTAACATGTGACAGGCATGAGAATCAATGGTGCCAGCAAACTGGAACCTCACCTTGTCGTCTTGACCAGAGACCCCCAAGATGACTTGAGAAGGTACACGGGGACAACACAGGGCAGTCTTACACGAGAGAATATGACCCACACAGGGGTCAGCAGCACTGAAACAGGAACCACAGTTCTGAGCTGCTGTCACAGCAGTCTGCTCAGATAACGCATGGCCATCAACAGTTGGATCAGGGAAAGGCTGGCTCATAGCATGCACAGCAACACCATCAACAACCATCAGCTGGGGCTCAGTCCCAGTCATCTCAGTAGCACAGGTGCATAAGACAGGTTCATCAGCATGTACCGCAGCACAGGCATGGCACTGTCCTGGCTGGGCAACACCTCACTTCCCATTGGCAGATGCAATCCTGCCCTTCTTTGGCTCAGAGTCATTGTTCTCAGAGGAGCGCTTCCCTGCAGCCTTAGCATCAGCAGGAGGGCGAGGATAGCCAGATAGCTTCCTGGCCTCCAGAGCTGGCAGTTCCTTGTAGGGACACAGTGGCTTGAGATGCCTGGGATCATAGCAGTGGTGGCAATACTGGCCGGGCTTCATGTTGGACTGCTCAGCAGCCTCCTCAGCCTTCTGCTTCATAATGACACGGTAGCCAGCAGCAGGACCAGCAGCCATGCCAGCCCTGAAGCCCCTGGCTCTGAAGCTGGGGGGTTTGGCAGGTGGGTCGCTCTGGGTGCTCTTAGGAGGACGGGGGTTGCTTGCTTTGTCCAGACCATCCACCAGCTGCTTGGCCTGCACCGCAGCAACATGCCGCTTGGAGCCGACTGCTTCAGCAAGGATCTCAGCAGCACGCTGAGCCTGCCTGGCAGAGTCAATAGCCTGAGCCAGGGTGAAGGCAGGAAAAGGAGCAGAATCCCTTAGGACTGCCTTTTTCAGCTCAGATGTCAGTCCCTTGATAAACAGGGAGACAAGCAAACTCTCATCCATGCACTGGACACCAGCGGTCAGCAGATTGTTCCTGAAAGCAGTGATATATTCATTGAGCAGGAGCTGGGACGACATGCGAATGCTGCCTTCAAGTAGCTGTTTCTGGGCATCAGTCTGATCATCACGCAAGTCGTCTCACTCAGGATAAATAAGGCCGACGCGTCAGTCTTTTTTTCATCGGATGGACATTCCGCTCCGATAGAACGATAGAACAGTGAGTTTAAGAGGGACCTCGCTCTGGAATGAAGTCCTTACTCACAGCGGTTGCGGAGATATAACGATCCGCGCGAGAGGTACCCCCCCCCTCCATGTGCGGCTGCGCAGCAAGAGTATAAAGTGCAACGTTGCTGCGCAGCAAGGGTACAAAGTGCAACGTTGCTGCGCAGCAACGGTACAAGTGCCTCGCTGCTGCGCAGCAAAACCAGGCCCTTGCTGCGCAACAACAAAGCTCACCCTTGCTGCGCAACAACATAAGGCCCTTGCTGCGCAACAACTAAGCTCACCCTTGCTGCGCAACAACATGAGGCCCTTGCTGCGCAACAACATAAGGCCCTTGCTGCGCAACAACAAAGCTCACCCTTGCTGCGCAACAACATAAGGCCCTTGCTGCGCAACAACAAAGCTCACCCTTGCTGCGCAACAACATAAGGCCCTTGCTGCGCAACAACTAAGCTCACCCTTGCTGCGCAACAACATGAGGCCCTTGCTGCGCAACAACATAAGGCCCTTGCTGCGCAGCAGCAGAGCTCACCCTTGCTGCGCAACAACATAAGGCCGTTGCTGCGCAACAACAGAGCTAACCCTTGCTGCGCAACAACATAAGACTCTTGCTGCGCAACAACATCAGGCTCTTGCTGCGCAACAACAAAGCTAACCCTTGCTGCGCAACAACATATGGCCCTTGCTGCACAACAACTAAGATAATCCTTGCTGCGCAGTAACAAAGGGTAATCCTTGCCGCGCAACTACAAAGCTCACCCTTGCTGCGCAGCAACATCAGGAAGGAGCAAGGCTATTTTTACACAAGCATCGCGGCTTACTATGCAAGCCTGGTTGCTTAGCCTAGCCTGTGTAGCCTACAATCTATGCTGCAATCCTTCTTTTCCAATGCTTGCATCGCTTGCATCGCTTGCAAACCTATTATCCGTGATCGATGCTTTCACATCGGTCCATATGGCGGACTCTGTGAACACCTCGCCCTTCCCCAGCACACTTGATTTACAACAACTGGCTTTGTCGCAGCCGACACCCATCATTGATGCCTCTCTCGATGGTTGGTTGCCCAACAACGATTTGGAGCTGTTCATTCAGCATCAACAACTTCTATATAGCTCTCTGGATGGCCATCGGCGCCTAGAGCGCACGCATTCGTACCTCCAGCAGCAAATGGATGCAGTATGGTGGCTAGTAGCACGGTACACATCTTTCACACCATGATCTTACGGTGCTTATGGCATGATTGCAGGTCCCGGACGACATGTTCAAGCCGAACCTTCATATATTGAACTGCCAGTGAGATCAACTGCTGATTGCCCACCACCACCACCACCACCACCACCACCGCCTCCCACCACCACCTTCCAGTCCTATGAAAACCTCACAGTACCATTTCATACTTTATGCTATGTAGTCATCCCTCACATGTTCACCACCTACACACCGTTGTTGATACACGTACACAGGCACATAGTTGGGTATGTTGTGTGAGTGTGTGCAGGAGTGGAAGGCAGGAGAAGCGGCGTGGGCTGATGTACTTGGACTTGGAGATGTGGGTGGAGCGGCTGATGCAGTACTTCAAAGCATGGGTGGGCGGCCACGCCACACCCCTGAACCTGGAGATGAGTGTGGCCACGAAAGAGGAGTTGGTGCGGACGGGCTGTCAGGAGCAAGCCCTCGGTGCCAATGAGGATGGGCTTGGTTTGCCTGGCTTGCACCGTGGAGGAGAGGACGAGAAGCCTGCACTCAGGATAAATAAGGCCGACGCGTCAGTCTTTTTTTCATCGGATGGACATTCCGCTCCGATAGAACGATAGAACAGTGAGTTTAAGAGGGACCTCGCTCTGGAATGAAGTCCTTACTCACAGCGGTTGCGGAGATATAACGATCCGCGCGAGAGGTACACCCCCCCTCCATGTGCGGCTGCGCAGCAAGAGTATAAAGTGCAACGTTGCTGCGCAGCAAGGTCAGCAGGTCCAGAAGCCGGCTTTGCTTGCTACCACAGCTATGGCCAGCCAGTCAGGGCTGCCGAAGAGGCAGGGACTGAGGTGCCTCGGGGCGAGCAGTCACGCCTGGTCTTTGGAGCTGGCGAGCATGACCTGTACTTGGTGGATGGCGAGACCATCAAGTACAAGCTAGTTTGCTGCTTCCCTGATGGTGAGGAGCATGGGCACATGTTGTTCCAGCAGTATGTGAGCAGCACAGTGCGCGATGGTTAGGCATTAGGAAGCATGTGACTTGGCTTCATGGAGCATTACATTGCCATGTACCCGGGTAGTACACTTCACATGTTCCATTTAGGCATAGCACTGTTCGTTCACAATCAGCATTCATAGAACACGATTGCGCAAGTTGATGCACAAGTACGCAGCGCATGATGTCAGCTTAGCATGAGACGTTGCTGCGCAGCAAGGGATGTAACGTTGCTGCGCAGCAAGGGATGTGTCGTTACTGCGCAGCAAGGGATACAAAGTTGCTGCGCAGCAAGAGATGTAAAGAGGCTGCGCAACAAGATATGTAACGTTGCTGCGCAGCAAAGGATGTGTCGTTGCTGCGCAGCAAGAGATGTAAAGTAACTGCGCAGCAACAGATGTAAAGTTGCTGCGCAGCAAGGAATGTGTCGCTGCTGCGCAGCAAGGAATGTAAGGTTGCTGCGCAGCAGCAGATGTAGCGTTGCTGCGCAGCAGAGATGTAACGTTGCTGCGCAGCAAATATGTAGCGTTGCTGCGCAGCAAGGGCAGACATTGCTGCGCAGCAAAAATAGACACGCTGCTGCGCAGCAAATAATGTAACGTTGCTGCGCAGCAAGGGTAAAAAGTGCAACGTTGCTGCGCAGCATAATGTGTAGCGTGGCTGCGCAGCGAGAGGTGTCACGTTGCTGCGCAGCAAAAAGTGTCGCGTTGCTGCGCAGCAGGGCTAAAAAGTGCAACGTTGCTGCGCAGCGTGATGTGTGGCGCTGCTGCGCAGCCAGAGGTGTCATGTTGCTGCGCAGCCAGAGGTGTCGCGTTGCTGCGCAGCGACGGATGTACCGTTGCTGCGCAGCAAGCGATGCACTTTTCAGGACACTTTTTGTCGGGCCTTTTTCGTCACGATGGTTGCGAGTTACAACGTAAGATTTGTACCGTTCGAACGGACTAAATGCAAGCTATCCAATGAGCTATGGTCGATCCCATCGCGACCGGACCTTATTTATCCTGAGTGTGGCACACCTTCAAGGTAGCAACGCCATTCCTTGCATGCGGTGACAAGAGCAAGCATCTCTTGCTCACCTGTGGTGTAGTTGACCTCAGCAGAGGACAACTTCTTGCTCAGATAGGCAAGGGGATACCCATCCTGCATCAGGACTGCACCTACTCCTTGGAGTGAGGCGTCACAGTAGACCTGGAAGGGTTGGGTATGATCTGGCAGGCGCAGCATAGGCACGTTAGCCACAGCAGCTTTGAGCTCATAAAAGGCATGACGTTCATGGTCAGGCCAGGAGTGCCAGGGGAAGGTGGCACTGAGCTTGCCACACAGATCAGTCAGGGGTGCTGAGATGGCACTAAAGTTATGCACAAACTTGCGAACAAAGTTGGCAGCACCCAGGAAGGACTGCAGCTGGGTCAGGGACGAAGGGACAGGCCAGTCAACAATGGCCCTCACCTTGTCAGGGTCCACAGAGATGGCACCAGCTGAGATCACATGCCCAAGAAACCTGAGGGTGAGCTGCATGAACTCACATTTGGACATCTTGGCATACAGTTTGTTTTTACGCAGCAGGTCAAAGACAAGGCGTAGGTGCTGCAGGTGCTCAGGTAGAGACTTAGACATGACCAGTATGTCATCCAGGTAGACCAGTGCACACTTGCCCAGCACAGGTGCAAAGGCATCATTCATGACACGCTGGAAGGTGGCAGGGGCATTGGTCAGGCCAAAAGACAGCACCTTGAATTGGAAGTGACCTTCAGGGGTCCTGAAGGCTGTCTTGGGGACGTCCTCAGGGGTGATCCTGATCTGGTGGTAACCAGCCTGGAGGTCCAGGGAGGAGAAGACAGAACACCCTGACAACCTGTCAAACAGATCATCAATCCTGGGCAGAGGGTATTGGTCACGTAGTGTGAGCTTGTTGAGCTGACGGTAGTCAATGCACATGCGTAGCTCACCTGACTTCTTCTGCACAAACAGGATGGGTGCAGCATAGGGAGAGGAGCTGGGCTCAATCATACCTTTGGCCAGGTAGTCCTGGATCTGTCTCTTAAGCTCCTCTTGCTCAGGTTTACTGAGGCGGTACATGGGGGTCACAGGTGGACGGGCGTCAAGGACCAGGGGTATGGTATGACCCACAGGACGTTCAGGAGGGGTATCAGTGAGTGGTTTAAACACATCACTGTACTCATCGAGTAGGGTTTGTAAGTCAGCTTTAATAGCTGCAGGTATGTGTTGGTTGTCTTGGTCACTGGGTGTACCAGGACTGGCAGAGGCAGAGCCTTCAGCCATGACTAAACCAACCACAGCACGGCGTCCTTTAAGGAGCCACCTGGACGCCTGGGTAGCTGAGATTAACTCAGGCTTGGCTTTGAGAGCATTGATTAAGAATGCAGGGGATGGTCTTACAGCAGAACATTGCCCAACATACTTAGGGGCTGCCACAGCAGGACATGGCAGAGTTACAGCAGTCTTGCCAGCAGCAGAAAGAGAAAGGGTTTTACCCTCATAAGAAAGGATGGCTTTGTTGGCAAACAGCCAGTCATCACCCAGAAGCACATCATAACCCTGCACAAAGCTAGGCATGACCGTCAGCTTGCTTGTGGCACAGTGGCCAGGCAGACACAGGTCTACAGCAGCAAACTGATGGCATGATAGGGTGGTGTTGTCAGCCAGGCACCACTGATGTGTTGTGGGGAGAGCAGATAGCAGCAGGGCATGCATGGAAGCAAATGCTATGCTGATGAAAGAGTGAGTGGCACCAGTGTCACACAAGAAGTGTGCCAGCAGCCAGCAGCCAATGATGAGCTTTGGAGTACAAGCTCTATGGCAATGCGTGCTTGACAGCAAAGTCGGTGCCGATCAATGAGTGTGTGGGGTTACAGCATACAGCCAGTCATCACCCAAAGACACATCATACCGCGGTAGGCGGGGTATCAGACGGCGGAGCCGTGGGAGCTGCAGGGTAGGCACGGGGAGTGGCGGAGCCACCAGCGCCACCGGCGCGGCCGGAGTGACCAGGCCGGAGTAAGAGTGAGGGCTGCCCGGACGGCGGCGATCTGCGGACGAACAGCAGCCACAACACTAACACCACCACACTTGCTTGGGGTGACCCCAGAACCAGCAGCAGCTACAATGCCCTTGTGGTTGTCTATGGCTGAAGCCACAGCATCGTCAAGAGTGGGGTGTGCCAAGGACATGAGGTCCTTTGCCACTGGGTCAGTTAGGGGGTGAAGCCCCTGTAAACAGTGACCACAGTCAATGCCATGTTCATGCACCCTGTACCACACAAAGTGATGGTATTGCTGAGGTTTGTAATGTACTCCTGCAGGGTCACACTTAGAGACATGCACAGCAGCTTAGAGTTCATTAGCTGTCCATGAGCATGGTTAAGGTCAGTCATAGTCTTCCCCTACCATCTCAATGAAGTGCTTGCAAAGATAGGATGCAGGTATACCCATTGCGTGTCAAGGCATCTAAATACCTGATGGACTTGAACATGAGGATGGCAGTGCAAGGGCAGGATTAAGGTTATTGTTAGCACAGTGCACCTCCAGATCCTTAAGGAAGGTGACAGCACGTTTACCCTGAGCAAGGCTGTTATCAGACCAATGCTCAACAGGGGGCAAGCCCCTGTGGGGGTGCACCACAGTGTCAGGTGCCAGAGGCACAGCAGCAGGTGGGAGTGGGGCAGAGCCACCAGCTAGCCCAACATACTTCTGACGGACTGCAGCAATAGATGCTGATGGCTTGGGGACAGGCCTACTAGGGCTCTGTCCTACGGGAGTCCAGCCAGAGGCAGGAGCACCCTGGGCCATTGTGGCTAGTTCAGCAGTGTATGCAGCACGTGCAACAGATGCAGCAGCAGCAGTAGTGCATGGAGCATTGTGCACAGCAGGTTGGGCAGCAGGCTGGGCAGCAGAGGTACCATTACCTTCAAGGGCTGCAGCATAAGCATGGGGACCTGCAGACCCACCTGCAGGCTGGGGACCAGCTTCCTGCAAAACAGCAGACTGGTGTGCAACAGCAGCAACACTGTGCATAACTGGCTGGGCAGCAGGCTGAGCAGCAGGCTGGGCAGCAAAGGTGCCACTACCTATAAGGGCTGCAGCATAAGCATGCGGACCTGTAGACCCACCTGCAGGCTGGGGACCAGCCTCCTGCAAGCAAGCAGACTGGGGTACACCAGCATTAGCAGCAGGTCGACGAGCAGTGGAACATTGCATGTCGAAGATGCTAGCCACAGTATTGCAAGGCTGCATTTCTGCCTGCATGGAGGGCTGATGAGACCGGCTGGGGCGCAAGAGCAAAAGCATCAGCGCGACTTACCCCAGCAGCAACGGCTTCAGCAGCGGCAAGCTTCTGCGTGAATAGCGCCCAGGAGGTCCTCGCGGGCCAGGAGGCCGGCCGGAGCTGCTCACTAGGCACGTCCCGCTCGCCAGCTTTTCTGCCACTGTCACGCTCGCCTGCAAGGTCGACACATCCTACAATGCACGGGCCCGCTCATAGAGAGTCTCCAGATATGCCTTATTCTCGGCCCCATTTCGGCGAGCTCGATGTTTTGTGTGTTTCGAGGCTTTGTTTAAGAGCGCTTAGCGCGAGCCTAATCCTCTGCAGTGACTGTGAGACACGCAAACACTTCGAACCATCTTTTACATGGTCGAGGCGGAGTGTTTACAGTAACTGGCTTATCGGTCGGAAACCACTTGTAGCGTGCAGCCTCATAAAGGCGACGTTGGACCGTTTGAACCATATGTAACACTGAGCCGGCCGCGAGGGCACTCGAGCCGCGGGCACAGTAACAGTCGGCCACAAGGCACCACCGTGAGAAGGCTAGGGCTTAGAACGGGGCCCCCTGGAATCGAACCAGTTGTCCTCACAGCTTACGCTGCTAGGCTTAACCTGCCAACTCACACTAATGCGGTGTGACCGATATCCTGTAGCTGCCTCGGGTTAACCGCGACCGCCCAGACGACACTAAGGGACTACGCGGAGCGCGCCCTTACAACAAGGCTGTCGGGCATGCACAGAGGAGCTGACACGGCTGGTGCGGAACTCATCCACGATCACCAGCCTGTCAGGCCTGTGCTGGGCCTGCTAGGCTGCTAGCCTGCTAGGCTGCGAAACCCCTCCCGCACCGCCCCCGCCTTTCACCCACCCTGGCTGAAGCAGCCCGCTCCCAGGAACACTGACACTCCCCTCTCCTGGTGGTAGTGTTGGCGTGACACCCACTTCATGCCCTCCACGACCTGCAGGTCAGGTCAGGTCAGGTCTGGAGCAACAATGTGAGACACAGGACTGCCGCCAGGACGCACTGCTTGCTGCCCATGGTCATGCGCTTGTTGACCTCCGCCACAACTGCGTCAACTTGGGCTGGGCTGAGGTCAGGCCGCGCTGCCTCCACAAGGCCACGAAAGGCAGCCTTGATAACCTGGCGCCGTTGTCTAATTACTACGTTGACAGCCTGCCCCTGCCCCTGGTCTTGCTGCCCACTGCCACTGGCACCTGCTGACACGGGAAAGCACAGCACACGCACGGCAGGACTTGATGCACGGAGTCGCAATATCGCGTGGTGCACACTGCGCCGCGTCGTCGGTTAGCTTCTGGGCCTATCCTCAAGCTTTGCGGCTTACCGGCTGCGGAGGGTGTATCAGTAGTATTTTCAGTAATTTCTGGAGTTGAGGAGGATTTCGCAGTGACTGCAGCAGGGGCATTGGCCTCGAGGGCTCTAGCCACACTAGCTCCCTCCCCCTCACGGGAAAGTTGGGCCCGCCTTCTGGTGAGCATTGCACACACAGTGGCACTTTCCTGGAGGCCAGTAATTAACCGGGATAAAGGGTCTGCTGGGTTGACAGGACCAGGGATATACTCTAGCTTAAAGTCAAACCTAGACAGCAGTTCCATCCACCTAGCCTGACGCCTAGACAGATTCTTCTGTGTAGGCAGTGAAATCAAAGGCTTATGGTCGGTGAACAGAGTGAATGCCACTCAGGATAAATAAGGCCGACGCGTCAGTCTTTTTTTCATCGGATGGACATTCCGCTCCGATAGAACGATAGAACAGTGAGTTTAAGAGGGACCTCGCTCTGGAATGAAGTCCTTACTCACAGCGGTTGCGGAGATATAACGATCCGCGCGAGAGGTACCCCCCCCCTCCATGTGCGGCTGCGCAGCAAGAGTATAAAGTGCAACGTTGCTGCGCAGCAAGGGTACAAAGTGCAACGTTGCTGCGCAGCAACGGTACAAGTGCCTCGCTGCTGCGCAGCAAAACCAGGCCCTTGCTGCGCAACAACAAAGCTCACCCTTGCTGCGCAACAACATAAGGCCCTTGCTGCGCAACAACTAAGCTCACCCTTGCTGCGCAACAACATGAGGCCCTTGCTGCGCAACAACATAAGGCCCTTGCTGCGCAACAACAGATCTCACCCTTGCTGCGCAACAACATAAGGCCCTTGCTGCGCAACAACTAAGCTAACCCTTGCTGCGCAACAACAGAGCTAACCCTTGCTGCGCAACAACATAAGGCCCTTGCTGCGCAACAACAAAGCTCACCCTTGCTGCGCAACAACATAAGGCCCTTGCTGCGCAACAACAAAGCTCACCCTTGCTGCGCAACAACATAAGGCCCTTGCTGCGCAACAACTAAGCTCACCCTTGCTGCGCAACAACATGAGGCCCTTGCTGCGCAACAACATAAGGCCCTTGCTGCGCAGCAGCAGAGCTCACCCTTGCTGCGCAACAACATAAGGCCGTTGCTGCGCAACAACAGAGCTAACCCTTGCTGCGCAACAACATAAGACTCTTGCTGCGCAACAACATCAGGCTCTTGCTGCGCAACAACAAAGCTAACCCTTGCTGCGCAACAACATATGGCCCTTGCTGCACAACAACTAAGATAATCCTTGCTGCGCAGTAACAAAGGGTAATCCTTGCCGCGCAACTACAAAGCTCACCCTTGCTGCGCAGCAACATCAGGAAGGAGCAAGGCTATTTTTACACAAGCATCGCGGCTTACTATGCAAGCCTGGTTGCTTAGCCTAGCCTGTGTAGCCTACAATCTATGCTGCAATCCTTCTTTTCCAATGCTTGCATCGCTTGCATCGCTTGCAAACCTATTATCCGTGATCGATGCTTTCACATCGGTCCATATGGCGGACTCTGTGAACACCTCGCCCTTCCCCAGCACACTTGATTTACAACAACTGGCTTTGTCGCAGCCGACACCCATCATTGATGCCTCTCTCGATGGTTGGTTGCCCAACAACGATTTGGAGCTGTTCATTCAGCATCAACAACTTCTATATAGCTCTCTGGATGGCCATCGGCGCCTAGAGCGCACGCATTCGTACCTCCAGCAGCAAATGGATGCAGTATGGTGGCTAGTAGCACGGTACACATCTTTCACACCATGATCTTACGGTGCTTATGGCATGATTGCAGGTCCCGGACGACATGTTCAAGCCGAACCTTCATATGTTGAACTGCCAGTGAGATCAACTGCTGATTGCCCACCACCACCACCACCACCACCACCACCGCCTCCCACCACCACCTTCCAGTCCTATGAAAACCTCACAGTACCATTTCATACTTTATGCTATGTAGTCATCCCTCACATGTTCACCACCTACACACCGTTGTTGATACACGTACACAGGCACATAGTTGGGTATGTTGTGTGAGTGTGTGCAGGAGTGGAAGGCAGGAGAAGCGGCGTGGGCTGATGTACTTGGACTTGGAGATGTGGGTGGAGCGGCTGATGCAGTACTTCAAAGCATGGGTGGGCGGCCACGCCACACCCCTGAACCTGGAGATGAGTGTGGCCACGAAAGAGGAGTTGGTGCGGACGGGCTGTCAGGAGCAAGCCCTCGGTGCCAATGAGGATGGGCTTGGTTTGCCTGGCTTGCACCGTGGAGGAGAGGACGAGAAGCCTGCACTCAGGATAAATAAGGCCGACGCGTCAGTCTTTTTTTCATCGGATGGACATTCCGCTCCGATAGAACGATAGAACAGTGAGTTTAAGAGGGACCTCGCTCTGGAATGAAGTCCTTACTCACAGCGGTTGCGGAGATATAACGATCCGCGCGAGAGGTACCCCCCCCCTCCATGTGCGGCTGCGCAGCAAGAGTATAAAGTGCAACGTTGCTGCGCAGCAAGGTCAGCAGGTCCAGAAGCCGGCTTTGCTTGCTACCACAGCTATGGCCAGCCAGTCAGGGCTGCCGAAGAGGCAGGGACTGAGGTGCCTCGGGGCGAGCAGTCACGCCTGGTCTTTGGAGCTGGCGAGCATGACCTGTACTTGGTGGATGGCGAGACCATCAAGTACAAGCTAGTTTGCTGCTTCCCTGATGGTGAGGAGCATGGGCACATGTTGTTCCAGCAGTATGTGAGCAGCACAGTGCGCGATGGTTAGGCATTAGGAAGCATGTGACTTGGCTTCATGGAGCATTACATTGCCATGTACCCGGGTAGTACACTTCACATGTTCCATTTAGGCATAGCACTGTTCGTTCACAATCAGCATTCATAGAACACGATTGCGCAAGTTGATGCACAAGTACGCAGCGCATGATGTCAGCTTAGCATGAGACGTTGCTGCGCAGCAAGGGATGTAACGTTGCTGCGCAGCAAGGGATGTGTCGTTACTGCGCAGCAAGGGATACAAAGTTGCTGCGCAGCAAGAGATGTAAAGAGGCTGCGCAACAAGATATGTAACGTTGCTGCGCAGCAAAGGATGTGTCGTTGCTGCGCAGCAAGAGATGTAAAGTAACTGCGCAGCAACAGATGTAAAGTTGCTGCGCAGCAAGGAATGTGTCGCTGCTGCGCAGCAAGGAATGTAAGGTTGCTGCGCAGCAGCAGATGTAGCGTTGCTGCGCAGCAGAGATGTAACGTTGCTGCGCAGCAAATATGTAGCGTTGCTGCGCAGCAAGGGCAGACATTGCTGCGCAGCAAAAATAGACACGCTGCTGCGCAGCAAATAATGTAACGTTGCTGCGCAGCAAGGGTAAAAAGTGCAACGTTGCTGCGCAGCATAATGTGTAGCGTGGCTGCGCAGCGAGAGGTGTCACGTTGCTGCGCAGCAAAAAGTGTCGCGTTGCTGCGCAGCAGGGCTAAAAAGTGCAACGTTGCTGCGCAGCGTGATGTGTGGCGCTGCTGCGCAGCCAGAGGTGTCATGTTGCTGCGCAGCCAGAGGTGTCGCGTTGCTGCGCAGCGACGGATGTACCGTTGCTGCGCAGCAAGCGATGCACTTTTCAGGACACTTTTTGTCGGGCCTTTTTCGTCACGATGGTTGCGAGTTACAACGTAAGATTTGTACCGTTCGAACGGACTAAATGCAAGCTATCCAATGAGCTATGGTCGATCCCATCGCGACCGGACCTTATTTATCCTGAGTGTGGCACACCTTCAAGGTAGCAACGCCATTCCTTGCATGCGGTGACAAGAGCAAGCATCTCTTGCTCACCTGTGGTGTAGTTGACCTCAGCAGAGGACAACTTCTTGCTCAGATAGGCAAGGGGATACCCATCCTGCATCAGGACTGCACCTACTCCTTGGAGTGAGGCGTCACAGTAGACCTGGAAGGGTTGGGTATGATCTGGCAGGCGCAGCATAGGCACGTTAGCCACAGCAGCTTTGAGCTCATAAAAGGCATGACGTTCATGGTCAGGCCAGGAGTGCCAGGGGAAGGTGGCACTGAGCTTGCCACACAGATCAGTCAGGGGTGCTGAGATGGCACTAAAGTTATGCACAAACTTGCGAACAAAGTTGGCAGCACCCAGGAAGGACTGCAGCTGGGTCAGGGACGAAGGGACAGGCCAGTCAACAATGGCCCTCACCTTGTCAGGGTCCACAGAGATGGCACCAGCTGAGATCACATGCCCAAGAAACCTGAGGGTGAGCTGCATGAACTCACATTTGGACATCTTGGCATACAGTTTGTTTTTACGCAGCAGGTCAAAGACAAGGCGTAGGTGCTGCAGGTGCTCAGGTAGAGACTTAGACATGACCAGTATGTCATCCAGGTAGACCAGTGCACACTTGCCCAGCACAGGTGCAAAGGCATCATTCATGACACGCTGGAAGGTGGCAGGGGCATTGGTCAGGCCAAAAGACAGCACCTTGAATTGGAAGTGACCTTCAGGGGTCCTGAAGGCTGTCTTGGGGACGTCCTCAGGGGTGATCATGATCTGGTGGTAACCAGCCTGGAGGTCCAGGGAGGAGAAGACAGAACACCCTGACAACCTGTCAAACAGATCATCAATCCTGGGCAGAGGGTATTGGTCACGTAGTGTGAGCTTGTTGAGCTGACGGTAGTCAATGCACATGCGTAGCTCACCTGACTTCTTCTGCACAAACAGGATGGGTGCAGCATAGGGAGAGGAGCTGGGCTCAATCATACCTTTGGCCAGGTAGTCCTGGATCTGTCTCTTAAGCTCCTCTTGCTCAGGTTTACTGAGGCGGTACATGGGGGTCACAGGTGGACGGGCGTCAAGGACCAGGGGTATGGTATGACCCACAGGACGTTCAGGAGGGGTATCAGTGAGTGGTTTAAACACATCACTGTACTCATCGAGTAGGGTTTGTAAGTCAGCTTTAATAGCTGCAGGTATGTGTTGGTTGTCTTGGTCACTGGGTGTACCAGGACTGGCAGAGGCAGAGCCTTCAGCCATGACTAAACCAACCACAGCACGGCGTCCTTTAAGGAGCCACCTGGACGCCTGGGTAGCTGAGATTAACTCAGGCTTGGCTTTGAGAGCATTGATTAAGAATGCAGGGGATGGTCTTACAGCAGAACATTGCCCAACATACTTAGGGGCTGCCACAGCAGGACATGGCAGAGTTACAACAGTCTTGCCAGCAGCAGAAAGAGAAAGGGTTTTACCCTCATAAGAAAGGATGGCTTTGTTGGCAAACAGCCAGTCATCACCCAGAAGCACATCATAACCCTGCACAAAGCTAGGCATGACCGTCAGCTTGCTTGTGGCACAGTGGCCAGGCAGACACAGGTCTACAGCAGCAAACTGATGGCATGATAGGGTGGTGTTGTCAGCCAGGCACCACTGATGTGTTGTGGGGAGAGCAGATAGCAGCAGGGCATGCATGGAAGCAAATGCTATGCTGATGAAAGAGTGAGTGGCACCAGTGTCACACAAGAAGTGTGCCAGCAGCCAGCAGCCAATGATGAGCTTTGGAGTACAAGCTCTATGGCAATGCGTGCTTGACAGCAAAGTCGGTGCCGATCAATGAGTGTGTGGGGTTACAGCATACAGCCAGTCATCACCCAAAGACACATCATACCGCGGTAGGCGGGGTATCAGACGGCGGAGCCGTGGGAGCTGCAGGGTAGGCACGGGGAGTGGCGGAGCCACCAGCGCCACCGGCGCGGCCGGAGTGACCAGGCCGGAGTAAGAGTGAGGGCTGCCCGGACGGCGGCGATCTGCGGACGAACAGCAGCCACAACACTAACACCACCACACTTGCTTGGGGTGACCCCAGAACCAGCAGCAGCTACAATGCCCTTGTGGTTGTCTATGGCTGAAGCCACAGCATCGTCAAGAGTGGGGTGTGCCAAGGACATGAGGTCCTTTGCCACTGGGTCAGTTAGGGGGTGAAGCCCCTGTAAACAGTGACCACAGTCAATGCCATGTTCATGCACCCTGTACCACACAAAGTGATGGTATTGCTGAGGTTTGTAATGTACTCCTGCAGGGTCACACTTAGAGACATGCACAGCAGCTTTGAGTTCATTAGCTGTCCATGAGCATGGTTAAGGTCAGTCATAGTCTTCCCCTACCATCTCAATGAAGTGCTTGCAAAGATAGGATGCAGGTATACCCATTGCGTGTCAAGGCATCTAAATACCTGATGGACTTGAACATGAGGATGGCAGTGCAAGGGCAGGATTAAGGTTATTGTTAGCACAGTGCACCTCCAGATCCTTAAGGAAGGTGACAGCACGTTTACCCTGAGCAAGGCTGTTATCAGACCAATGCTCAACAGGGGGCAAGCCCCTGTGGGGGTGCACCACAGTGTCAGGTGCCAGAGGCACAGCAGCAGGTGGGAGTGGGGCAGAGCCACCAGCTAGCCCAACATACTTCTGACGGACTGCAGCAATAGATGCTGATGGCTTGGGGACAGGCCTACTAGGGCTCTGTCCTACGGGAGTCCAGCCAGAGGCAGGAGCACCCTGGGCCATTGTGGCTAGTTCAGCAGTGTATGCAGCACGTGCAACAGATGCAGCAGCAGCAGTAGTGCATGGAGCATTGTGCACAGCAGGTTGGGCAGCAGGCTGGGCAGCAGAGGTACCATTACCTTCAAGGGCTGCAGCATAAGCATGGGGACCTGCAGACCCACCTGCAGGCTGGGGACCAGCTTCCTGCAAAACAGCAGACTGGTGTGCAACAGCAGCAACACTGTGCATAACTGGCTGGGCAGCAGGCTGAGCAGCAGGCTGGGCAGCAAAGGTGCCACTACCTATAAGGGCTGCAGCATAAGCATGCGGACCTGTAGACCCACCTGCAGGCTGGGGACCAGCCTCCTGCAAGCAAGCAGACTGGGGTACACCAGCATTAGCAGCAGGTCGACGAGCAGTGGAACATTGCATGTCGAAGATGCTAGCCACAGTATTGCAAGGCTGCATTTCTGCCTGCATGGAGGGCTGATGAGACCGGCTGGGGCGCAAGAGCAAAAGCATCAGCGCGACTTACCCCAGCAGCAACGGCTTCAGCAGCGGCAAGCTTCTGCGTGAATAGCGCCCAGGAGGTCCTCGCGGGCCAGGAGGCCGGCCGGAGCTGCTCACTAGGCACGTCCCGCTCGCCAGCTTTTCTGCCACTGTCACGCTCGCCTGCAAGGTCGACACATCCTACAATGCACGGGCCCGCTCATAGAGAGTCTCCAGATATGCCTTATTCTCGGCCCCATTTCGGCGAGCTCGATGTTTTGTGTGTTTCGAGGCTTTGTTTAAGAGCGCTTAGCGCGAGCCTAATCCTCTGCAGTGACTGTGAGACACGCAAACACTTCGAACCATCTTTTACATGGTCGAGGCGGAGTGTTTACAGTAACTGGCTTATCGGTCGGAAACCACTTGTAGCGTGCAGCCTCATAAAGGCGACGTTGGACCGTTTGAACCATATGTAACACTGAGCCGGCCGCGAGGGCACTCGAGCCGCGGGCACAGTAACAGTCGGCCACAAGGCACCACCGTGAGAAGGCTAGGGCTTAGAACGGGGCCCCCTGGAATCGAACCAGTTGTCCTCACAGCTTACGCTGCTAGGCTTAACCTGCCAACTCACACTAATGCGGTGTGACCGATATCCTGTAGCTGCCTCGGGTTAACCGCGACCGCCCAGACGACACTAAGGGACTACGCGGAGCGCGCCCTTACAACAAGGCTGTCGGGCATGCACAGAGGAGCTGACACGGCTGGTGCGGAACTCATCCACGATCACCAGCCTGTCAGGCCTGTGCTGGGCCTGCTAGGCTGCTAGCCTGCTAGGCTGCGAAACCCCTCCCGCACCGCCCCCGCCTTTCACCCACCCTGGCTGAAGCAGCCCGCTCCCAGGAACACTGACACTCCCCTCTCCTGGTGGTAGTGTTGGCGTGACACCCACTTCATGCCCTCCACGACCTGCAGGTCAGGTCAGGTCAGGTCTGGAGCAACAATGTGAGACACAGGACTGCCGCCAGGACGCACTGCTTGCTGCCCATGGTCATGCGCTTGTTGACCTCCGCCACAACTGCGTCAACTTGGGCTGGGCTGAGGTCAGGCCGCGCTGCCTCCACAAGGCCACGAAAGGCAGCCTTGATAACCTGGCGCCGTTGTCTAATTACTACGTTGACAGCCTGCCCCTGCCCCTGGTCTTGCTGCCCACTGCCACTGGCACCTGCTGACACGGGAAAGCACAGCACACGCACGGCAGGACTTGATGCACGGAGTCGCAATATCGCGTGGTGCACACTGCGCCGCGTCGTCGGTTAGCTTCTGGGCCTATCCTCAAGCTTTGCGGCTTACCGGCTGCGGAGGGTGCGGGGGAGACGGGGCGCTTGCGGTTCATTTTCGGGGACATCACAGGGACTGAGCAACAACATCGAAGCGGAGTGGCCGTGCTGGGAGGTGCATCGGATTGCTGTCCATCTGGAAGCCAACGTTAAAGGGTTTGTGCCACCACTACCACTGCCAGCCTGATCCGTACGGCATGCAAGGCCGCACCACCACACGTTTCGTATCTGCATCGCCGACGGGTTCGACGCTATTGACCTACGGCCCAACCTGTAACATGCGACGACGTTATGTGTATATGATGCAAAGGAGGGCGCCGTAGCGTTGTAGTGCCGTAGCGCCGCAGCATTGTAGCGCCGTAGCGCCGTAGCGCCATAGCGCCGTGGCCAAGCGTGTAACACAGTCCAAGAAAGCCATCCTGCTGTAGCCTGCGTTGATGTTATGGGCCGATGGTGATGGTGGTGGTGATGGTGTTGCATTAGGCAAGGTAGTTATAGACCTGCAGCAGGCACCACAGCCAGTGATCATGCACAGCTCCAGCTCGCACTGGCAGCACCTAGGTAGCCAGCCAGCAGCTAGGTAGCCAGTCAGCAGCTAGGTAGCCAGCCAGCAGCTAGGTAGGCTGGTTGGGGAGCAAAGTGTGCAGGCACCCAGGAGGGCGAGCAGGCAGGTACAGTGGTGGGGCAGGCGAGGGGATGGGCGGGCCAGCACGGTCCCCCTCCCCAGCCTCCCCAATCATCCCTCCCCCACCCCCTCGTAGCCCCTCCCCTCCCTGAAACATCCCTCACCCTGCTCAAACTCCCCGCCGCCCCCCACCCCCTCACACTCCCCCTGGCTCACATTGGCATCTGTGGCGTCCCTGGCCAAGTACTCCCTGTCTATGAGCGACTCGATGCGCTTCTTGAGGTCCAGCGCCTTGAGCGGGAACTTGAGCTGCTGCAGCGCCTCAGCAATGAGCAGCTTGTGGCTCAGCGTCTTGCGCGTCTTCATGATGCGCACCAGCGCGGCATCGATCTGGTACTGCCGGTCCTGCATCACCTGCAGGCCCGGGCAGCGCAGGCAGGGCACAGCAGCAGCAGGGGCCACAGACTGATGAGCTGAGGGGGACATGGGGCAGGGGCAGGGGCAGGGTCAGGTAGGGGGGCAGGTCAGGTAGGGGGCGAGGACAGGTGGGGGCGCCAAGGTCAGGTAGGAGGGGCAGGTCAGGTAGGGGGGCCAGGGTGTTCATGGTAACGCTGCTGTTGATGATGGTGACGATGATGATGTTGCTGCCGCCCCCCTCCTACCTGGTCGTTTGTTTTCTTGTTCTCCTCCTCCGTCTCCTTCATTTGTATTGCGTTGATCTTGATGCGGAACAGCGGCTGAGTGAAGACGGTGTTGAAGTGGAACACGTCATCGTCACCCACATCCTTGCCTTTGGGCTCCTTGTTCAACACGCGCACCTAGGTCAGGGCGTTTGGGGGCAAGGCAGTGGGGCGAGCAGTGCAGGCAGGCAGGGCAGGTAGTTTTGCACATCTCACACCTTGACCTGTCCCCCTCACACCTTGACCTGTCCCCTTCACACCTTGACCTGTCCCCCTCACACCTTGACCTGTCCCCCTCACACCTTGACCTGTCCCCCTCACACCTTGACCTGTCCCCCTCACACCTTGACCTGTCCCCCTCACACCTTGACCTGTCCCCCTCACACCTTGACCTGTCCCCCTCACACCTTGACCTGTCCCCCTCACACCTTGACCTGTCCCCCTCACACCTTGACCTGTCCCCCTCACACCTTGACCTGTCCCCCTCACACCTTGACCTGTCCCCCTCACACCTTGACCTGTCCCCCTCACACCTTGACCTGTCCCCCTCACACCTTGACCTGTCCCCCTCACACCTTGACCTGTCCCCCTCACACCTTGACCTGTCCCCCTCACACCTTGACCTGTCCCCCTCACACCTTGACCTGTCCCCCTCACACCTTGACCTGTCCCCCTCACACCTTGACCTGTCCCCCTCACACCTTGACCTGTCCCCCTCACACCTTGACCTGTCCCCTTCACACCTTGACCTGTCCCTCTCACACCTTGGCCTGTCCCCTTCACACCTTGACCTGTCCCCCTCACACCTTGGCCTGTCCCTCTCACACCTTGGCCTGTCCCCCTCACACCTTGGCCTGTCCCTCTCACACCTTGCCGCAAGCCAGGGATTGCAGGGTGCGTCGCAGCTCCTTGTCCTCGATACCACTGCCCACCTTCAAGTCCTGCACCCAGGACCACGGTGCCACTCACTGCGGGACGCAGGCGCAGGCGCAGGAGGAGGAGGAGGAGGAGGAGGAGGGGGAGGAGGGGCAAGAAAGGGGCAGATGCAGGGGTGGTGGCAGCGGAGGGTATGTGGCAGGGCGCACTTGTGTTTGCCCCCTCCTGCCATTCTTGGCCTTGCCTTTCTGCATAGCCCACAGCCTTAGTGGTGGAAGCTGGCCACAACCCAGTCAACATTCTATTGCTCCTCCTCCTCCTCCTGCTGCTGCTGCCGCCGCCGCTACCTCTGCCGCCGCCGCCGCTGCTGCTGCCCTGCCTGATGCCGCTGCTGCTACTACTACTGCTGCCGCCTGCCCTCAACCCGCCACCACCCAGAAACCAGGATGTCACACCTGAAAGCTGAGGGCGTCGGCGTCGTTGAACATGCACAGCACCACTGCCTGGAACAGGGACACGCTGAGCTCCTTGGTGCCCTTGGGGAAGGCGGCACGCAGCACACACGCGCCCAGGCTGTTGTACCACTGCAAGCGCCGCCCGCTGTACTTATGCATGTAGAAGTCCAGGAACACCTGCTGCTGGGCTTCCAGCTCCTGGGAGTGGCGCAGCCCGGGCAGGCAGCAGCAGCAGCAGCAGTGAGGGATACAGGGGCAGAAGGTGGCAGCGAGGGTGAGGGCGGAGGTGCAGGGGCAGCAGGGGCACAGGAGCAGGGGTCCCAACCCATTGGTCCCAACCCAAGTCTACAAGCTACTAGTTTAAGCACCAAGGCAGTCACGTGGCCTGGTTGTGGTGGGGACCTTGCATAGTCAGGGAGACAGGCAATGACCTCCAAGCATCAGACGTTAAAAAGTCTACAGCCTACAGGGTCTTTGCGTCTTTGTCTTTATGTCTTTACGCTACTTTACATGCAACATGTGCCCACTGCAGCCAGAGCCTGTCCTGTTCCCAGGACAGCGGCTTTGTAATGGAATCAACACGCAGCGTGAAGCACTAACAACCATTGCCTGTTGTTTCCAGGGCCGAGCTTTGTGATGGAAACAGGTCCTGACATCACAAAGACACAGCACTGCTGCAAACAGGTCTCCCCCTCAGGAGAGGTGAGGTGGGACACGCACCTTGGGCAGCTTCGCCTCCATGAGAGGGTAGGTGGGCCAGAAGCCGCTGGTGAGCACGCTGACTTGCAGGTCCACTGCCCCGGGGGTGTGGGTGCGGGCCTGGGGCGACTGCTTGAAAGCCGTCATGACGTCCACTGTAGGCATCCATGAGGGGGCAGGGGCGTCACGCAGGGGTGCTAGGAGGGAGCGTGGCAGCAGTGCACACACGTTGGTGAGCCCAGGCCTACCCAGGCTGCTGGGGCATACTGTGTAGCATGGCATGCCTCCTGCTGCTGCTGCTGCTGCTCTTGCTGCTACTCCTGCTGCTGCTGCTGCTGCCCCGCCTGCTGCTGCTGCTGGTGCTACTGCCCCGCCTGCTCCTGCTGCTCTGGCTGCTGCTGCTGCTGCTGCTGCCCTGCCTGTTGTTGGTGGTGCTGTTGCTGCCCTGACCGGTGCTGCTGCTGCACAGGAGGCCGACTGACCTGACAGCTCTATGTCTTTGAACATGCCCTCCAGCTTGCTGGTGAACTGACTGCCACACTCGGCCTTGAGCTTGGCGATGAGAGCCTTCTCAGCATCAAAGCTCGCACTCTTGCCTAGCAGCAGCCGCTTGGCCAGGTCCTTCTTGTAGAACGCCTCGAACACGTCCTTGCCCTGAGTGCCAGGGGCAGGCAGGCAGGCAGGCAGGGCTGGAGGGTAGAGCTGATTGAAGGCAGGCAGGCAGGCCATCTGGCAAAACCACCAAATGAAGGGCAGGTGTGTAGGGGTAACAAAAAGTGTGTTAGGGGTCATAGCCTGCGCAATGACATTACACTACATCACACCTCCCCATCACACTACAGCAACCATTGCTGTCAGCTCTTGCCCTCCCCCCCCTCGCCCCACTATTTCAACATACTTCACACCATGTTTATTTTCAGCGCATTACATTGTTAAGCTTCTTTCACTAACTTTTGATCTGAGCGGTGTGTCAAGGTACGATTGAGCTCTATCCTTCAGGATATGAAAACCTCATAGTCATTTCATGTCATTTGAGCTATAATTCATGCAACTGAACACACGGACATTTATCGTCTGGAAACATTCATCGTCTGAAGACTCCCTTGGCCTTTACAACATTACACTTAATCCACCGTCTCCTCTCCCCCTCCTCCTCCTTCTCCTCCTTGTCCTCCCCCCCTCCTCCTGCCCTGTCCCCTCAGCTTCACCCTGCCATTTCCCCATCACAAACAAAAGCTGCGGCTCCACACCTGTCCTCCCCGCCCCCTCTCCCTAACACCACCTACCCCACACCGCCTGCAGCCTCACCCACCGAGATGTACCTGAACAGCTGCAGGGCCTGCTCCAGCTCCCGCTCCACCTCATCCTCGCTGCTGCCCTTGTTGCCGGCCCGCAGCCGCGCGTCCATGAACTTGGCAATCAGCTCCGCAGGCTTGTTCTGGCGCTGGTTGATGAATGCCTCAAAGGCCTCCTTCAGGGACGAGGCCAGCGGCTCGGAGCTGGCAAAGGAGGCGGACAGCACTGCGTCCAGGCGGGCCTTGAGGGCGAGGAGTGACCCCACCATGTCCTTGTCCTAGGAAGGTCAGCAGCAGGCAGCAGGGGTGTGGGTGGGATCAGCGGTGGTCATTGGTAGGGCCTGTTGTGTAGCTCTTGGCCGGGGCTAGCCACACCATGAGGTGCAGGGGGTGTGTGGGGACAAGAGGTCGGTTGGGAGGCTGGTGAGGCTAGGAGACTGCGTCCAGGGCGGCAAGCAGGCAGGCAGGCAGGTGGGCGGGCGGTGGGGCAGGCAGGCAGGCAGGCAGGCAGGCAGGCAGGCAGGCGGGCGGGCGGGCGGGCGGGCGGGCGGGCGGGCGGGCGGGCGGGCGGGCGGGCGGGCGGGCGGGCGGGCGGGCGGGCGGGCGGGCGGGCGGGCGGGCGGGCGGGCGGGCGGGCGGGCGGGCGGGCGGGCGGCGGCAGGCAGGCAGGCAGGCAGGCAGGCAGGCAGGCAGGCAGGCAGGCAGGCAGGCAGGCAGGCAGGCAGGCAGGCAGGCAGGCAGGCAGGCAGGCAGGCAGGCAGGCAGGCAGGCAGGCAGGCAGGCAGGCAGGCAGGCAGGCAGGCAGGCAGGCAGGCAGGCAGGCAGGCAGGCAGGCAGGCAGGCAGGCAGGCAGGCAGGCAGGCAGGCAGGCAGGCAGGCAGGCAGGCAGGCAGGCAGGCAGGCAGGCAGGCAGGCAGGCAGGCAGGCAGGCAGGCAGGCAGGCAGGCAGGCAGGCAGGCAGGCAGGCAGGCAGGCAGGCAGGCAGGCAGGCAGGCAGGCAGGCAGGCAGGCAGGCAGGCAGGCAGGCAGGCAGGCAGGCAGGCAGGCAGGCAGGCAGGCAGGCAGGCAGGCAGGCAGGCAGGCAGGCAGGCAGGCAGGCAGGCAGGCAGGCAGGCAGGCAGGCAGGCAGGCAGGCAGGCAGGCAGGCAGGCAGGCAGGCAGGCAGGCAGGCAGGCAGGCAGGCAGGCAGGCAGGCAGGCAGGCAGGCAGGCAGGCAGGCAGGCAGGCAGGCAGGCAGGCAGGCAGGCAGGCAGGCAGGCAGGCAGGCAGGCAGGCAGGCAGGCAGGCAGGCAGGCAGGCAGGCAGGCAGGCAGGCAGGCAGGCAGGCAGGCAGGCAGGCAGGCAGGCAGGCAGGCAGGCAGGCAGGCAGGCAGGCAGGCAGGCAGGCAGGCAGGCAGGCAGGCAGGCAGGCAGGCAGGCAGGCAGGCGGGCGGGCGGGCAGGCAGGCGGGCAGGCGGGAGAGCGGACGGGCGGGCGGGCTATGACAAGTGACTTTTCAACTGCGTTATTTCGTCGGACTTTTTACCTGTGCCATGAATCTTGACCTGAGCCAAGTATGGTCGAGCTATGGACTTGAGGATATGAACCTGAGCCATGTCGCTTTGCGCTGACAATCCCAAAACTCAGCACCTGACAAAACAATCACTGGCCCACACCCTGGCCCACACCTCTCCACACACCAGTGCTGGGCGATTGGGTGATAATGTAATAAGTTGGTAATAATCCAGCGCCAAAAACGGTAATAAATCTAAAAAGTCGTCTTAAAATGAGTGAACTTTATTAGATCGGTGATAGCTTCACCGCCCGTTTGGTACTCCGCTTATTACTTATCCCCGAACAATGTATCCCATCTTCCGCAAACCCCAAAGCGGGCGGCTGCTCACCACAGCCATCGCAGAACAACCACATAGCGTCCCAACGTTCTGTAATTGTGACAGTCCCAGGCTCAGTGGAGGAGGAGCGCTTCTTTTCTGCCATGAACTTCATCAAGGATGAGAGGCGCAACAGCCTCAGTGCCAACCTGTCCAGCACTTTGCGTGTGTACCTTGACAAGACCTTCACCCTCCAGACGTTCCCCTACAATTGATTACTGGATGGCTGGGGCATATACCAGGGGCCGTTACCTAGGGCACAGGGGCTAGAGCTACAGCCCAGCCTGTTGCATGCTGACCCACTAGGGCTAGGGTGTGGGGCTACAGCCCAGCCTGTTGCATGCTGACCCACTAGGGCTAGGGTGTGGGGCTACAGCCCAGCCTGTTGCATGCTGACCCACTAGGGCTGGGGTATGGGGCTATGTGGGATAATTTGCATCCAAGTCCTACAAGGGAGTATGCTGTACTTAGTTGGTGATTTTTGCGATTTTTGCGATTTAAATTATATACATAACTAATTAATAAATAGTTATATATTTAAAAGTAATAACAAATCCTTGTTTTGATGTCTTTTATTACGCTGAGTAATACGTCTTTGGCTAATCGCCCAGCACTGCCCCACACCCACCTACCCTGGATACCCTGCTTGCCCAATCGCAGCCAACTCATCCCCCCCACCTGGCCCCAACCTGAACTTGACCCAGTCGCTCCCCTCACTCCTCCCACTCCCCCACCCACTTTCTCCTCATCTTTGACCAGCTTGAGGCCTGTGGTGCGGATGTAGTCGCGCCAGGCCACCCGCAGCGCCTCCCATGCACCCACACGCCCTGCCAGCCCGTACAGCCTTCCCAGGTCTTCCACACGCTGGCCGTCCAGCAGCTGCAGCTCAGGCAGGCAGGCAGGCAGGCAGGCAGGCAGGCAGGTGTGGCCAGGGGCCCAGCGGCAGGGATTGGGGCTGCATTTATGGACTGGATTAGGGACAGCAGTGGCAGTGGCAGCGGCGGTTAATTTCAGTCAGCGTCAGTTAGTGTCAGTTGGTGTCAGTTGGTGTCAGTTGGTGCTAGGCAGTGTCGGTGTCAGTGTCGGTCAGCGTCTGGGTGGGATCAGGGTGATGTCATCAGGGTCATGCTCGGGGTGTGATGTGTATAGAGCAGTAGGGCTAGCATGGCCCCTGCACCCGCACCTCTGCCAAGCCCTTGTCCAGCAGCAGGGGCATGTGGGCCGCCACCAGCTGCTGCTCCACCACCAGTACTAGCGGCTTGCGACTGCTGCTGTCCAGGTATGCGGCGCAGCGCTCATATTCCTCACCCAGCCGGCTCTGAGGCCACACCATACCAAACCACATCACATTGGCTGCAGCACACCATACCGTCACACTAGCTTCTCACCACACCACACCATAGAGCCGCCACATAGATCTGTCACAATGACATCACACCTGATGTCGACTGTTGTGACAGGAGCTGGGCTACAGGAGCTGGGCAGGAGGGGGAGGAGGAGGGGGAGGAGGGTGAGGAGGAGGAGAAGGGGGAGGGTGGTGCTGTCTGAAGAACAGCCCAAGGCCCCCTCACCTCACAATGTTGGAGGTAGGCAGGCACACTGAGCTGCGCCACCAAGCGATCTCCCTCTGCCCGGTAAAAGGCTGCAGCCAGGACAGCAGGCAGCAGAAGCGGGGAGGGTCAGTCAGGGGCCTCTGCCATCTTTTGTATCAAAGCCCACCGGCGTGGCACTACAATCACACCCACCATCGCGCATGTGGCTGCCACATACACCCTTCACTACACCCTTCTTGAAGTTCCCCTGACACCCCATTGAGCCCCTTTGGCCCTTGCATGGGCGCCCCCTGGCCCTTTACCCACAGCCCCCCCCACCCACCTCCCACCTCCCACCCTCACCCCTGGTCACCCTGCCCCTGGTCACCCTGCCCCTACCTGTGGACGCGTCCAGCAGCGGGCGCTGCAGGGCCTCCGGGTACGTGCCCAGCGCTGTGAACATGCGCACAAGCGAGTGCAGGCGCGGGCGGGCCACCGCCTCCCCTCCTCGCTCCCGCTCCACCAGCTGCAGCATGCCGGCTACTGTGTGGGCCTCCACCTGCAGCAGGGGCCAGCGGGGGTGGGGGGAGAGAGGCTGGGGTCCACTTCCGCAACAGCCTGCTGCGCCTGCTGCTGTGGGCAGGGGACATGCTGCCGCTGCTGCTGCTGCTGCTCCTCCAAACATGGCCTGCTCCACAGACGCAACCCCTCAAAATCCTGCCGGGGCACTATTACTAGAGCCAAGGGTGCTGCAGCGTCGGCATGCAAGCATGTACGCATGCAAGCATGAGTGCTCCTTGGTAATGTCAAAACCTATTCTCACAGCACACTGCATGCTGGCTTCTTTCATACCTGGGGGTGGTGAGCCAGGTGTGATCGCAGCAGTGTGAGGCCCATGTCAAAGAGTGACCGGGCTGAGGTGGATGTGATGACATGGGTACGGTCTAAGTACAAAAACACCTGCGACCATGACAGCACAGCAACTGATCACTGTGAGTAAGGACAGCTCATCAGGGCCCACATGGGGGCTCATGCAACGTGGTGCGGGAGTGAGAAACCATGTCAAGCCATGTAACGTCACACAGTGTGATGCCAGGGCAGGCCTGATAAGGCTAAACTTCTGGCCTGAGCCCCTGGTAGCCCCTGCCCCTGCCCTGGGCTGTACACGGCCACCCCCACCCCTGGCCTGAGCCCCCGGGCCACCATGCCCTGCCCACCCCGCCCTGCCCACCCTGCCCCTCTGCCCTGCCCCTCTGCCCAGCCCACCCTACCCCTCTGCCCTGCCCACCCTGCCTGCTGCAGCTGAGCCTCCTCACCCCTGGCCCACCTGCCGTATGGTCAGCAGCTGGGCACACAGGTCCACCCACAGTGCATCCACTCTGTCCAAGAAGCTCACAGCGTCCAGGGACAGGGAGCCGCACAGCTCTGCCAGCCGGCTGCTCACATGCAGGTCACACTCCTGCCCACACATGTGAGTGTTGCATGGAGGTCACTCTTCTGCCATCTATGAGAGTAAAGCAACTCATGCGTTACATGGGCCTTCCACTTCACACTGCTTCATGTGACATGGGGAGGGGTTGACAGAGGTAAGGTCAGAAGGCATCTGCGCCCTGCTTTGTGGCCCTTGGGGTGTTCTTGGGGTGCAAGCAGCCCGCAGCAAGACAGCTTCAAGCCTCCAGGTTGAGCTGCGGCGGCTGGGATTTGAATCCAGTTGCCGAGCCGCCGCTGCTCCTCCACACCATACAGCCCCCAAAACCCTGCTCCTGCTCCTGACCTTGTCTATGAAGCTTCCCCTGCGGCCCACTCCTGACCGCCAAGACCCCGGCTTATGCTTATGTTTTTCTGTCCCTCCTGGTAGACGTGAGCGATGCTGCTGGCCTCAGCACCTGCTCATGCACCAATGCTGCTGCTGGCATGGCCCCGCTGACCCTGTGCCTCCCCTGCTACGACCCTCTGGTGCTGCAGGCCTTCACCGGCCGCCTGCTCACTCCCCACTCCTCCTCAAGTCGCGGCCGCAGCCCTTACGCTCGACGGCTCTAACCCCTCGCGCCCTCACGACATGGCCAGCAGCCGCAGCTGCCGCCGCCGCCGCCGCAGCAGCAGCCGCAGCAGCTGTAGCAGTATCGGCAGCAGTAGTATCTAGGGCCAGCACATGGTACATTTTCAAGTTCCCTACCTGCTGCAGGCGCTGGTATAGTTTGTCTGCCATTTTGTGCATGCACATGTCTTGCACCGCCTGCACACATGGTGGGGTGCAAGGCCAGCCAAACCAAAGCTATGAGCAGAGACAGCATGAAAACGGTGACCATGGACACTGTGTTCACAAGTGTGATGCAGCAGCAGCAGACAGACAGGTGGAGTAATGTCAAGTAGTGGGAGATGCGTGCAGCGTGGGTGTTAAGCTTGCATGGAGCTGCATCCATGTCTATGTCCATGCATGGTAGGCCATGTGGCCACCGTTCCCCACACCACCATCTGCTCTCATAGCTGCACTGAGATGTTGTGCCGCAGCTGTACCTATCAACAAGTGCCATGCGCTGTTGCTGCCACAGCTGCTGTTGGCACTGCGCTGCCCAGGCTGGCAGCTCTCCCTGCTCACAGCATACAGCTCCTCAAGGCTGCAGGACACGGCCTGCTTGGCGTTGATTGCCTGCACTGCCTGCCGCAGTTTGCTCCAGGTCTCTTCCTCAAAGTTTGCGGGCAGCTCTGGCTTGGCTGCACGGAGCGGATTAGCATGCTCGTTGGCTGGCTGGCACCGTCAAGTAGCAGCTCATGGGTTGAACGCACATTTTAGTGGCTTGATGACCAGTTTTTTCACATTGGCTGGACCGGCTGGGGCCTGCGATGCCTTGCGCAGCCCCAGCGCGGTGGGAATAGGAGACGCCATGGTCCCGCTGCAGTTTGTCTGCGAGCTTGGGATGAAAGTGAGCAAAGTCCAAATCCTACAGCTATCATGCTACTCCAAAAATAGAGTATGGCATGTGATCAAACACAGGCTGCGATCACATAACTGTAGAGGTTACTGCTAGCTTGACCAATTTAGCTCCGTCCATGCGGTGTGTGGGCCTCCATTACTACTATTAGCTAGGAAGGAACCGGCACTTCAAGCTGGGGCGGCGGCATCAGGCAGACCAGAGAGCGCAGGGGAAGCTGGGGTGGCAGCAAGCGCCCTGGGTTCCTGACCTGATGCAGTCATAAGCAGAACAAAGATGTCGGCTGGGGGGTGGGGCAACCCTGATGACCCTAAGCCTTAGGGTCTTTGAGCATCTGACGTTGCCTGCACATCGAGCCAGTTGTGGAGGCCGTAGCAGCAGCGGTCAGGAGTCCCCAACATGGGGTTGGTAATCTTCATGCAAAGGACACACCTCAGCTGCTCACTATCGATTGGTCTAGTGGTGAGTAGAGGCACCAATGAGCGAACTGCGCTTGGCATCGAGCCGGAAGAACAATCACATTTCAGCCCGCCAGGCTCGCTCCGCGAGCCTCTTATTGGTGCAGGCGGTGTTGGAGGGCCATCGTTGGGCAAGTTACTACTCGACATTGTTGCATACGCGGGAAACGTGCGTGAGCAAATCTAAATCCTACAGCCCACATGCTACTCCGAAAATAAGCAAGAGCTGTAACTGAACACAGGTTGCGATCACATTGCAGAGGTTACTGCTAGCTTGCCTAATGCCTACTTTAGCTCCGTCCCATTCGGTGTGTGGGCCTCCATTACTAAGTAGTACTATTAGCTAGGAAAGAACCGGCACTTCAAGCTGGGGCGGCGGCATCAGGCAGACCAGAGAGCGCAGGGGAAGCTGGGGTGGCAGCAAGCGCCCTGGGTTCCTGACCTGATGCAGTCATAAGCAGAACAAAGATGTCGGCTGGGAGAAGGGGCAACCCTGATGACCCTAACTTAGGGCCTAAGCCTTAGGGTCTTTTCTGAAGTGGGAGATGCCATCTGGGGGGTTGTGTGGTACCAGGGCTTGAGCAACTGACGTTGCCTGCACGTCGAGCCAGTCGTGGAGGCCGCAGCAGCAGCGGACCTGAAATAAAACAAGAAAGGAAAAATTTGAATTGCATGGAGCCAGGCTCTCAGCCAGGCTATCAGCGACCAAGGGAGGACCCTTATGTGGATGCTGGCTTAATAGCCTCCAGAACCACCATCCTAAACGATGCTTGTAGATGGGAGGCCCTGGTCCACGTGTCAAGACACTACATTGCATTTCTGTGCCTTACATCACATCTATTACCCAATGCACTTTATGATGTAAGCCTGTAAGCCTCGCTATGCATTAACCCACAGGATGCATCCCTGAACTAATACTTTATGATTTTGCTGAGATGAGTTTGTGTGTATGCTGATCGTGCGCCCAGCCTTGACAGTGCACCAAGCACGATGCAATTAGTTCAGGCGCTTGGCGCTGTGCCATGGCGATTTGGGTTCGCCCTGAGGGAGTGCGGTCAGGCCCTTGAGCGCGTTGGCTGTCAGCTGCAAGGCATTTACTCGCACTATGAGTCCAGTGAGTGCAGATAGCAGCGTCGGAGCCTCGCCAGCCTAGCTCTTCCCCAGAACTAACCCTCGCCATGCCATTGCAGCCAACAGGCACATGCCGATCGTTCCTGTGAAGTATGCGTCTCCCAGTCTCGGCAGCGACGTGTTTGTTGCCCCATCCTGCCTGTTGCTTGGCAATGTGACAGTGGGAAGCAAGTCCAGCATTTGGTACAATGCTACCGTCCGAGGTGCGCCATGTAGCTCGCTGTGTGTCTCTTATGAGTATCTGGTACCCAGCCCCATGTTGAAGTGTTTCCAGGTGACAGGCAGCCCGTGACGATTGGAAAAGCAGTCAACATCCAGGACAGTGCCTACATAGGGACGGCCAATGAGTACAGCCCCCCTGTGGAGATTGGCAACGACGTGTCCATCGGTCATGGGGCTGTTATCAAGGGCGCTACCATCGGCAACAATTGCCTCATTGGCATCAACGCTGTCGTGTCAGAGGGCTGCAAGGTGACCTGCACAGACCTGCACTGCAGGCTGGGGCTTGCATATCTAGTGCCACACTCTGAACATGTTCAGCAACTGAGAGCCCAGCGCTCACAGCACACTGTGTCCATGCCCTGCAGGTTGGCGAGCTATCCATCGTCGCAGCAGGGGCCTACGTTGAGGAGAACACAGAGGTTCCATCAGGGGAGGTATGGGCGGGCAACCCAGCCCGCAAGCTCCGGGCTCTGAAGCCCCAAGAGAAGGAGTACCTGCGCAACCTGCCTGTGCGCTACACAGAGATGGGGTCAGAGCATGGCCAGGTCATGAAGCTGCTGCGCATGAAGCAGGAGGAGTACACATCCTGAGCCTGCAGCTTGCGACCCCAACCACCACACTGCTTGACTGCTAAGCACAGTTGAGGATCCTGGACCTGCTTCTAGCGTCTTGCACGCTGCAGAGAGTGCCTGATCTGGCAGCCCTTGAGGCGCAGCTGCTCGACAACCTTATCAATGCAGGATGCCTGGAGTGGCAGGGCACTGAGCAGAACTGCTTGACTGCTCACCACCCTAGGCACTGAGCAGGGCCACCACACACTCATGTGAGACATCATGCAAGGGCACTGAGCAGGGCCATGCACAGCTTCAACACATGGTATTAAGTAGCACACCATCTAGCAGGGCTGGTGCAGTGCAGCTGTTTGGAGCCAGCATAGGCCTATAGTGACTGTGCCGCTATGCTTGCATCATGGCACACGCATGGAGCTTCGTAGTAAGGCAAGGAAGAGGCACACGATCATGCGTCCCACCTCCGCATCTTTAAGGGAACAAGTGGCCCTTGGCCCTGCGTTTGCAGTGACATGTGTGTTGGGTGCGAGGCACAGCGGACAGCAGGAAGGGACGCGACAACAATAGAAAGGGGCAGGCAAAAGCCTGACTGGCGCGCCATACAAACAGCGGGAAGAGAAGCCCACGCTTATGTCATGATGCTTAAACATCCACAGCCGACACAGTACAACCGACTGAACGGACCAGGCCAGCGAGAGAGACGTGCCCCGGTCTTGGGTATGTATGTAGCTCCCTATAGCGACCTTATTGCGTGGACACAACTGTAGGCCCAAACACCCATGTTCAGCCTGCGGGCCTGCGCTTCGACGCCGCTCATTATTTCAGCACGCTGAACCTGACGGTGCAATCGCGGTAGCAAATGGTGGTCTGGATGTGGAGAACAGCATGGTACTTATTTACAAGAGAGCTTGTCTAACCTGACTAGGGGCCACTAGGGACTACTGAAATGGTGTTAAGGGGCTGTGTGGAGTATATCCATGCACATGGCAAGTGGCGCATGATTGCCTACTACCTACATTATTGCCTGACCCGGAGGGCTATACTATAGCCTATAGCCTAGAGTTGGCATGACAAACATGCACTAATGTAAGCTGATGACAGCTCAAACGAGGGGGCACACACTTCTTTGCCCCAGCAGGCTGCTGCTGCAGCTCCTCGGCCTTGGGTGGCCGGTCTCGCAGCCGCTTGTAACCCAGCCCTGGGTACTCCTTGCCCTTGGTTGGCAGCTCCCACTGATCTGGCCACCAGCACAGCTCCAGTGTCCACCACCTCCCCACCCCAACGCGCTGCATGTTCAGCGCTGCATTGCAGTCCCTGTCCAGCCACCTGCCTGGCTGTGGTACCGGTTTGGCTTTTGCAACCTTGCCTTGGGCCTTGCCTTTGCCCTCGGTGGGCTGGACCGGCTCAGCTGCCTGCTAAGCCCTGGTGCGCTTGCTGCACTAGGTTGGCGGGGGAGTGCTGGGCCCAGGCTCTGAGGCTGCTGGCTGTGTGGCTGCCTGGCTGCTGCGTGGGGGCTGTGGGGGCTTGCGTGGTGCCACTGCCGGGCACCACATTATGCCCCGCACTGGCTGGTCACACCGCTGGCTCCAGGCTGGGCGCAACAGGCGGTGTTCCACCTCCCTGGGTGGTGGCTTCCAGCCTGCAGGCCTGGTGGGCTGCTCCTGGTCCAGCTCCTCCTCACATGGCTGCTGGCCATTCACTGATGAGATGACCTGGGTGGTGCGGTGCTCATCCACAAGCACCAGCCTACCCCGCCGCTGGTCTGTGCCCCTGGGCCTGCACACCGCCTTGCAGCAGGCACGAAGCACCGCATCAGCACCCCACCTTCCCCCGGTGCAAATGTCAGCAGCGCCAAAAAAGACCACTAGTCGCTTGGCACGCCCATGGCGCTCCATGGACACCTCCGCCATGTCCTCCTACAACTGCAGGCATGCACACAAGGCACACACGATGGCTGACATGGTGGCACCAGGTCAGGCATGGCACAGTCAACCACTCTTTCACTTCATACCCAACCCACCACCTCTCAGTTACTTACCCTCCCACCCATCCAGCCTCACCTTCTTGAAGCTCTAGCTCCTGGTCCTGGGTTCCAGCCCCAGCCGCTGTACAGCCCCAGCCGCTGCCGTGCCCACTTGGGGTCCAGGTACACCTCCCACACCGCATCCCAGGTGGCCAGGGTGACGCTGATGTGCTTCAGGTTGGCCTCCAGGGAGGTGCCGGCTGAGCTGGCCGCTGCCAGGTGCTGGAGGTGGGGCTGAATCGGAGCCAGCCACCGCTGGGTCGTGCGGCGGGCATTGTTCAGGCCGCTGGCATGCTTGACCTTGTCCTTGGTCGGCTTTCAACGGCGGAGCTGGCCTGCTACCTGCTGGCCCGACTCCTGGTCCCACACCTATGAGGCTGCACTGACTGCCTGGGTGACGCTGGGGTCGATGCCCACCCCAATCTGCATTGCTGGGTCGAACACGAACTCACGCTGCTCAGCTATGCGCTTGCCAATGCGGGGGAGTCCCAGCACATGGGCTGCTGCTGCTTCTGCACTTGGGCGGCTGTTGCTGCTGGCAGCTGGAGGTGGGGCGGGAGGAGGGGGGAGGGGGCGTTTGTAGTGCACACACACACACACACACACTGGCACCATCCGTCTCTACCGTCCTCGTCGAACCCCTTCTTGGCCAGCTTGCCTGTGCTGAACAACCTAGCCCAGTGCTTGCTCAATGGTGGCTCTGTGGTGAAGGCTTCCTTGGTCTCCTTGGTCAGCCCTAGCTGCGTGCACACCCCATGCAGCACCCTACTGTCTAGCTTGATGAAGTGCAGCCCTACCCTGGTCAGAGGGGTGAGGGTAAAGGGGGGGTTGGCAGGTGAGGATCCGGGGACCACCCCTACGCCTCGCGGGCGGGGCGGGGCGGGGCGGGGCGGGGCGGGGCGGGGCGGGGCGGGGCGGGGCGGGGCGGGGCGGGGCGGGGCGGGGCGGGGCGGGGCGGGGCGGGGCGGGGCGGGGCGGGGCGGGGCGGGGCGGGGCGGGGCGGGGCGGGGCGGGGCGGGGCGGGGCGGGGCGGGGCGGGGCGGGGCGGGGCGGGGCGGGGCGGGGCGGGGCGGGGCGGGGCGGGGCGGGGCGGGGCGGGGCGGGGCGGGGCGGGGCGGGGCGGGGCGGGGCGGGGCGGGGCGGGGCGGGGCGGGGCGGGGCGGGGCGGGGCGGGGCGGGGCGGGGCGGGGCGGGGCGGGGCGGGGCGGGGCGGGGCGGGGCGGGGCGGGGCGGGGCGGGGCGGGGCGGGGCGGGGCGGGGCGGGGCGGGGCGGGGCGGGGCGGGGCGGGGCGGGGCGGGGCGGGGCGGGGCGGGGCGGGGCGGGGCGGGGCGGGGCGGGGCGGGGCGGGGCGGGGCGGGGCGGGGCGGGGCGGGGCGGGGCGGGGCGGGGCGGGGCGGGGCGGGGCGGGGCGGGGCGGGGCGGGGCGGGGCGGGGCGGGGCGGGGCGGGGCGGGGCGGGGCGGGGCGGGGCGGGGCGGGGCGGGGCGGGGCGGGGCGGGGCGGGGCGGGGCGGGGCGGGGCGGGGCGGGGCGGGGCGGGGCGGGGCGGGGCGGGGCGGGGCGGGGCGGGGCGGGGCGGGGCGGGGCGGGGCGGGGCGGGGCGGGGCGGGGCGGGGCGGGGCGGGGCGGGGCGGGGCGGGGCGGGGCGGGGCGGGGCGGGGCGGGGCGGGGCGGGGCGGGGCGGGGCGGGGCGGGGCGGGGCGGGGCGGGGCGGGGCGGGGCGGGGCGGGGCGGGGCGGGGCGGGGCGGGGCGGGGCGGGGCGGGGCGGGGCGGGGCGGGGCGGGGCGGGGCGGGGCGGGGCGGGGCGGGGCGGGGCGGGGCGGGGCGGGGCGGGGCGGGGCGGGGCGGGGCGGGGCGGGGCGGGGCGGGGCGGGGCGGGGCGGGGCGGGGCGGGGCGGGGCGGGGCGGGGCGGGGCGGGGCGGGGCGGGGCGGGGCGGGGCGGGGCGGGGCGGGGCGGGTTCGCGAAGTGCTGCTACATGGCGACCGCCAACTGTATTGAATGAGCTTCGATGGTGTTGTTGTCCCGCCACAGATTGATGCTGCCCAGCTCGTTAAGCTTGGCCAGCAGCGCCTGGTTGCTGGGGTCATTAAAAGCAGGCATGAGCATGGGGTGGCGGAGCTGGTTTTTGCACACGAGCCGCCGCTGCAGCTGGTTGTAGACGGTCTTGAAGTTAGGGTTGGCAAAGAACTCGTACAAGCCTTTCAGCTGCCTGAGCATGACAGGATCTTGGCTGTCAAGGGGCAAGGGAGGCCCTGTGGGTGCAGCTGGTGCAAGGGCTTAGACGGGCGCTGCGACGCCTTGGGGTGGGCTGCGTGACTGGCTCAGGCTCAAGCTCAGGCTCAGGCTCAGGCTCTGGCTGAGGATCAGGATCTGGCTCAGGGCCACAGTCCCAGTCAACAGATGCTGGCTGGGCAGGGGCACTCAGGGGGAGGGGGGGGAGGGGGGGTGCATCCGGTGCCGGGGGGGCTGCACGGCTGGAGGTGTGGGTGCACAGGCATACCCTGGAATGGGGTAGTTTAACGAAGTATATATACCGAAATAGGTAATACTCGTACATTCCGGATATCCCTTTGTTACAGGTAGCCCACCAGGCAGGTCAGAAAGATATGCAGAACAAACATTGAGGCAACCACGCGGAGCTGGGAATGTATTTGAGCTCGCAGCTGGCCTAGAGGCAGCTGATGACCTACAGGCAATCACAATCAGCACTCCAACATCTTGATTTTAGGATAAGAGACAAGGTGTCGACACACAATGTGGGGACACACAAGGCGGTAACGGACCCGCACCTGGCGACGCTCCCTTTCCCACCCATCTCTATGAGCCTGTCGTTGCTATCCTTGAGGCGAGCGAGAAGCTGCGATGAAGCCAACAGGAGCGATGGATTTTTACACGGCGCGGAGTTCACAACGCAGTCGGCTAGGAACACTAACCTTTCAGTTTCTTTGTTGTGCCTTGCATTTGCTTTGCTTTGCTCTTTGTAGAGAGCGTAGGGACAGACGCGGCACTCAGCTTAGGGTACTTACATAACTAACTGCTGACGGCACTAAGCACACTGCTCAGTACCTACCTGTAGAGAGCGTAGGGACAGACGCGGCACTCAGCTTAGGGTGCCGAGGTCTGCCCCTCTAACTGCCTTAAGACGGACAGTCTCACTCTCTCACTCTGCAGCCCTGAGTGCTGTCAAACATGTCTCACACTTCCGGTGCTCAATATCTTTTGCACCCGGACATGTTCACAACACTCCCACTCAGAACTTAGGCCAAGAGTCTGCACAACTGCTATATCAAAACAACTGCATCAAACAACTGCAGAAAAGCTGTCTCAGGTATGCAAACCTGTGCTTCACCAAGCTTCCAGTCCTGAAACACAAACAGGCTGGATACACTAGGCTGTTTCAGGCATGTGTGCCTGTGCCTAGCTTAAGCTGAGCTGTACACCCCACACCCTTGCTTGCCCCAATCAAACTTGACAGCTGCGAGAGGCTTGGTGAGGAGGTCTGCCATCATGCTGCTTGTGTGACAGTAGTAGAAAGCAACCTCCCCCCTGGTAATGCGTTCCCTAACAAAATGGTGATGCACATCAATATGCTTTGCTCGTGAAGTGGCCATGGGATTGTGAAGAAGCTGCAGAGCTGCCTGGTTGTCACACCCTATGGTGACACAGCTGGCGTCTAGCTGCAGATCCCTCATCAGCTTCCTGAGCCACAAGGCCTCTTTAGCTGCATTAGATGCTGCCATGTATTCGGCTTCAGCTGTTGATAGTGCCACTGTGGATTGCAGGCGGCTGGACCAGCTGATTGCACCGCCATTGAGAGTAAACAAGTATCCTGTAGTGCTTCTGGCGGTGTCTTTGTCACCAGCATAGTCTGAGTCAGAGAAGCCCTGTAGTCCTGTGACACCCCCAAACAGCAGTCCATGGTCACATGTGCCCTTCAGGTAGCTCAACACATTGCATGCGGCTGCCCAGTGCTGCTTGGTGGGTGACGACATGTGCCTTGCCAGAGCACCCACTGCAAAAGCAATGTCTGGGCGTGTGCAGCATGTGAGGTACAGCAGGCTACCTACCAAGGCGCTGTAATGGTGCACTGAGGTGTCAAGTGGGTCTCCCTCCCTGACTAGCTTAATGGCTGGTGCCATGGGCACTGCCTTGCTGTGTGATGACGACATGCTATGTGTGGTGACCAACTCATTGATGAATTGTCGCTGGTCAAGCATGATAGTGCCCTCTGCCCTGTTCCTGGTGATTTGCATGCCCAGGAACCACCTGGTTTCGCCCATGTCTTTGATGTTGAAGACAGAGGCGAGTTGCTGCTTGACATGTGCCAGACCTGCAGTGTCCCCCTGCTGAGTACACAGCAGACAGTCATCCACATAGACCAGGAGGTAGACTGGGCCTGATGGCAACTGCAGGGTGAACAAAGCAGGATCTGCCTGAGAAGCCTTGAACCCTATGGCAAGTAACTCCTCACAGAGGCGTGCATGCCATGCCCTAGGTGCCTGCCTCAGACCATACAGAGCCTTTTGCAGGCGACACACTGTGTTACTGCTGCCCTCCTCAAATCCCTCTGGCTGCTGCACATAGATGACCTCATGCTCTTCAAGCTTGCCATTCAAAAAGGCTGTCTCAAAGTCAAGCTGATGAATCTCCATGTTCTCGGCTGCCGCTTTGGCTAGGACTGTGCGCAGTGTGGTGTGCTTGCTGACAGGTGCATACACATCACCGACATCCACACCTGACACTTGCAGAAAGCCTTTGGCTACCAGTCGGGCCTTGAATCGCTCAATGTTGCCTGCAGCATCACGCTTAATCTTTAGTACCCACTTAGTGGGCAAGACACGTGCACCACTGGGCCTCTCAGTCAAACACCATGTCTGGTTAGCATGCAGTGACTCAAGCTCAGAGCGCATGGCCTCACGCCACATGTCAGCCTGTGGCCCTGACAAAGCCTCACTGACTGATGGAGAGTCATTGTCATGGGAGGTGGACGTGGATGTGGCATGCAGAGACAAGTGCCTGAGCCGGTGAGGTGGTTGTCGTTCCCTTGGTGGGTTGCGACGTGGTGCGGGGGCAGCAGGGGGAGCATGTGGTGCAGAGGGAGCAGGTGCAGGCAGGGGAGCAGGTGCAGGCAGGGGAGCAGGTGCAGGCAGGGAAGCAGGTGCAGGCTGAAGTATGTACCTGCCTATGCCAGAAGGCTGACTGCTGACAACTGTTGAGTGGCTGGGTTGTGCGAGAATGCCGCTGCCTCTGCTGCTGGCTGATCCACCAAACAGATTGCGTCTAACCTGACTCTTGCTGTCTTCATCGTCAGACTGACCGCTGTCACTGTCATCCTGTATGACTCTCCAATCTATAGGTCTGGACCTAGGATGTTGTGCACTGGAGCCAGGTGCGCTGCTGCTGTCGCTGCTGCTGCTGCTGCTGCTGGTTCTGTCTTGACTCCCACTGTCATCTGAGCCAGAGTCGCTAGTGTCAGTCTGCTGCTGCTGCTGCTGCTGCTGCTGCTGCTGCTGCTGACGTCTGTCCCCCTCACTAGGGAGTCTGGCGGGCTGCAGATCAGGCTGCGTGCTGGGTGGGTAGGGTTGAAGCAGCATGCTGTCAGGCAGTACTCTCTGGCTGCCAGATCTGGTCTTGGTTAGCTCATCAGTGGCTGGTGCTAACTCATCAAAAGTCACATCCTTGCTCATCTGCTCTCTGCCATCCAGAAACACCTTGTACGCCTTTGACCCTGGCTGGTATCCAATGAAAACTCCTGCTGCTGCTTTGGGCTGCAGCTTGTTGCGCTGATGTCGTGGGATGTGTACCCAGACCTTGCTGCCAAAGATTCTGAGTCCTGACACGTCAGGTTTGACACCGAAGAAGGCCTGCCATGGAGTCTGACTTTGACCTGTTACAGGCAGCACATTTCTCACATGGTTAGCTGCTTTTGCTGAGTCAGCCCAGAATTCCACTGGCAGGTGAGCTGCATGTAGCATGCTGCGAAGTTTCTCAACAATCGTCCTGTTCAGCCTCTCAGCTGCTCCATTCTGCTCAGGGCTGTAAGGAGCAGAATGCTGATGCAGGATACCTTTGCTGTTGCAGAAGGCCTGCACTTTCTTGTTTACATACTCGCTGCCATTGTCAGTTCTAATAGCTTTGCACTTGCTGCCAGACTGCGTCTCTAGCTGCTGGATGACTGTAATAATGCAATCTGGCACCTGGTCCTTGCTGCGAAGAGGCATGACAACTGAGAACTTGGTGAACTCATCAAGGAAAGTAGCAAGGTAGCGGCTGCCGTCCCTGGCTGCCAAGCTGAATGGGCCACACACATCCATGTGAATTAGTCCAAGTGCAGCCGTCACAGCAGGTGCATTAGGAGATGGCAGTGGGAAGTGTACATGCCTATGCTGTTTACCTAGTACACATCCCTCACACACTGCTGGATCAGATCCTGCTGCCCGAAACTGTGAGGCTGTAGTGTCAACACCGCTGACCATATGCTCTCGCTGCATGCGTTCAAGTACAGAGTATGATGCATGACCAAGCCTCTCATGCCACACCTTGGGGGAAACTGAAGTCCTGCTGTGGCCGCTGCTTGCTGAGTCCAGCAGCTGCTGCTCCGATGTAGTCTCCTCAGGGCCTGACATTGAGGTGGGGGCAGCAAGATCAGCAGCTGATGCTGAGGTAAAGCTGCTGCATAGCTGATTGGGTGGTGACGGAAGCATGCTGATAGATGCAGCCTGGAAAGGGTAGCTGTCATTCTGCTTTGATACTTGCATGCACAGGCTGTGTCCACGATAGCTGCCCTCCATCAGGCAGCTGTCCTTCTCAAAAAGAAACTTGTAGCCTGCAGCGGTGGCTTGGGCGACAGAGACAAAGTTAGCTGATGCAGAGGGGACCAGCAATGCATGCTGAAGACACAAGATACCCTGATCTGTCCTGAGCCAAGCATCTCCTTCACCAATTGCGTTTAGCTGATGGCCAGCTGCTGCCAGGTAAACAGGCTGTGGAGCTGGGTAGGAGAGAAAGCCGATGAGGCTGCTGGCACAAGTGCAAATATGCCTTGATGCTCCTGAGTCAATGAAGTAGGGCTTGTGAGGGTCGCCATCAATCAGCTGTTGCCTGGGGTTCTGAGCTGAGACAGGCTGGCCATGTCGGCTGGTGAAAAGCCTTGCTCTGTTAGGGCTGAGCCTGTTCTTACCAGCAGCTGGGCTGTATGATCTACCCTTGCCTGGGCTGCCGGCCCTGCCTGGGCTGTGACCAGAAGTCCTGGCTGGGCTGTCGTCAGCTCTGCCTGGGCTGGATAGCAGCATGGACCTCAGTCGCTCTCGCTGGGCCCTGTCAAAGGCACGACACTCAGACATGATGTGTCCCTCTTTGTTGCAGAAGTGACAGGTCATGTGAGCATGTGGATTCTCCTCTCTGGTGCTGTGATCTGAGTGGGCTGGGGAGCTGCTGCGCTGCATGGCTGTGTTGCTGCTCCTGCCTGGCTGGGGCACCCTGCCCCCCCCCCTGCCTCGCCATCCCGACCCCCCTGAGTAGCCAGCCCCCCTGGGTGAGAATGAGGAGGAGGAGGCCCAGAGAGAGGAAGAGGAGGAGGTGTCGAGCTGCTTTTGCCGATCCAGCTGCAGGTCTGCTTCCCGGTATTGCAGGACTGTTTTGACTTTGCTCAGGGGCAGTGCTGCGCTGGACTGATCATAGCGAAGCTGTTCCACTGTTGGTCTGAACTCATCAGGCATGGCAGCCAGCACTGACAGCACGATGGAGGTGTCAGAGGGACAGCAGTTGCATGCTTGCAGGTTGGCTTGCAGCATGAGCAGTCGGCTGAAGAATTGGGAGATGGTCTCACCAGGGTTCAATCTGAGCATGGACAATTGCTGCTGTAGCTGGGTCTGGTGCGCGAGGGAGGACTGGGTGTACTCAGCTTTGATATTGTCCCAGGCGGCCTTGGCTGAGACTGCATTGCCGACGGCGAAGAAATGCTGAGGATTGACGTAGCGTAGTATCATGGCTTTGGCCTTCTCGTCTGAGGTGTTCTCTGCGTCGCGCACAGTAAGCGCTGCTGCATAGGCATCTTGCGTAGCCTGCGAGGAGCCTTGGATAGGCGCAGTGGGCAAAGGGGTGATGCCTCTGTCGACGATCTGAAATAGGTTGTGCTCGATGAGCGCGTATTTGACGCGGATCTGCCAGAACTGATAGTTGTCGTCAGTGAGTAGGTCGATTTGGGCTCCCGGCCCGATCGACGAAGCCGCCATCGCCGAACGACTAACTGTCGAACGCACGACCCCTTCCCGGCGACTTACTGGTGCCTTTCACGCGTCTGCGTGCGTGGGCCCATAACCCTGTAGAGAGCGTAGGGACAGACGCGGCACTCAGCTTAGGGTACTTACATAACTAACTGCTGACGGCACTAAGCACACTGCTCAGTACCTACCTGTAGAGAGCGTAGGGACAGACGCGGCACTCAGCTTAGGGTGCCGAGGTCTGCCCCTCTAACTGCCTTAAGACGGACAGTCTCACTCTCTCACTCTGCAGCCCTGAGTGCTGTCAAACATGTCTCACACTTCCGGTGCTCAATATCTTTTGCACCCGGACATGTTCACAACACTCTTCAGCTTTTTCTTAGCCATCACGCGATGTGCTTTGAGACGGGCGGTGGCCTTTTCAGGCAACTTGGCTCCGTACGATACATCCCCGGATCATGATTCCTAGTCTGAGACCTATACAGCAGAGGTGATGCCTGCAACTGTGACAATACACGATGTCTTGTTGTGGTTGTAGCTCCCGGTTAGGTTTGAAACTGGCAACCTGCATAACGCAGTGGCATGCTGGTGTGCGTTCGCTTTTGCCACACCAAGCACAGCAGGCCTTGCCTACAACGACATGTGTTGTGTGGCAAGGGGAGCAGTATGCCTAGGATGCAGGCAATATCTGTTCCAAGAACAACGCAAAACCTAGGTCCGTCGAGTCGATGCCGCTGTCCAGTGAGAGCATGGCCTCCAGCCGCTTTAGAAAGGTGAGGTCCGTTGATGAAGGCTCCGTCGGCGGAACGATGGCCGGAGTCGCTGACGCGTCCGTCTTGCTAGGCCGGACTGGGGATGCTTCGGGCGGCTGGCGCGAGGGTGATGGAGCCCGGGGTACGGAGTCCGGCCGGGGTTGGGTGCCGGTAGCCAGCTCGACGGCGCTCGGTTGAGACATGCCGTCCTCGCTGCCTCTGCGCTTGCCCAGGAAGTGTTCGGCAGCATGCCGTAAGGACTGAAGCTCGCTGCTAGAAGGAGGGTCGTGGCCGAGGAGGTCCGTCGGCGCTTTCGGGAATTCCAGCCGATGCCGCAACTGCTTGACACGTTGCTGGAGGCTTTGCACCGCCCTCACTTCAAACACAAGTTCGCCGGCCTTCGATTCTCCATTAGCGTTGATGACCACGTACAGCATTGACGCGTATAGCACGGGAGCGGGCACCGCCGCCAGCTCCGCCTCTGTCGCGACTGCGTGCGTAAATCTACCGTTTGGCTGCCAAGACTGTGGCGCCTGCCAGCACCCGTCCTGGGGGTACCATTGAACCCGCACCGTGCCCGGCGCCAGAGGAAGCGCCTTATCTGCGGTTGGCTGGAGCACATCTGGAAAGCACACATCTGAGGCGTACTTGGGGCATGCGGTGCGAAGCGCGTCATGCAGCGCAATGATGTGCGCCTGGGCACGAGTCCGCAGGCGCAGCGGCAGGGTAGGAGCGCTTCGTAGTAAGGCAAGGAAGTGGCACACGACCATGCGTCCCACCTCAGCATCTTTTAAGGGAACAGGTGGCCCTTGTCCCTGCGATTGCAGTGATGTGTGTGTTGGGTCCGAGGCACAGCGTGCAACAGGAAGGACATGACAACAATGAAAGGGCCAGGCAAAAGCTCGACTAATGAGCCTCACAAACAGCGGCAGGAGGAGCACACGCTTCTTTCATGATGCCCTGGATACACACACTGGCAGAAATGCATTGCACGAAGCAGCCAAGCAACAGGTAGCACCTGGCTTTTCAATATGAGCGCCAGCAAGCATGCAAACATTTCTTGAAGATACACGCACACACGAAGTATTGTCATACCTCAGCTTGGCACTTACATGTTGCAAGGCGAAGGCTTGCTCCTGTCCTTGGACGTACTCCTTCGCCCAATCCGGCAACTTGGCGGCAGTCACCGGGACGAGGGTGTGGCCTGACCTATGCAGCACATCCGTCTTGGCAGCCAGAACATGGGCCTGGCGCAGCCCTGCAAACGCGGAGGCGTTGTCACCCTCCTCGATGTATAGGCTAACCAGCTCCAGCAGGGCCGGGCGCACCACGTTGGTCTCTTGGCCCCCGTCCAACGAGCAGATGGTCAGGGACTGGTGCAGCATCTGCTGTGCTCGAGCCATACGCGGGGTCACAGAAGGCAAGCTTGCAGGGGCTGGGGCTGCGGCGGAGCTGCTACCTTTCTTGGGGGATGCAGGCACAGGAAGTGGCAGGGGGGCGGCGGGTGGTTGGATCGGGGGCGGCGGGGGGGCCGGCGGATGGTTGAACTGGGGACGCGGGTCGCGGGGCGGAGACCGGGTCCAGCAGGGCGTGACAGCGGAGTGCCCGGCCCAGGGCTAGTCGCGTTCCCGCATGGAGCGTCGGGAGGGCGCGCGTGTGTCGCGTTAGCAGAAGCAACGCATGCTCCAGGTGCTTCACTGCCGTTTGTATCTGGCGCTGCCGCGAGGCTGTTTGCGCCGCAACCAGGAGCACTGACACGTACAGGGTAGTCCCGCGCATGTAGAGGTTGATTCGCTCCGGACTCTCTTTGGCTTCATTCAAACCCAGGCTAGATGTGAAGCCCTCAATGGCGTCTAGCGCTGCGTCGCCCAGCGACCCCGCGTCCTCCCGCAACCCTAAGCGCTCGCGCAGTCGACAGCTGTCTACGAGTACCTCGACCAGCCTGGTGTCTCGGATCTGGAGCGCTTGCAATCTGGCAATGACATCGCCATAGCCGTTGAAGGCCGCGGCGGTGTTGCCAGCGACCTCATGGATGTGCGCTTGAATGTGCAGTAGTGCCGCAGCCACACGGTTATCTGACACTTGGGCTGCGTCTTGCAGACTCGCGTCGATGAGCAGATGGCAGGCTTCAAGCTGTCGCAAATGTACAAGCGCTTCAACGGCCTGCGGCAGCACAGGAGTAATCATTGGTGCGCAAGGTTGTGTTCTAATTAGGCCGTCCCGCCATCACAGCGTGCGCAGCTGGTCATGCCGGCAATGACCCGTATAAGTGCACACGTGTAAATCCAGGATGTGCAGCAGGCCGAGCACCAGCAAGGGAGCTTGGAGGCAGAGTAATGACGACAGGGGCGTGCAGACATGGCATGCGATTGCACCGACGGCGCACACCAACCTGCAGCCGTGCTTGCAGCCACAGCTCCGGCCCTAGCGCGTAGCGTTGCGTGTCGTCATTATCTCCCAGCGGCGCATTCATGCGGCCGTCAGCCCCGCGCTGCCCCATGAACTGCAGCGCCTCAAGTGCTGCAGCCAATGCTTGTGCGGGTCGCCAGCTGAGCAGCTGCAGCTCGCAGCGGGCCAGCAGGCAGCGTACCCGCACTTCCGCCCTCTGGGATTCGAGGAGTGACCCAGGACCGTTGTCCGGGGCGTTGAGACTGGCTGCTGCTGCTGCAGCAGCTGCTGCTTCGGCTTCGGCAGCGGCAGCAGCAGCGGCAGCAGCTGCTGCTGCAGCCTGCAGTCATGCAGAAGCAGACATCCACCTATCCACCCACCCTCTCTTGCTTGAACCAGCTGCGAGGCTAGCGCTTGCATGGATTTACATGTATGATGCATTTGAAACCTGTCGTGATCCATTGAAGTGTGAGGTATTCAAGTGCAGCCCTCCTACCTCACCTGCTCACCCAGTGCCATGCATCATACATTGCACGCTTGCCTGTCTACTTGCGCACTCACTCTGCGCACCTGTTTGATGCCAACAAACTCAACTGCCACCATGTGGGGCTTGCTCTCCTACCCTGCAGCCTGCCTGCCCACCTGCCCGCCCTACACCCCCTGGCTCACCTTGTCCCTCTTGCCTGGTGGCGTCCCAGGCTTAGTAGGTGGGGTGGTTGCCCTGCCCCCCTTAGCATCCTTAGCCGCCCCTCCTGCTGCAGCCACAGGGGCCGGGCCCTCAGGCCCCAGCTCTTTCCCCTCAGCCATGGCCATGGCCCGGCCCAGCAGCAGCTCAGCAGCCCGCAGCAGGCTGGGCTCCAAGGCGTTGGGCAGGGGCTGGCTGGGTGTCACGCGCAGCCCTGGAGGTAGGGGCACCATGCGGGCGCACACATGCATGCACACACGTGCTCCATGCAAGCGCCCAACTGCATGTGCTGCTGGTCAGTGGATGCCGCTTTAGGTTGATCAGGCACCACAGGCAGGGCTGGCATCACCTGTGTGATGGCGCTGGGGCCCTCAATGTGGCTCCAAGCTTGCAGGCAGCACTCTAGACCGGTCACGATCAGCAGGTCAGCAGGCAGTGGACATGCAGGCACATGCACTTGAGCGCTTGCATGGAGCAGTCCGCAGCGCAAGTTGTGTGTGTGAAGCAAGGTGCAAGCAGCCTGCAGCGGCCGCAGCTAAGCACAGTGGTCACCCTTTCCCAGTTGTCTTCTCACGCCATGACAGCTGCCACAGCTCCACCAGGCCAGCAAAAGGTGACATGCAAGGGGGGGTGCGAGTCAGGAGGGTCGATAGCAGGCGGATCAGCAGGACGAAGGGCCATCAGATCAGCAGGACCAACAGGCCCAGCAGAAGTCCGACCATGTAGCATGCAGCATGTAGGCAGCATGCAGCATGCAGCATGTAGGCAGCATGCAGGCACTCTCAGCTGATGTGAGGGAAGGGCATGGGGTGCGTAGCCGCCAAGAGCGCAGGGCCTCACCAGTCAAAGGGTGGGTGGCCTTCCACAGGTTGGGCAGGGAGCCTAGGCGCATGAGGAAGGCGCTGCGCAGGAGAGCCAGCCGGGCCACTAGCCAGGGGCCGTACAGCTGCTGCACAGCTTCGGGCACCGGCCCCTCTACGATGAGGGTGATGGCGGGCTGGTGGGCAGGATCCCCTGGGGCAAGGCAGCCGCTCATGGGGGGAGGGGGCTGCACCTGGGGCATGCAGGGGTGGGGGGCAGCTGGCAGCAGATGAGGTGGAGGACAAGCTGGCTGACATGGCAACCACAGCAGGTGAGGTGATGTAGGGTTACACGATCTGATCTGATCTGATCTGATCTAGTTTGAGCAAACTTAAGAACCTGTGATCTAATGTGCACTGATCGGGTCTGAGTCATGCTCAGCTGAGTCGAGTCGAGTTGAGCTAGGTTGGGTGCAGCTGAGGTCACCTGTAGCGGGGAGCCGTCTGCATTGCGCAGCACCATGGCGGTGGGCAGGGTGGGGTCAGGCAGGTGCCTGGCGCTCATGAGGTCTAGCACCACTGAGCTAGCCTCCGCCACCAGGCCTAAGGACAGCAGCGCATGAGCACGCTGCAGCCTGCAACCAAGGGTGATAGGGGCGGTGTTGGTGGTAGGGCAGGGTAGGTTGAATGGGCAAGGAAGGGTGGTGGTGGCAAGGGGCTGTGGCAGGGAGGCAGGTACCAAGGCAGCTTCCAGCTCAATATGGCAGCTCCTTAGGCATCAGGGCATGGCAGCAGCGCCCCTCTGCTCACCCCTGACACTGCCGCTGCCCATCTGATGTGCTCTCAAGCAAAATATGCTCTGGGGGCCCACATACCTAGCGCCTGCTGCCCTTGTTGTCACCCGACCCGAGCCGACCCGACCCGACCTGACCTGACCTGACCTGACCTGACTCGACTCGACCTGACCTGCAGAGCAGAGTGGCTGACAGGGAGCGGGTGACATACAAGGCCAGGTGCTCCCACAGCGCTAGCAGGGGCAGCGCCTGCAGGGCCAGGTCGGCATCCAGCAGCACCCCCACCAGGACCTCTAGGCCCAACACCAGGTCCGTGATAGGGCACCTGGGAGGACAGCAGTATCAGCAAGAGGCAGGGTCGGGCCAGCAGCAGGGGCAGCAGGGGGGCATGGGCAGGTGCAGGGGCCAGGGTCAGCAGCAGCAGCAATGGGCAAAGGCAGGGGCAGGGTCCGGAATAGGAAAGGGTAAGGACAGGCCTCTGATAGGGTTTGGGCGCGCATCGCCCCGACATGGCTTGTGCAAACTGGCGCTGCCTTCCGCACGGTTCCCGCCAGGATGTATCAATGTTCCCACCGTCTCACCGGTAAGGGTCGGTGAAAAGGTCCACACCCTCCCAAAGCTCACGCGGCACGTAGGTCGCGAAGCCGTGAGACCGCTGCGGGTGGCAAGCGCTGGCCGCGAAGATGGCAGAGAGCAGCACCGCCGCCATCCTTGCCGCTTCCAGCTTCTGGCCACAATTCGAAAAGTGTGCGTAGCGCGCCAGCTTACCGAGCAGGCAACCACCGGCCATGAGGCAGCCATGCACGCCAAACGACTCCAGGATGTTGGCGGGGGTGCGGCCGTCAAGCACCTTTCGCCAACAGCGTAGCACCTGCACGTCATTGTAGCCCGTCTCAACGATTCGGACTCCGCGAGGTGTCTGGGCGCGCAAGATGCGATACCGATGAGCGGTGTGCGAGGCGACGGTGTTCCCAGCGCGTTGGGCGTTCGAACCGTTTGGGTATACCGCTGTCCGCACGATGATGCCCGCGTGTAGGCGTACCTGGTATGGCCCCACCAGCGTGTCCAACGCGCTGCTCCAGGCAGCAGTGGCTGCGCCCCAGTTGCCGAAATGAGCATGCACGTCACCCAACTCTGAAGTGGCCAAAATCATGGCGCCCTTCTCGCCACGCTTCTTCAGCACCTCGATGACCTGAAGTACGCCGTCCACAAAGCTGCTCTTCCTGCCTGTCCACCATGCTAGATGCTAGGAGCCAGCTAATAGTGATTCCAGGGCACATACAGCGTGCAAGACATGTGGGCATGTGGTTTAGGATGAGATGGAAGGCATGTCAAGGCCTAGGAGATGCAACGGAGGGGTGGCAAGGCCTATTGAGGTGTAGGTGTAGGGGTTGAGGGGGAGGGGGAGGGGGAGGGGGAGGGGGAGGAGGGGGAGGGGGAGAGGGGGAGGGGGAGGGGGAGGGGGAGGGGGGAGGGGGAGGGGGGAGGGGGAGGGGGAGGGGGAGGGGGAGGGGGAGGGGGAGGGGGAGGGGGAGGGGGAGGGGGAGGGGGAGGGGGAGGGGGAGGGGGAGGGGGAGGGGGAGGGGGAGGGGGAGGGGGAGGGGGAGGGGGAGGGGGAGGGGGAGGGGGAGGGGGGAGGGGGAGGGGGAGGGGGAGGGGGAGGGGGAGGGGGAGGGGGAGGGGGAGGGGGAGGGGGAGGGGGAGGGGGAGGGGGAGGGGGAGGGGGAGGGGGAGGAGGGGGAGGGGGAGGGGGAGGGGGAGGGGGAGGGGGAGGCGAAGGGCGGAGCCGCACCCGCTCGTACTCAGCAGGCACGCGCATAAAGTCAGGCTGGTGTATGCGTGAGGAGGCCGAGGTAGCTGTCTGGTAGGTGTAGGCGGAGGAGATGGAGGCTGTGTCGCTGATCTGCTCCCCACCAGGGGGTGGCGGCCTGGGAGGCAGCAGGGAGGGAGGGCAGGGCGGGGCACTGGCCATGGACAAGGGAGAGGGGGAGAGGGGGTGAGGTGTGGGGGCAAGGCAGGGGGGGGAGGGTGGCTAGGGTATCAGGAGAAAAAGCCACGGCTAGAGAACACCCTCCCTCCCACCTCCCCTCCTCCTCATACCTCCTCCCTCACACCTCCCTCCCACTCCCTCACACATACTGGTAGTGGTCTGGGCAGGCAGTGGGTGTGAGGAACTGCCACCCACCCGCTGGGCACCTCCACCCTCTTTGTGTGACCGCGCTTTTTCTTCTTCACCTTGGTGCCCAGCGCTTGGTTGAGGGGGCTGATGTCGCCCAGCTTGTCCCGCACCAGCTGACGCACCTACAGTCAGGGGGGACAGGGGCGGGGTCGTGCACGCCATCCTCCTGCTGACTCCCTCCCTGCCCAAATATCCTTCAGCTTCCCTCCCTCCCCCGCAGCCTCCAGCTGCAGCACCCTTCCACAGTCTCCTCACCACACCCATGCCTGTTACCCCTGCCTCTGCCTCTGCCACCGTGGGGCAGGGCGGGGCGGGGGGTGGGGTGGGTCAGGACCTCTGCCTCTGCCCCCTGCCTCTGCGGCCGCCCCCTGGACCTCGTTGAACCAGCATTGACCCCCTCCTTACCCACGGCCCCGCTTTCCCGCACCCCATCATCTTGCCCCACTTCCCACCTTGCCCCCCTTCCCTCCCCTGCCTCTCATCCCCTCGCCCCACTCCCCCCACTGCCACCCCTTGCCTCCCTTCCCTCCCTTCCCTCCCTCCCCTCCCTCCCCTACCCTCCCTTGCCCCCACCCACTTTGTCCAGCTGGTCCAAGGCCTGGTTCTTATCCCTGACCACCACCTCTAGGGCCTGGGTCAGTGCGGCGCAGTCTTGGCCCAGCACCCCCGCGGCGGACAGCATGAGGGGCAGCACGGACTCGTTGTACGCCCCCTCACACAGGGACAGCCACCAGCGCCCTGGACACGAAGCAGCAGCAGCAGCAGCAGCGGCATCGGCAGCAGCAGCAGCAGCAGCAGCAGCAGTGGGCACCACAGGGGCAGGTGCCCTGCTGGGTGAGGACAAGCAGGCAGGCAACAGCAGCAACAGCAGCTGGGCAGAGGTAGAGGCCCTGCCCCTGCCCCTGCCCTGCCTCGTCCCCGCCCGCCCCACCCTGCCTGCCCCACCCTGCCTGCACCACCCTGCCTGCCCAGCCTTACCCAAGTCCAGGAGTGCATGGAACCTGTTCATCTTGTAGAGCACAGTCAGGGTGGTGACCACGAACTTGTTGACCCAGGCCATGTCCAGCGGCTTGGATTGGAACCACAGGTCCCGCTGCAGGCAGCAGGGGAGGAGCAGCCAGCAGCTGTGCTAGCGCTGCTGCCCCTCATCCTGCCTCAAACTTTAGCTGCTCCTGCTGTTGCCAAGTCATTTTCGTGACTGCTGTTGCTGCTGCTGCTGCTGCCCATTGCTGCCTGTTGCTGCCTGTTCTTGTGACCGCTTGTTTTCTTATTCTTGTGACCGCTGCTGCTGCCTGTTGCTGCCTGCTGCTGCTGCTTCCTCTGCTGCTACCTGTTGTCTATTACCTGCCGCCACTGCCCTGTCCTGCCCTGCCCTGCCATGCCCGACTGCCCACCTGCAAGTCTGACCCAAAGCTGAAGTGGCTGGAGGCATATGCAGCAGAGGCCTGAGTCGCCGGTCTTGCCGGGCTGCCGGCCCCCAGGCTCTTGCCGCCCCCTGCCCTGGCCAGCGCCTGGGCTGAGGCAGCGCTGGCTCCCCCCTCCCCCCTTGCCCCCCCCTCCCCACCCCCACCTGGGGAAGCCGTAGCTGGCCCCCCTCCCTCACCTCCTTCACCGCCACTGGCTGGGGCTGTGGGAGCAGTGGGAGCGGTGGGGTTGGGGGTGGGGGGTGGCAGCAGCAGGGGCAGTCACAGCTGGACCCTGGGCAGCCGGCAGCAGGGGGAGTACCCCTAGGTGGAGGGGGGCGCCCTCCCTGACTGCCGCCACCATGCCCAGCAATGCCTCAGCAGCGGCCCGAAGCACCATGGCTGTGTTGAGGGAGGGGCCAGTGGGCAGGGGCACGGGCGGCCACACCGTGACTGGGGCGGCTGGGGGCTCGTTGGCTGGGGGCGGGGCTCCCTTGGCTCCCTTGGCACCTGGCTTGGGTTTGTCGGGTGGGGGCTTGGCCTGCGGTCAGCAGCAGAGGAGGGTGGGCAGCAGCAGCAGGGAGGGAGGGAGGGGATTCAGCGTAAGGTTAGGCGCTTTAGCCACAGAGGGGAGGAAGGGGGGGAGCAGCAGGGGCATAGTGCCCATGGGACAGTAGTAGGGCAGCAGGGTGGTAGTGAAGGGGCAGGGGGAGCAGTGCAGGTACACAGCAGCTGCAAGGTCCAGAGGCAGCAGGCAGCAGGCATCAGCTCCACCCCTTGTGACTTGTATCAACCAGGCTGTTAGGCAGCACCAGCCTGTCTTCGCTAACCAGCCGCTGTACCCTGGCCCCACCCCTGCTGCCCTGGCCCCACCCCTGCTGCCCTGGCCCCACCCCTGCTGCCCTGGCCCTACCCCTGCTGCCCTGGCCCCACCCCTGCTGCCCTGGCCCCACCCCTGCTGCCCTGGCCCCACCCCTGCTGCCCTGGCCCCACCCCTGCTGCCCTGGCCCCACCCCTGCAGCCCTGGCCCCACCCCTGCTGCCCTGGCCCCACCCCTGCTGCCCTGGCCCCACCCCTGCTGCCCTGGCCCCACCCCTGCTGCCCTGGCCCCACCCCTGCTGCCCTGGCCCTACCCCTGCTGCCCTGGCCCCACCCCTGCTGCCCTGGCCCCACCCCTGCTGCCCTGGCCCCACCCCTGCTGCCCTGGCCCCACCCCTGCTGCCCTGGCCCCACCCCTGCTGCCCTGGCCCCACCCCTGCTGCCCTGGCCCCACCCCTGCAGCCCTGGCCCCACCCCTGCTGCCCTGGCCCCACCCCTGCTGCCCTGGCCCCACCCCTGCTGCCCTGGCCCCACCCCTGCTGCCCCACCGCCGCCCCCATCACCTTCAGTTCGGGCTTGGGCGCAGCAGCCCGCCCCGCCTTGCCGCCAGTAGGTACTATGAGGGAGGGTGGGTCCAGGGGGGGCGGCGGCATGGCGGCTGTGGCCCAGCACAGCTTGGGCGTAGGAGCCAGCAGGGAGGTGTCTGCGTTCAGCAGTGCTCGGCTGGCATTCCACACGTGCCGGGCTGCATTCAGGCACTCATGCCACGCCCCGCACCGCGATGCCAGCTGCGTCGCCCGGGCCAGCTGCTGCAGGGCCAGCAGGGGGGGTGGGGGAGGCCCAGCCGGGGCGTCCCCCCCCTGCCCCACCCCGCTGCCCCCTGCAGCAGCCGGGGGGGGAGGGCCGGCGGGGGTGGTGGGCTTGGCAAGGGCCTTGCCCGCTTTGCTGTCCCCAGCCTTGGCGCCACCCGCCTTGACTCTCGCATCCACTGAAGGGGAGGTGGGCCGGGAGCCTTTGCCTGAACCCTTGGGGGTGGAGGGGGTGCTGGGGGGGTCTGATTTTGCGGGAACAGCAGCGATGGTGGGTTTGGGCGGGTCAGGCGGGGTGGGGTCGTCTTTCTTGAAGGCCTTGGCTGCTATGTAGGTTTTGGCTTCTGCAGCCGTGACAAGGCCTAGCAGGGCAGCTAGGCGAGCCAGCCAAGGGCCCCACAGCTGCTGCTTGGCCCGCGCTGCGAGAATGTGACGGCGGCGGGCCAGAAGGAGGGGCAGGCGACGCTGCAGCAGGATCGCGGAGGCGACGCGGCAGCGGGCGTGGTGCAGCGCGGCGTCCCTGGCAGCGGCGTAGGCGGCTTGGGCCGCTGTGGCGTCTTCTGGGCTCAGCCCGGACAGCTGTAGGGGTCACGTGGCAGCAGGGAGCAGGGGAGGGGGAGGGGAAGAGGGCAGGTGAAGAAGAAGAGAGCAGTGAGAAAGGGATGAGGAAGGGATGAGGAAGGGATGTGTGGGGAGAAGGGGAAGGGTGGGGGCCAGGGATGGTGGAGACGGGCAGGGGAGATAAGGAGAGAAAGGGCAGCAGGGGGCCTCCGGGGGCCTGGGGGAGGCAGCTGTGGGTGGTACATCATGCACGATGTGGTGTTGCAGAAGCGCAGAGTGTAGAAGAGCACATCAGTAGTTGGTGGTAGGAGCAGGCTGCGCTCTGTCAGCTCCTCCCTGGATGGACACCAGCTCTTTTGAAGTGTGGTCTTCTTCTTCTTTACCATCAGTAGCAGTCAGCCACGGCATCGGCATCAACCGCCAGCAATGCAGCAGCCGCTGCCGCCGCCGCCGCAGCAAACCTTGAGGCCTTGAGGTTGAGGCTAGTGGGCCCTGAGTGCTGCAAACCTAGACCTAGGTGTGAGGCTAGGCCTAGGTGTGACCTTGACCTAGACCTAGACCTAGACCTAGGTTGAGGCTAGCGGGGCCCTGAGTGACTCACCTCAGGCTTAGCCGGCTCTTCCTGTGCAGTCAGGCTGACCCCGGTTTGTGCCGCTGCAGCGCTGTTCAGGCTCCAGCGCTGCGCAGCGGGGAAGTCCACGGGCGGCCTCTTCAGGGCGCTGCGCACGTGCCAGGTCAGCTGGCCGGCCACTGGCACCACCCCGTCCAGCCTGCCCACCCTCACACAGGCCTCCAGGGTGCGGGTCACAAGCTCCACCCACCTGGGCAAAGGGAGGGGGTGGGGCAGGCAAGGGCTAAGGGGTAGGGCTAAGGGGGGGCTAGGGCTAAGGGGGCTAAGGGGGGGCTAAGGGGGGGCTAAGGAGGCTAAGGGGGGGCTAGGGGCGGAGCGGGCGGATAGGAGGGCAGGAGGGTGAGGGAGGGGGTAGGGTGCCAGGGATAACGGTTAGCTGGAGAATGGGCGTACACGTGTGTGTGGGGTATGTGTGTAGAGAGCGGGTGAGAAGGCAGGGAGGGTGGCCCTGGCCGTGAAGAGCGAGCAGGAGGTGGTGTGAATCATGCAGCAGCCCTGGCCAAGATGGGTGGGCATGGGGTGGTGTGAATCATGCAACAACAGCATGAGGTGTTACAGCAGCATGGAGAAGTAGCATGGGAGGTAGTAGGCTGGCGAACCTTGCGTGGTGTGTGTGCTCCTCCTTATTGAGAAGGCTGCTCCAGGCCTCCATGGGGTTTGGGCCCCCCAGCAGGGGCAACACCTTAGCCGCCAGGTCGGTGGGGTCAGCCAGGCGTTGGGCCAGGCCGCTACCCTCCCCTGAGGTCAGGCCTGACACCAGCAGGTAGTCCTGCAGCATCTGGGTCTCCTGGAGCGCCTGCTGGCTAGGGGCACGGCCAGGGGTAGAGAACCTGCATGGGGGGAGGAGGTCACATGGTGCTGGAGCTAGGGAGGGGAAGAGTAGGCTGTCTTGCACATGGTTCACTGTTGTGTGTTGCGCGGTTGGTACGTTAGAAATGGTGGTGGTGGTGGTGGTGGTGGTGGTGGTGGTGATGACACAGGTGTTCCCTGGGGGTGGATGGTTCTCACAATGCTGGTGGTGGTGGTGGTGGTGGTGGATTCGGTGTCAGGGCCAGGGTCAGGCACAGGGCCAGGGTCAGGGTCAAGGTCAGGGTCAGGGTCGGATTATTTTAGAATGTGTGCACTGCATCGCTCACATGCCTGCACAGATGGCTGCTGCATGGCCATGGGCATGCGTGCATGCACCTGGATGCATGGCCACCAGGGGGCTCACTTTGGGTCATAGGCCCTCAGTAGCTGCAGCTGCAGCTGAGCAAAGTAGGTTGTGGCCGCCCCTTCACCCGCTCCCAGCATCAAGCCTGATGCATGGTATGTCATGGCTGCCGCTACCCTGCTGCTGGCCTCACGCTGCTGCTCCTGGCCCACAAGGCTATCCTGGATCAGGTTGCTCACACCCTGCACAGCCAGCAGCAGGTAGGTAGGTGGGGTGTGAAGCTGGCAGGCAGGCAGGCAGGCAGGCAGGCAGGCAGGCAGGCAGGCAGGCAGGCAGGCAGGCAGGCAGGCAGGCAGGCAGGCAGGCAGGCAGGCAGGCAGGCAGGCAGGCAGGTGGACAGGCAGGCAGGCAGGCAGGCAGGTGGACAGGCAGGCAGGCAGGCAGGCAGGCAGGCAGGCAGGCAGGCAGGCAGGCAGGCAGGCAGGCAGGCAGGCAGGCAGGCAGGCAGGCAGGCAGGCAGGCAGGCAGGCAGGCAGGCAGGCAGGCAGGCAGGCAGGCAGGCAGGCAGGCAGGCAGGCAGGCAGGCAGGCAGGCAGGCAGGCAGGCAGGCAGGCAGGCAGGCAGGCAGGCAGGCAGGCAGGCAGGCAGGCAGGCAGGCAGGCAGGCAGGCAGGCAGGCAGGCAGGCAGGCAGGCAGGCAGGCAGGTGGACAGGCAGGCAGGCAGGCAGGCAGGCAGGCAGGCAGGCAGGCAGGCAGGCAGGCAGGCAGGCAGGCAGGCAGGCAGGCAGGCAGGCAGGCAGGCAGGCAGGCAGGCAGGCAGGCAGGCAGGCAGGCAGGCAGGTGGACAGGCAGGCAGGCAGGCAGGCAGGTGGACAGGCAGGCAGACAGGCAGGCAGGTGGACAGGCTGAGGCATAGCTTACTGAGCAAGGCAACAAGGAAGTCAGGCCAAGACGCTACCCAGCAGGTTTTGCGGTGGTTGAGCGGGTGGGCAGGCAGGCAGGCAGGCAGGCAGGAAGGCAGGCAGGCCAGCACCCTTCCCAGCCACCCTGTCCCAGCACCCCACCCAGCCAACCCGCCCACCTGCATGGCCATGTGCACCGCTGCCAGCGCCTTGTGCAGCAGTGGGGTCTTCTCCTTGACAGCCAGCAGGGGCCCCAGCAGGTGGTAGATGCGCAGGGCACCCTCCTGCACCAGCATCTCGTCACGCAGCACCGCCGCCACCTCTACCGCCAGCACCAGACGCTTCACGCTCTTCAGCCGGGCTACCTGCGGCAGGCAGGGCTAGTCCTGCGCCTTGACCAATGCCAGAACACCATGCCGGTACAGGGGCAGGGGGTGTAAGGGTGTGGGGTGCTCAGGGTCAGCTGCATAGGCCCCCCCTCAGTTCCCTGGTTAATGGTAACAGCGCATCAGCCACTGCTGCCTGACTTACAACACGAGTAGGTGCCGTGCGAGCGCTCACGCAGCGTGGTGCAGCATCAGAGCACAAAAGGCAGCAGTACCAGGTGTCTGAGGCACCCAAAGGCACTCAATAGAGGGAGTCTCAATAGCGAGCATCAATAGGGATGTGAAGAGAGTCAACGGCAGCAGCAACTAGGTGTCTGAGGGGCTTGAAGGTAACAGCACTGGAGTGACCGTGGAGGGGGCAGCATATGCCAGTTAGGGTGGGGTGGCAGAGTGGGGCCAGGGAGGGAAGGAGCCAGCCAGCCAGCCAGCCCCCCTGCGCCCATTTGACCAGCCAGCCACACAACCAGCCGGCACACTAGCCAACTGAAAAGAGTGACAAAGTCAGGGTAAAACCACCACTGTCAATGGGCCTTGCCCCTGACATGACCCACCTGGTGCTCCAGGTAGGGGGTTCTAATCTCACCCAGGGGAGGCCCACCGCCCCTCTGCTGGCCCCCTGCCGCCCCGGCCCTGATCGCACTGAGCTCCTGGGTCAGGATGGCGCCAGTGAACGCAAACACGGCCTGGGTGAAGGCCCGCAGCAGCGGCGGGGCAGCCACCTCAAGGTGCTTGCGGGCAATGCTCTGGGCGTCCATGGGGTTAGCCTGCAGCCAGCCATAGCACGGGCCACAGCAGCACACAAGTCCTGGGTCAAGGTGGGAGAGGCTGGTGAAGACGAGTCCAGCAGCAGTGGCGGCAGTGGCGGCTAGGAGTGGAAAGTGTGAGAGGGCTGAGGGTTTGGGCAGTCTGGTATGCGCATGAGCAGCCAGGTGCAGAGGTCGGGCATGGTCTGATGCATGAGCTGGCCGTAGGGGTGTCAGCCGCTGCTGAACTGGTGAGGGGCGCATCACATCACACTGATCAGGAACCAGGTGAGACTAGAGCGAAGCGAGTGATATCAGATGGTAGCTGTGTCTGCTTGGTGGATCAATGTGTAGCTCAAGTCAAACTTGCCAAAACCAGATCAGATCAGATCAACTCAGATCAGATCTGGTGCTTGGCTGCTTGGGTGAGGAGGTCTGGCCTGGTGGTAATGCCTGATGGTGGTGAGGGCAGGCAGTGAATGGGAAGCTGCTAACTCAGGCCTAGCCCCTACCCAGGGGACCCACATGGCCGCAGCTCCCAGCCCCTTGGCCTTGCTCACCTCCCACAGAGGTCGATCTGGCTGCGTGACAATGAACTGAGGGAACAGCACCCCAGCAGCGCGCTTGGCCAGGCCCCACTGCCTCAGCTTGCAGGCGGCTAGGCAGAGGTGTGCCCAGCAATAGTACAGGGGCAGGGGCAGACCGGCCAGCACCTCCTCACTGCTGCTGCCCAGGCCCCCCAACAGGGCTCCAGACTCGTCATAGGCAGCGATGGCAAACACGTAGGTGTCGTTGGTGCGCATGCCTTCAACTGTGACCACCGCCCCAAGGGGGACCTGGATGCCGGTGCCTAGGGAGCAGGGGTCACACCCAGGCGATGACCATGGTCACACCAAGTTGAAGGTGGTCACTCCAGAGCAAGGGGGCACGCTAGACTCTTAGGCTGCTGTTGTGAGCCAGGGGCTGTAGGGGTTAAACTGGGCAGTTGCTGACTGCGGCTTGGAGCTGCGGGGCAAACTTTTTGAAAGTGTGGGGTGGTTGTGCGCCCGTAAACATAGAAAGATTCACAAGACCGCTGCCTTACAAGACATGGTCGAAGCCACCTCGAGGCGTTCATTGCGCACCTGGATACTCGGTAGCTGTCTTGTTGAGGATGAGCGCTACGCCCGCGCCGTAGGATTTGGAGTACACGGCATACCGTGCGGGCCGTTTCCCGCCCTTCAAGGCAAGCGGGAAGTTAGTGAGCGTGCAGCTGGTGGGCGTACGCTGCAAGATCTTGGGCTGCAAAGGGGCTGCAGTGCGACCTCGCAGTTCGGGTTGGGCGCTGGCTAACAACGCGTGCTCGCGCTCTTGCGCCTTCTCCAAGAGGTCGGCTGCCTCAGTAAGGAGAGCGGCCTGCGGCAGTCGAAACAGTGAAAATGCCAGGAGTGAGCGGGAGAGTGAGAATAAGTGGGCGGGAATGACCGAAGCAGCAGGGGTAAGGCGGATCACGGTGCACAGGTGCAGCAGCTGAAAAGCACAGTCTGCCTACTCGTGTCATTGGGTCGAAGCAGGATAAGCCACGATGGGATGAAGGGACAAAACAAGGTAGAGCAAACCAGGTGGCAGGGTGACAGACCCTTGCAGATATGTCAACCGGGTTGATCGGGGCTATGCGACGCACCATACCTGCTTGTGAGTTTCCGCCTGTAGCGGCGCCATCTGCAGCAGCAGCAGCGTCCGCTCGTAAGTGTTCTTGCCACAGGCTTGAAGCAGCTCCCGCTCTTTCAGCGCGGGGTTGGGCGGCGTGGTCGACGCTGCCGCGATCCTGTCCTCGTCCAGCCGCCGTTCCTTCATTGTGCGCACTCCGAAGATGTTGCTTTGCGCTTCGCGACGCTGCACAGTGTCCAGCAGTTTGCCCTGCTTAGCTTGAGCTTGTGCCTGCTGTTCCGCAACGCCAATCGCGAGCTCAACGCCGTAGAGTGCGGATAGCACGTCGACGTGCAAGCAGGCCAGTTCAGCGTCCGTGTCAGGCATGCCTGCGTTTGTTAAGACCGGCGGCCAGTACGGCCCAGGGTTGCGGCAGGGGTGACATGCAGCTCAGCGCATCAAGGGCTGCGGGCAGCCAGTATTACAGTCCGGCACCACTCACCCTTCACCAGCTCCGCGGTGGCGTCCAGCGGCTGGTTGCGGCTGGCGGTGATCCAGCGCAAGTGTTCGTCAAGCGACCCGCGGTTCACCAGGGCAAGCTCACAGCGGCAGCGAGTGACAGCAGCGCGGGCTCGCTCCAGCACACTCCGCGACTCGAATAGCAGGGGGCTGGCCCCAGCGCCTTTACCCTGGCAGTGCGATGGCAGGCACCAGGTCGGCTAGGCGCATCCAGCGCAGGCAGGACAGGGAGCGTGCGGGCAGCGCAGGTACACGACTAGGCCTCTCTGGAAGCTGCCTGAAGCTGCCTGCACCTGCCTGAGAGCCAGCGCCTTGTTCTGCGAGCAGCAGCGCCAGCTTCAGTGCCACAGACACCCTGGGCAACACCAGCAGCAGCACAGCGTGGCAGGGCTTGAGCATAGATGACGTGAAATCAAACCCATGCGCATTGCACTTGCATGCATGCAGGCGAAAAGGTAATGCAGGAAATATATGAGTCACGTGCCTCCGGCTTTGCTGCGAGTCACAGCAACAATGATAAGCAGGCGAGTTTGATGCCCTTAGGCCCCAGACCTTGCACTTGCTATGTGCATGGACCTGTGTGACAGTGCTGGCCATGGGTGGTGTGGCGGAAGCATTTGTCGCCAGAGCAGCCAGCCACATCAACCTGAAAAGGGGTGGCGGTGGGTGCAGCACCCTGGCAAAGAGCATGCCTGCCTGAGTGATGTCCAAGCAGCGAACCTGAGCTGAGTAAGAGCTGAGTGGCATAGCCAGGCAGGCAGCGAATGAGACAGCGGGTGTAGCAGACTGGCAGCAGCGGCAGTGGGCAAGCGGTGTGCAGGCAGGCAGCAGCAGCAGGGGCAGCGGGGAGGGTGTGCCCGCCAGGGTGGCGGTCCGTGGCACCTGAGCAGCGCGTCGTCCAGGTTGACGGCCTCCCAGCAGGCGTGGAGGGTGCGCAAGATGTGGGTCACCAGGCCAGCCTCCTTGTCCCTCACACACATCACACCCTCGATCAGCGGCCGGGCCGCACGGTGCAGTGCCAGGCTGGCATCGGTTAGCATGTCAGGGATGGCCTTGGCAGTAGGCCCACAGATGTCAGCCAGGGTCGTGGACATAGCGGCCAGCGACTGGCTGCCTGCAGGTGGGAGGTGGCAGTGACAGAGCATGGCCTTGACAGAGCATTATGTGTGTGAGAGATGTGTGTGGTGGAGCAAGACAGCGGCCTGAGTGACGGCCCTTCCTGCAGTGTCCCTCAAACCAGGACGGGGCCAAGGGACCACATCGGAGGAGCAGAGGGACAGCAGGCGTGCCTGGTGCGTGGCGGTCAGAGTCAGGGTCAGGGTCAACGCCAGGGTCAGGGTCAGGGTCAGGGTCAGATCCCAGGGGAGGGTGTTGGTGGTGGAGCTTGGCGGTCATGCAAGGAGGCCCGATTTCAGCACAGCATTGCATGAGGGACAGTGCTGGGGAGCTGGCTGCTTGCCAGGGCAAGGTGTCGAACAGCAGCCTCCTGAAATTGCCGGGACGCTGTCCAGCACCTACCGGGCGCTGTCTCCAGCTGCTCCAGGCCTGCCAGCATGCGGGTGATGCAGCTGAACACCGCGACCTGCCCGTCTTCCGCGCTGCCCACCGCCCCGCACTGCAGCCGCAGCTGGGCCAGCTCCAGGCACTCCTGGAACACGGCCTTGCGCTCAAAGTTGAAGGCGGTGCACAGCAGCGTGCGGTGGAGCATGAGGGACAGCTCCTCCGCCTCAGGCAAGCCAGGGGCGCCTGGGCCAGGGCCACCCCCGCCTCCTGCCGCCTCGCCCTCCCCTCCACTAGGTGGGAGGTTCCCCGTTGCGCTGGCATCAGCAGGTGGGGTGGCGGGGTCAGTAGGGGCAGGTGCAGCCGCAGCAGCCTGCAGTGCCGCCAGGGCTTGCTGCAGCCTGGTGATCAGGGGGCGGGCCTCGGTGACGCTGGCGTCAAACATGGCGCTCAGCAGACCCACCGCAGGCTCATGGCGCACCACCCTCCGGCCCGGGACCTGCACGCAGCCAGCATCCTGCTGTGGGCCACATGCCGTGTGCCTTGATGGGCTGGTGCACATCATCATGGGCAGCATGTTCATCCTCAGCATGATCACATGGCGCCCGCCTGTTGCTGCTGCAACGCACAAACTGCAACTCATGCTCCCACTCATGTTGAAAGGCTCAGTTTGCCATGCTTTACAACTCGCCTACTGCTGGTGCTGCTAGTGCACATAGTTTAGATGGGGGTTAGGGTGCCTGCAGAGTGGTGGATCTGGCAGCTGTGTTTGCAAGCAAGGGGTCACAGAGAAGACACATTGTCAGGGAGGCCTAAACATGCATGAGGTGGAAAACATGAATCCTGACAGCATGCAGCTTGTCGCTGGGCAGCATGGACATCAGCATGAGCTGGGCATGCATGCACCTACTGGTTTTTTCAGTGAGCAGCACGCCCTGGGAGAAGGGTGCAGGGCAGCAGGTCAGCAGTAGTGGTGCCAACAGGGACGGCCAGTGTGCAGGATGCCATTGTCCCCACTACCCCTGGTACCTCAGTACCTCAGGACATGCCACCCCTCAGGACATGCGAGTCAACGTGGGTGCAGGCAGACAACCGTGGCTGTGCTGCAGCTGCTGCTCCCCCCTGCACCTGGCCAGGTCATCATGGCTGCCAGCAGACAGGCAGTGCTGCTGCTGCTGCTAACCACTAAGAGGTCCCCAGAAGGAGCATCACCTCTCAGAAACCCTGACCTTGAGCCTAGTGGCAGGAGCCCCTGCATGCACCTCCACCTCTGATCACTGCATACCTCTGATACCTACACCGACCTCAGTCCCCGACCCCTTGGCCCCAACCCATTCCCACCGCCCCCTCCTGGTAAACCCCCTGTGCCCTTGTGACCCTGCCCTGGCACCTGGCCCCTGGCCGCTTAGCAGCGTGGCAGCGAGACCCCTGGCAGCGCAGGCGGCGCAGGCATGGGCCCTTCCATGGCCCCCCTTGACTCCCCCTTTCCTCCGCCAGCCTGCCACTGCCCCCCACCTGCAATGCATCCAGCATGGCTGTGAGCTTGACCTTGGGCGTGATGGCCACCTCAGCAAGCAGCGGCTGCAGCCCCACCACACTGGGTTCTGCCGCCAGTGCCGCTGCTGCCGCCTTCTTGTCCAGCTTGTCAGGCAGCGGAGCAGGCGGCGGGGCTGACATCACCTCCAACTTCAGCTGCAGCCCGCACAGCGTGGCCTTGGCAGTGCGGTAGGCTGCCTGCACCTCTGCCGCTGCTGGCACCGGGTCAAGCTTCTGCAGCTTGATCAGGGCATGGATCTTGTCCAGCCCCTCCCTCACCACTGTCTTTGCCATGCTGAACGCCTGGACATCGCTGTAGGCATAGCACAGTGTCACATACAGCTGCGTACGCCATGGCAGGTACTTTGCGGTGGAGAAGATGACGTGGGACTCCAGCGCTTTGACGCAGAACAGGAGGAAGGGCAGCATCTGGGCCACAAAACCTGCCGTCAGCACACACTTGCACAGACCGTACAGGTGGAGGGTGCCGTTGAGAGTGAGCCAGTACAGTGGCTCAAAGGGCAGAACCAGGGTCAGGGCGTCCTTCAGCTGGTGGAGGCAGGACACGGCGGCTTGCAGGGTGTCTGGGTGCTTAATGTGCGGGTCCTGGGACAGCGCCAGGGCTGCTTGGCATGTGGCCATGCCATAGCACGCCTGGACGTGGTAGCCCAGCCGCATGCTCTCGTCCAGTCGGGCCACTGCACTCTGCTGGTGGATGTTCTGCTGCTTCACGTGGCTGTAACAGGCATCCAGAGCCAGGCGGTGCTCGCCCCGCTTTACCAGCCCGTCGCCACATGCTAGGATGCGCTGGATTGAAAAATAGGGCGGTAACCTCGACGAATAGTATGCGATAAGCTCTGCAATCCGCTGCACTGCCCGGTAATGGTTCAGGTGGGCGTCATGTTCACTTGGGGGACAACCAGAGATAGCAGGAAGCGCGCTGAAGCTCTTGCTGATCTCATTGTCAAAGGCCGCGGACAAAGCCGCTACTTCTCCCATGTCCCCCGCACGGACTTAGACTTAGACGGACTTAGACTTACACGGACAGAAACGCCGCACTTTCAATTGCGATCATTAGGAAAGAACCTGGTAATTGGGACGCTTCTCTGATTGGCGTGTCGCCGTTTTGACTTTGAAAAATAGAAATAGCTGATGCACAGGGCGCCCTGTATCCCTAAGTCCTTTCCCTAGTTGATGCACAGCATTCATGTATTCTCACTCGTGAGATGACCTTGCGACTGCAGGATGGCATATAGCTTAGAGCAGCGTCGGCGTATATACACAGTGGACATTCCTATCTTTCAACACAGCTTAGCACTCCCATGCACTGTACTTGCACACCTGTACTTTCAATTTCACATCTTTACATTCGCTTGTCATCAACATGTGTAAACATCAACAACATCAGCATCAACGTGTATCTCAATGTCAAATCATTGTCAAGTCAAGTCAAGTCAAGTCAAGTCAGCGCCAGCCTCAATGTCAAATCCAGCCTTGCAGGGGGCCAAGTCTACATCATGCTGCGCATCTGCTCCTCAAAACTTGGGCCCCCGGTGATCGTCCTCGCACATTGAGCCATTTGTGGAGGCTGCAGCAGCAGCGGACCTGGGTTGGATGCACGTGAGTATCTGTCACAGCACTGATCAGCTCAAATTACAGCTGCAATGACATGTCCAATGCTCACAGCAAGCAACAAAGTGACTTGCATGCCATGCAAGGGCAACCTTGGATTTCATTTGGACTTGTCCAAACAGTCGAGTCAAGTATTCGTGGCTCCTACTGCATTGATGCCTGGCGGCGACACTGCAGCAGTACTAGCCCGCTGCCATAAGACAAGCTGCACCGGGCACAATGGGGAACAGCCCGTCGAGCGCGGACCTGCTACAGCCCCGTGTTGTCCGATCGCACGCAGCTGCCCAGACGCCTGCGCCCACTCTAGAAAACCCCTTTGAGCGGAGGGACAGAACTCACTTCCCAGATGTAGCAGCAGCTCTGCAGTATGTTGAGGATGATGCACCTGCCCAAACAGACCTCAGCATCCACAGCCTAGCTACCCTGCGCCCTGTTGAGATGGTGAGGAAGCAGCACCCACCGCATGTAGCCAGATGTATGTCTCAAGTGTAGCCACTGTCTACAGGCCGAGCATGCCGTCTTTGACCCCGGGAGGATTGACCTGTCCTCTCATGGGGAACAGCAAATCCAAGCCGCTCTGGATCGCTGGTTCATATACCGGGCCGCCACTCGGGTACAGACTGTCCTTGCAGCAGCAATTCACAGACATAGTGCACCTTGCAGCCAGCTGCAGGCGTGCATGTGTGTGTGTGCTGTAGAGGGACAGTGTGACGCCAGCTTGTGACTGGCATCTAGAGGGCATCCCTTTTGTCGACGATCAATCTTCCTCATCAGGTAGGTAGTGCCCCAAACATGGCTCTTAAGGCCATCGCATGGTGATAGGGCAGCTTGCACGCGCTGTGACAAGGATTGCTCCGCAGACACCTTCCCATGGTAGCTCTGTTAACCATTGTGATGCTCCTGAAGCTGTCACAAGCGCCCCTTACCCTAAGGTGTGTGACCGACAGGTGTAACCTCTGACACACCTAGTCAAGGGGTTCCTATTGAACCATCCGACACTTTGCCTGCTGGCATACACCCCTCCCAACGCCTTCATGGCGCAGCTGACCCGACTGGGCACAGCAGCTCTGCAGGCAGTGTCCCTGGCAGCGATTCAGGCAGCAGCATGAGTGCCGGGCTCAGCAGGCACAGTACCCGCCAGGCATGCAGCGCAGAGCCAGACCCAGGCCACCCCTCCGCTCCCCCCACTGCTGTCCCACTGCTGGGGCCGAGGTCGGCAGTGCAGCGTGGGGTGTTTGTGCAGGAACCTGACCAGGCATGGGCCCAGGCTGCCTCCCTGCAGCCACCGCTGAGCCAACCACTCACCACCCTGACTGTAACAGAGTCAAGCGTGGCACTCCTGCCACCAGGCTCACCACCACCAGCTGGTCCTCCTGCCACTAGCCCCAGGGCTCAAGAGTCACTGGCTTCAGGCAGTCCAAGCAGGCTGGGGGAGCAGTCCATGCAGGGCATGGAACAGGGTCCTCAGTGGCAGTTGCCAGAGACCACCAGGGAGGCTATGGCAGCCCAGCAGGCTGCCCAGCCCCCTTGGCAGGCAGGCTTGCACAGGCAGGCTGCAGGGCCAAGACCACTGGTGATCAGGCAGTCCAGCTCAGGGTCGGTGGCAGGGTCAGGGACTGCTCAACAGTCTCGCCCACTGGAGCTGGCGGGTCTTGCAGCCCCTGCTCAAACACAGGCTCAAGCCCAGCATGAGGAGCAGCCTAATCCGGCCATGCTGCTGCTTGCTCAGGCTGCGGAGCTGGAGCAGATGAGCAGGGCAAGCAGTACCAGCAGCCGGGAGGCTGACCATATGTCAGAGGCTGCGAGCTCTATGCAGCCAGACCCTGCAGCTGGGGCGCTGCCTGCCACCCCAGCATGGACTTTGGCAGACCAGCCCCAGTCTACCAGGTCGCCACTACTGTCAGCTCCTTCTCAACAAGACAGCAGGCGCGGCGTTGGGCCGGGGTCGCTGCTGCTGGCCGATGCTGCACCGCTCCCACCAGCAGCCAGCCCGGAACTCCACGCATCCGCCGCTCCATGGGGTTCTAGCCGCAACTTAAACCTCGACGCGTTCTTGCATTCCTGCCACAGCCTCGCCAGCATGCGCACCGTCAGCGGAGATGACACGCCACAGCCGCGAGCTCCAAGATGGGAGTCGGAGCGTCGCGCTGTAAACAGGGAAGGCACGATGGTGGCAGATGGTCTGCTGAAGGAGCTCATCACGCACTGTACGCAATCCGTAGCGATGGCCACAGCCACTGCAACCATGGCTGCGATCGCAGGCTTGGTCGGCAGTGGGGTTATTCCCGTCCGAAACGGCGCCGAACCCGCGGGCGCGCACCCCGCCGGGCAACCGGCTCCACCACAGCAGCCAAGCTGGCATCCAGGGGACGCTTATATGGGCTCAAGCCAACCGAGCTCAGAGCCTCAGGGTGCAGTTCAGCTGGGGTGGAGCCAGCAGCAGCAGCCTGACAGCAATGCCGCATGGATGGACTGGCATGAGCACGAGCTGCCATCAGTTGACTACCAAAGCCCACAGCTGCTGCCCAGCTTTCACCCCACCACAGCCCTTGGCCATGCACAGCAGGTGCAGCCTCTGCCCCTGTCCCCTCCCCCCCGGGGCTATGCTGCGTACCGGGCACCAGCTGCTCATCGCCCTGAGCCACGTGCCATGGCTGCCCCACATGCCCCCCAACTGCTCCCCCAACCAGCGCCTGCTGCTGCACGGCTGCAACTGAGCACCCAGGCAGCTGCTGCCCAGAAGGGAGGTGAATCCTCAGCGTTGCAGGACTTCCTCATGAGTGTGGGGAGTGAGATGTGGAGTGAGGTCAGCACGGCACGCGGGGATCTGACCTATGAGGTGTGACACCACCCCTGGAGATGAAGGGAATGGTGGGGTTGGGGACACAAGCAAGAGGGTGCATGGAGGTGCATGATGTGGTACCCCGCTGGCCCCCTGACCGGCGCTGCCTTGAGCCACCACAATCCCTCATGCATGGTGAACAGAGCATCACACCATCACACCACATCATCACACCACACCATGTCTCACACCATAAGCACCGCACACCTTATGTCAACCTGCCACAATTAAGCAACCCCCTGGCTGCTGGGACCCAGGTGCCCTCCATGCAAGCCCCCTTGCATGCCCCCTGCATGCAGGAACAGCTGAAGCTGCCCAGTCAGCAGCCAGGTGTGCACAGTCCCACAGGCCAGGGGCGCAGTGCTGCCACTCAGACAGACATCGGGCCCATCTTGGCGCCTCCCCCTCCTCGTGAGCAACCGCCCTCAACCACCTCGGTGAGAGCTGTGTAACGGCGCCCTGCCCTGCACACCCTGCTCAGCTGCTGCATGCCAGCTGAACACCAGGCCACTCACCACACCCACACACCTCCCGTCAGCGTTCGGTCCTCCTAACTGGCACGCTGCTGCCCTGCACACCCTGCTCAGCTGCTGCATGCCCGCTGCCCACCGGGCCACTCATCACAGGCGCACACCTCCCAGCAGCACTCGGAGATCCTAGCTGGGCCGCAGTAGTGTTCAGGGCTAAGGTCGTGGGCTTACCATGGCTATGATGGTTTAGCACAGCCAGGTCACGCCAACACAAGCTGCACACATGGGTACACCATAGGGTACTGACGTAGGTGGGTTGCTTTGTTGGTGGGTTGACCACCTGCTCGTCACCACCCAGGGTACCTGCACTGGCCAGCCACTAGCTGCTCTGCCAGGCGCCCAGCCCCTCTTCCACTGCCCACCCCCTCCCTCACCCTTATGACTGTCTCTCCCACAACTCCCACACCCAAACTGCTCCTGCTACCATTGACGATCAGTAGCTGGCCCCACTGAGGGTGATGCTAGTGGTGGTGGTGGTGTGCAGGCGCAGGAGCTGCCCCCCGCCATGACAGCCCTGCTGGCTGTGCTGGCGGCTCTGCCTGCCGCTCTGGCCGCTGAACTGCAGGCCAACAGGGCCAGCGGCGGGAGCAGCGCCCCAACATCACAGAGTCAGCCGAGCCAGCATCCAGAGCAGCAGCAGGCGGGCCAAAAGGGGCAGCAGCAGCTGCAGGAGCAGCAGGGGCATGGGCAGCCCCCCTCTGGCGTGCTGCCAGTGCTGCATGCCCTCACCACCGCCCTCATGGGCCTGGCTGTCTCTGCTGGCCCCCCAGCCGCCCCCTCACCTGACCACGCCACCCCAACAGCAGCTACTTGCCCAGCAGACACAGCCAAGCCAGCAGGAAACCAAGAGGACAGCCAGGCCGCAGGCGGCGGGGCCAGGGGGGCGGATGCCGTACCCCTCACCGCTCAGGCTGTTGTGCCCTGCGCTATGCAGCCCATGGTGAGCCCAGCCCCCAGCCCACCTCCCCGCCTCTTGCAGCCCAGAGGGCCCACTGCTGAGGCTAGTGGTCAGCTCTATCACCCTGTGATGGCGCCCGCCCTGAGCCAGGTCCCAGGGGCTCACCCCACCCTGCCTCCCCCGCATGCTGGGCTGTCAGCTGGCCCTGCACCAGGCAGCGCCTCGGGCCCCTGCTACCTCCCTGCGGGCCGTGGACCTGGGCCAATGCCTGGCATACACCTGCCGCCCGCAGCCTGCGCCGCCCAGCCACCCCCCGCCCCGCCCCTTGGCCCTCCACCACAAGACCAACGGCTGCCTGCGGCCCCCTGCCCTACCTCCCTGCCTTACACCATGCCCATGCCACCCACCGCCGCCACCCACCACCAGCAGGATGCTTCCAGCGCCCCCACGCAAGGAGGCCCGGTACCCTTGGGGGGGGTGGAAGCAGCCAGCCCCAGCCCCAGCCGCATGGAGCTGCAGCCAGTGGCCAGCGTGTCGCCCTTGCCAGGGTCCTGGACCCTGATGCCCAGGCTGCGAGGGGGGCCCACCAGCCGCTGGCCCCAGCCCCTCTTCCCACCTGACATGGCCCCCCACCAGCCTCCCCTGACCTCCCCTCCTCATCCTGCTGCTGCTGCTGCTGCTGCTGCCTCGCCTACAGCGCACATCAGCTGCCCGCCCCCCTGTGCCGCCTACCTGCCCCAACCCACGCTGCAAGCCAGGGTGGGTGGGGTGGGCATTGAGCACCCTATGGCAGCAGGCCCAGCCGGCAGTGCAAGCCACAGGCTCGATCCACAGCTGCTGCCCAGCCCAGCACCAGCACCTGCCCTGGTTCACGCCCAGGCTCAGCAGGCCCAGCAGCCCTGGGCCCAGCCTGGCTGTGTGAATGAGGTGCCGGCCCCTGGGCCAGCCGAGGGTGTGGGGGGAGCTGGGCAGTCAGACTCACCCACCCGCCACCACGGGCTGTGGCAGCCAGGCCGGGGGTGGCCACTGAGGTCAGGAGCAGGGGGGCAGGGGGGCAGGGGGTGGGAGCAGGGGAGTTTTGGCACCTTAGCAGGGGCAGGGGCAGGGCCAGGGGCTGTGCTGCAAGCTGGTGCTGTTGCAGGGCCTGTCAGCATGAGCCTCCACTCTTGGCCCTGGACACAGGGCGGGGGGGGAGGGGTGGCTGCAATGGTGGCTGGGGCACTAGAAGCGGGAGCAGCAGAAGCTTACGGCGGCGGAAGGGTGGCAGCAGCCTCTGCTGCAAGAGGCCCAGAGGCAGCAGCAGCAGCAGCAGCAGGGCCAGCAGCAGGCAGGTCAGGGGAGGAGGTGGGCGCTGAGTCCAGCCGTGGGCCAGCAGGCATGAGAGGGGAGCCACATCACCCCTCCCAGGCTGCAGACCTGATGCTGGGCGGTGCAAGCCCATGGGACACGACCATGGTGTGGCCTGGCAGCATGCTGACCCAGGGGCCTGCGGCCAGCCTGCTGCTGCTGCAGGGGGGGCCGGGTGCAGGCAGGCTGGTGGGAGGGGTGGCTGGGGGTGGAGGTGCCTGGGGGTGGGCTGGAGGTGGGCATCCTGTGGGGCAGGCTGAGGGTCAGGTCCTTGGTGAGGCGGTGGGTGTGGGCGGCGCAGGGGCCCCTCACTCCTCCCTTCACACCCCCCTGACCCAGCCAGTCAACAGCCAGGCCCCAGCAGCAGAGCCGGGGTTGGGGGCTGCCAGCCTGCCCAGTGCCATCATGACGGGCAGCACCCAGCACTACCCGCCCTGGCAGCTGCTGCAGCCCCCACAGCCTGCGCAAGAGCTGGTCGGATCGGCGCTGCCAGGGGCACTGCTGGACACCTGGCCACAGCTACAGCAGCGACACGCAGAAGCTGCCCAGGGCCTGAGGCAGCCACCACACCAGGAGCTGCAGCTGCAACAGGCAGGCAGCAGCTACCTGGCTCCCCAGGGGCAGCAGCTCGACCTGCCTGTCAACCAGGGCCTCGCCCAGCAGCAGCAGGCACTCCAGCGCTTTCGAGCAGCCTCCTCCTCTGCTTCCCATGCTGCCGGCGTCACTCAACCCTGTGGCTCCCCGCCGGTTGCCTGGGCCCTCACCACCAGCCTGGCCCCTGACAACATGGGCATGGCGGCGGTGGCAATGTTCGAGCCAGCCTTGGCTCCACCGCATACCAACGCAGCCTTGTGGTACTCGGGGGCAGCAGCCAGCAGCCATGCAAGCCTGCCGCCGTGCAAGCGAGCGCGGATCTTGGAGCACCCTTCCGCGCAGGCGCCGATGATGGCGGCGCTGAACCCCGCCAGCGCCGCGATGCTATCGCAACTGCAGCAGGAGCTGCACAACAGTATGTCTAAGCCCATGGCGCCACCGTCGCTAGAGAGCAGTCGTGCAATGACGACTGCCGCGGTCGGCGCGGTCCGCACCTCATCGGCGTGGAACTCCCTGACGGGTAGCCTGGAGCAGTTCGGGCGTGCGGAGCAGCGCAGCAGCGCAGCCCTCGCCAGCAGGAGCGCACAGCAGATGGCTGGGCCGGGTGCTGATTTAAACGCTTCGCATTTCGCACCCCCGGGATGGCCCGGGCGCCACCACACGCACGTGCACAGTGCGGCTAATGTTGGGCGCGTGGATCTTCAGAACATACCGCCCCCAGTCTGTGGTCCGGTGCAGGCAAGCCTGGTGCCGCCGACGTTTGGAGTGACCGGGGTATGCGACAGCGCCTCCTGGCAGCCGCAGGTCGGCGGCGTCAAAAGGGCGTTCATCGCGGCAGGCGTACCTAACCACCTGTTGCCCCCGTCGTTAAGATCGATGTCATCGCGGGGCCCCGCCCTTACTGAGATCCAGCTTCCGTGTCAGTGGAGATCGCCCCTGCAACCTACTTCCTGGGCGGCAGGGCCACAGGGCCCGTGTTACCAAGGGGTCTCACAGCTGCCTTACGTGCCATTAGGGCCAGAGGCAGCACCTCGAGCAACCGCGCCATATACGCAAGTTTCGGAGGGGCAGGGGTTCCCGGAAGAGCTAGACGACGGCGCTGCCATGCAGGGTCTTGATGCGCTTGACATGGGCGTGTGGCATGGCCAGGCAGCTACACTCCATGGCAATGCAAGCGCCATGCAGCGGCCGCAGCCGACAACAGTGCTCAGGGGTGGGTGGCACGATGGAGAGGAGGGAGTTGTACTTCACGAATCCACATTTGACATGCATGGAGTGATTGGTGCAGCATACCCGGCGGTGGAGGATGCATGCAGTGAGGCGGCGGCAAGCACGGCGCACTGAGGGGTTGAGGAAGTAGTTAGTAGGGCGAAAGGCTAGGCAAGGTGCTGGCCGCCTGCTGGTGGTATACAGATGCAAGAGCACGCAGCGCAGGATGTAGAGATGTTAAGGTCGAATACAAACAACACAGTAAACTCGGCTGTTGTGTTAGAACCCCCATACAGGGCTGTGCTCTTTACCTCAACGTGCCCAAGGCAGGCGCTACCCCACACCAGGCTGCACACCAGGCCGTTAAGCCCTAGGGATATCACAACAACTGTGTTGAGGTGACAGTACACCAGGTCGTCCTCCCCTCCACCACATCCAACATTAACACCCAACACTTTGTCAGCTGACATGCAGCAGAGCCACTGTGGCTGGTTGAAGACAGCTAACGCACCGCCACTGCCTTTGTCAGCTTCCAGTCTGCTCCACTGTGCCACGGCTGTGGCACCGGTGATGTTGCTGGGGGGCCTTCTTGGCCTGACCCCCAGGCCCCCTTGCGGCCATACCAGTGCTGCTGCCCTGGGGCTCACTTCTGGCCCGCAATCAAGCGCTGGTTGTTGCGCAGCACAGAACCTGGGGAGGGGTAGGGCCGCTGCTGAAACAAGGGTCCACCTGCAGCCAGAGGCACAGCCGGGCAGGGCAGGGTCGGAGGCTGACCCCGGCGACTGATGGCAGTGCAGCAGGTGGCATAAGTGTGGACTGCGGCTGTGATCACATGGCTAGTCACGGCTGCTAGGCAATGAATGAACCAAAGTGTGAACCCTTGTGAAAGATGTGGCTGTGGTGGAGCCTGGTCAGGCAACCTGACTATTGGGCTAGTGACATGGTCTGGTGCGACGATCCCCAGCAGCCAAGGCATGCCTGCATCAGGCGGCTCTGGACTGCGGCTGTTCTGACACCGGGCAGATGCTAGTTTGAACAGCTATCGGTGCAATGTTGCTGCTGCTGCTGCAAAAGCATCTGCTGCCCAGTTTAGCCGTAAGCTCTTCAGTGATGCCAGGTATGCCAGCAACATGTCCATCATGGTGATGAGGATAAAGTCACGCTGACCTGGCCATTCCCCCTTACCACAGCCACCCACAGCCGGCAACACAGCAACACAGCAGCTCTGGCATAGGTTCACCTCTCCATTCACCTGCATGTCTCCATCCCTCCCCCACCCCCTGATGCCCCTACCCAGCAGGGAGATCACTGCTCCTACTCCCCGGCCTTGCTCCCTGGCCTTCTCCACACACTGCTCCCACCCCCTGCCCTGACCTGCAGTGGTGTCAGCGGCGCGCGGCTGGCCCTCCAGGCCGCTGCTCCAGTGCCCCCGAGGGGCGTCAGAGTAGGAGGACTGCAGCACGGGGCATGGCAGGCCAAGGTTGTGTGCAGCGGGGCAAGGTTGTGTGCAGTGGCTTGTGAGGCCTGCATGACGGCTGCACCTGGTCCTCAGTGGGGAAGCAAGGGCCCAAGAGCAAGTCAGACTGGTGCCGCATGCACTGTGGCGGGTGTGGGAGCCGTGCCACCACCACAAGACTCCTGGCCTATGCCTACCCACTCTCGGCCCTCGGCCACATCGGCCCCCTGCCCCTTCCCCTGCCAGTGGACCCCTGGGCCCCTACCCCAGCCTCTATCACCCATCCCCTCCCTGTGCACCCCCGGCCCCCTGGCCCTGACCCACCCACCCCAGCCTGCCCCTGGCCCCCACCCTGCGCTCAGCTCACCGGGTCCATGGGGTCAAGCTCCTCCTCCCGGCCACCCAGCCTGCCCCTGCCCCTGTTCTGGTTGCGCGCTGCCTGCTGCTCCGCGATGCGCTCTGCACGACTCTTGCGGCTACCCTCCCCGCCCAGCTCCCCACCCTCGGACTCCTCCACCCCGCCAGCAGCCTTGGGCGCAGTGACGAGAGGCTGCGGCCAGCTGTTGCTGCCACCATAGGCCTGCACAGCAACCGGATGCAAGCATGGGACGTATGGTGATAATGGCTGTGGCTGCAATTTGCGGTGGGGATGCTGATGATGAAACTGACAGCGAAAAACAATGACATGGTGGTGGTTATGTGGGCCTTGTGACCCTCTACCCACCACCTTACCTCACCTCACCTCACCTCACCTGCAATTGTGACCGGTTATTCTCAATGCCACAGGATGAGGGTTGATGACAAAGGGGGTGGCTCCGCCCCTGCGCCCCTGCTAACCCATCAACCCCGCCCCGCCCCGCCCCGCCCCGCCCCGCCCCGCCCCGCCCCGCCCCGCCCACCGGCCATGCTGACCAAGACTACCGCTAGGCGCTCACCTGTGCTGCGCCAGGTCCATTGTCCAGGTAGTAGCCCAGCCCCAGCGCATCACTCTTGAACAAGTAGCCTGGCCGCGCGCCCTCAAACCTGGTGGCAGGCACAAAGGCCTGGCGGGGCCCAGCGGCTGCGGCTGCGGGTGCTGGCACGGGATGACTAGGCCGCTGCCAGCAGCGCTCACCTGCAACAGCAGCAGCAGCAGCGGCAGCAGCAGCAGCGGTACACAGAGAAAGACGGAGAAAAGACAGTATTGCTGCCTATTGCCTATTGCTGCTGCCTATTAGCTGCCTGCTGCTGCTGCTGCTGCTGCTGCTGCTGGTGTAGAGAGACACACACCAGAGGCTGTGTTGAAGTAGTAGTGGGCCTGTGTGGCGGGGTCCACTGCCATACTCCAGCCCTGAGGCAGCGCAGCCTCGCCCGGCTTCACCCAGCTGCGCTCCCCGCTGGCAGGGCAGAACCAGTAGGGGTGGTGGTAGGTGGGGTCCACGGCCTCAAACCAGCCAGGGGGCAGGCCCGGGGTTCGCCCAACAACAACAGTCCCCGCTACTGCTGCGCCTGCAGTGCACCATTGTAACATTCGTCCAGCAAGTGACTCCAGTACAGTATTTTAACAACGCTAGTGATCGAATAGAAAAGCTTGAAAAACAGTGAAAGGACAAAAGTAGAAAGTAATGATAAAGAATGATTGAACAAACGAACGAACAAGGCGTGAGTTGGTAGACAAGAAACTCAAAAGAAGGAAACAAAAGAATGTGCCATCGGCAGTGGCCGTGCTATGATAAGGCAGGACCGCCCTCCTCTGCAGCTCTTCCATAGCACACCAGCAGGCCCTAGAGGAGCATAGCCACAGACGAAGGCACAGCAGGAGCCAACAAGCCATAGGAAACCCGGAGGGCAGGCATGGAGGCAGCAGACTGGCCTTGTGTGGTTTCCCATCAGCCCTCCCACTGATCAAGTTCTGGCATGAGGGGAGTGTGCTACCTAAGCAGCCTGCCAGACTTTGGCTGCATGAAGGACCGGGAGGCTGTGTGATGTGTGAAGGTGTGAAGGTGTGAGGGGTCCAGTGCAACTGCCTGCCACACAGGATGTGGTGCAGAGGACAGGTCCAGGCAGTGGCCCTGTGGCGGGATGGTAGGGTTAGCTACGAACTGCTTGAATGCCACTCCCTCCCCCCACATCCTTTGACTAAGCAGGGACAAGGTGAGCGACCCCGGCTGTGTGCTGGTAAGCAAGGTAGAGGGGCAGAGGCAGACACGGAGCTGGCTGCTAGAACTCCTCCCACCCTCCCTCCCCGGACTCCCTCCCCTGAACACAGTGTGCAGAGTGCCATGGCTGCGCTGCTGCTGCGTGCTCGGCAATGCGCCACATGTGCAGCAGGCCAGGCCAGGCCAGGCAGGTCATGTGGAGCCACACCCCAGGCTGCCCCAGGCAGTGCTCCCTCCCCGCCCCCTCCCCGCCACCCCTTGCTGCCGCCCCCATGACCAGCCCCCATGACTGCCCTCCTCCGCAGCCTGCCTCCCCCCTGGCCCTACCCACTGCCCTACCCGCTCCCCCTGCTGCCTAGCAGCCTCCCAGCCCCATCCAGGCCGCACCGCACCTGCTTGACCACCGCCAGCTGCACTGCCTAGGACGGCCTGGGCTGAGTTGCCGCCCGACCCGGCGCTGCCCCCCACCCCCGCCCCCACCCCCGCCCCCACGCTGGCAGGGGCCACCAAGGCTGTCTGGCTGTGCCCGTTAGCTTCAGAGGCAGAGGGGGCAGCGGGTGAAGCGGCTGCCGCGGCTGCAGGGGGGAGGATGCCCCGGGCTGCGAGGCGGGCGCGCAGGGCCGGGGGCAGCCCCTTGCTGTCCGGTGCTGCTGCTGCGGTGCGTGCCTCTTGGCCTGCGGCGGCTGGCTCGCCTGCTGGCCCCCCTGCTGCTGGCTCCCCCACCTGCCCTGCTGGGGGCCCCTGGCCTGCCTGCCTGTCTTCCTCGGCGCCAGGGGCAGAGCCAGAGGGGGGCAGGGTGTGCAGCACTGGCTTGGCTGAGTACTGGGCAGCAGGCCGGCGGGGGGGTGGCATGGCTGTGGCTGCGGGGGCAGGGGAGGGGGAGGGGGAGGGGCCTGCAAGGGAGGGGGAGGCTGCTGCTGTGGCTGCGGTGCTTGAGGCAGGGGCTGAGGGAGGGGAAGGCAGGGCGTGGGCTGGGCTTGCCTGGGTGGGTGGGTGGGTGGGGGGTGGGGGGTGGCCTGCGGGCATGGGGTGCTGGGCTGAGGGGTCAGGGTGTGTGCTGGCCGGCCCCGGGGCTGGGGGAAGCTGGGGGGAAGCTGGGGAGGATGAGGAGTGAGGGACGGGGTGGGGTGCCTGGGGGGGGCCTGGGGCCGGGTATGAGGCTGGGTGATGCTGGGCTGTTGCGGAAGGCCAAAGCTGGGGGGGTGGAGGTCCCTGGGGGTGAGCCGCCTGCTGTGCCTGCTGTGCGGAGCTGGGGGGCGGGGGGGGCAGCTGGTGGTGGGGGGGCTGCAGGGCAACATGCTGCTGCTGCTGCTGCTGCTGCTGCTGCTGCTGCTGCTGTGCAGCTTGAGATGGGAGGGAGGGGGGTGGAGGTGGGGGTGGGAAGGGGCGGGGTGGGGCTGAAGGGGGGGCTCCGGCTTGAGACGGCGGTGGGCCTGGAGGGCGGGGAGGGGGGCCTGCAGCAGCAGCAGCAGCAGGGTCACCATCTCCAGTACTGTCATTAGGAACACAGCTACAGCAGTGCCAGCAACCCCTCCATGGCAGCGCTGCTACCCCCTCCTCAAAGGCCCTGTCCTCCCCTCAAGCGCTACCCTTGGCCCCCTTTTGGCCCTTGCCCCCTTTGGCCCTCCCCCTCGCCTCCTGGCCCTCCCCCACCTGCCCTGCTGCCCCCGCCTGGCTCTCACCTGGCGGTCGGGGTGGGGGGCCCGGGGGCCGGGGCAGCTTCCCTGGTACAGCCCCGCCCTGCTTGGCTGCTATCTGTGCCAGCACCGCTGCTGGTGACTGGTAGTGCGTCCAGTCCCCTGCCCCCCGCTCCTTGTCAACAGCTGCAGGCCCAGGGGCAAGGCTTGGCGCCCGAGCCTCAGCTGACATGCGCAGCAGCTTCTCCTGGAACCACCCCCAACAGGGCAGCAGCAGCAGGAGCAGCAGCAGCAGCAGCAGCAGCAGCAGAAGAAGATTGGAGCAGGTGAGTTCAAGCTAGGCCAGAGCAGCAGGATACAAACACGGGTCAGGAGCTGTGGCAACAGGTCAGAACAGGAGGCAGCAGTGATGTCAGCCGGATCACACAAACTACAGCAAGTGATCTCTGCCCATGTTACCTGACCCCCTGCCCCCTGCTGCCTCCCCCTCTGCCCCCTGCTAACCCCCCCCTGCCCCCTGCTGCCCCCCCCCTGGCCCCTGCCGCCCCCCCCTCTGGCCCCTGCTGCCCCCCCCCCCCGCCCGGTGCTGCCCCTGCAGACCCCAGCTGGCCTGTCACCTTGAGCTGGGCCTCCTGCTCACTGGAAGGGCCAGCAGCCGCATCCAGCTGCTCATGACTACGCTTGTGGCTGCATGCATGCATGCATGCATGGTGGTTGGACAGCACATGAACAGCATCTCCACAACGCTGGCCAGCTTGTCCAATGCAATGTGTGACATGCTGCCCTGCCCTGCCGTGCCCTGGCTCCTCACTCCATGCTGTGCCATGCCTGCATGGATGGGCCACAGTGAGCAGTCTGCCAGGCAGCCAGGGAGGATGGTGGCGGCTCAACTGCTGAGACGCCCTCTCCACCTTCTGTTTTGATACTAAGCACTGCAGTAGCCAGCAGCCAGCAGGCAGCAGGCTGGCCTACAAGGTTTGGGAGCCCTGGCACCAGGCTGCTACAGGGCAAGGCACCAGGGGGCTGCCTGCTAAAGCAGCCACGCAGTCCTCCAGGACACAGGCAGGCAGGCAGGCAGGCAGGCAGGCAGGCAGGCAGGCAGGCAGGCAGGCAGGCAGGCAGGCAGGCAGGCAGGCAGGCAGGCAGGCAGGCAGGCAGGCAGGCAGGCAAGAGGCCTGCACTAATGCTTCTGTGATTAGGTGGTGATGCGGGGAGCCTTGAGACAGGCCTGAAGCTACTGCACAGGCTTGTGTGCCCCAGCAGCGATGCAATATGATGGTTTTGACTTAAACCTATCATGGTTTTGACACACTTACTACTGGGCATGTGCTAAGGTTTTCTTGCGTGCATGGTCTGCTGTTGCAGGTTGATAAGGCCAGTTGGTAGGGGTGCAGAGCATGGTGTGTGGGGCACACCTGATGACCTGAAGGACTTCTCTCTCCTGTTGTTCCAGGACCTTAGCTTGCACCTCCTCGTCCAAACTATCGGCGCCCTGCACGGCTGCCGGATCTGTCATTCTCTGCTACAGGCGAATGCCAGCCCAGCATCGGGGCCAGCTCGTATGATGTAGGTCAATGTGACTGCGCCAGCGCTCGCACCTTGTCGCCTTGTTCGGCCATCCCACCTTGTGTCACGGCCTGGGCCCAGTGGGCAGCCGGACTGCCACTCAAGTCGGGCAAATGAAGTACATTCGATGCAAATGAAGCACATTCGGTAACCATCGGTAATCGGCAAGCATTTATTGGTGGTTGGTGGTTAATTGCTTAGAACTGTCGTAAGTACACTGTCGTGTAACACAGCATTGATATGTCGCTGTAGAGCTTTGTAAAGCATGCAGCGAAACAGGCAGCGTAAACGTAATCGTAATGCCTCGGACAGTGAGGGCAGTGAAGCCAGGGAAGTTGACCGCGAGCTGGAGGCTCAGCCAGAGCCAAGCCAGGCGCAGAAGAACAAGAAGGACAGCGGTGAAGCGCGCAGGGACCGACACAACAAGAACACATGGCATGCGAAGAAGGCCAAACGGCATACCGTGATGAGGGGCGTGTGCGCTGCTGGTTTGGAGGCGGGGGTGGTGGTGGCGTCCGAAGTGGCCGATAGTGACATGTGTATCATGCCATGAGCCAAACAAACAAACAATACGATTGCCCCTCACAAAGGGGATGTGTGTGCGCTAGAGTGTGCATAGGGTAGGGCTCTAGCGGATAGGTTAGGGACACGTAGGGTAGGTCCCGACTCCTAGGTTAGGGACACACACCGGTCTCTCACTGTGGAGAAGTGTAGGGGCTCCACAGAGGATAGGGATACAGCATTGTTGGTATATCCATTCAGATATACCTACTGTCATACAGGTAGTTGTATGCAGCGCTGCCACTCAAGTCTTCATTTCTTCATTCACGGCTCGGTTATCCCCCAACAGCCGCGATCGCAGGCCATGGATCGCCTGGGGGATAATGAGCTGGCCTCTAAAATCCTTAACGTCGGCGCCTGGGACATCGCCGTAAAGATTACCGCGGGTCTGGCTACTGCAGGCACCGCAGCGGGCTTCATAGCGCTACCTACGGATCGGGAGACGGAGGAGAGGGCGCTCAGCATGTTCAACAAGCCATTGACGCAGCTGTCCCTCCAAGAGAAGCAGGTGGCCGAGTTTGCTGCTGGGCGCACCAAATGGAACAATTTCTTCCAGACCAAGGTCTACCCCTACACTCGCAAGCTGCCTGGAGCACAGAACCCCATCCTCAACCCTTACCGCGACAGTGCCCCATTCCAGGCAGCCCAAGATGACGACGAATAGACAGCTGCCCTCTAGGTGTTAGGGAAGGACTGGGGCAGCAGCTGCCCAGATGAGCCTAGCAGCATGCATGCACAGTGCCACAACACGGTGGATTACCCCCAGAAGAGGCTGGCTGGCTGCTGACTGACCAGGTGCCGCAGCTGACCCATACCCAGTCCTCCTGGATGCACCTGACTGCTGCAGGCTAGAGCAGCCCTGTACCAGGTGCAGCCCAGACGGCACAAGCTCTCCACTGCCTGTGAAGTGATTTTGCTTTTGCTCTAGGACCTCTTGTCTGCTAGAAGCTGGCAACAGTTTAAGCCCCAGCATGGGGCAGATGCTACCTTCAGCATGGCTGCCGGTGCTTGCTCTTGCCTGTGCTAGTGTTTGGGTTGTGCCAGCCGTGGGCATGGGGCTGCCTGACGGCATGGGCACGCCCTCATCAGAGGGTGACGACAAAGGTCGCAAAGTGTTACTGCAAGTTGTAGCAGCACAGCAGGCAGGCGGTGACGGCTGGGGTAGTCCAGCAGGTAGCACTGCTTTGTGCCTGGCATGGAAGGGTTCACATGCAAGCATTTAAGCTGGGTCATGCAAGGGTGATTCAGCTCTGCAATCGCACTGCTGCCAGGATTGCAACCCAGGCGTGAAGGTGGTTGAGTTCTGTACTTGCCTGTGCCCATGGTTGAATACAGGCCTCAATGACTGGGAAGATATGGCATGGCTAGCCTGTCCAAATGTAGGTGCTTGTCTGGTTGGGGACAGGGCCTGAAGCACTGTAACATTGCAACACCTTGTCGCTCATCCCGCCTTTCGAATTTGGATAATATGGCATACGGATGATGTGCACATGTGAAGATCTTGTCGTTGAGTTCTGTGGAGTTTTTCATGTGCATGCTGTTGCGAAGCAGGTCGTTCTTTTTCAATTGCAAATTGTCGATATAAGCAAGTCGATGCAAGCGGCCATGCCACTGCTGATGATTCAGTCACTCCTTTGCAACACATGTATCGTGGTTACAACCCTACCTTCAAGTATTTCAAGGGCAATTGCCTGACCCTGAGTCAGGCGTTCCCAACATGGGGTTGGTAAGCTTCATGCAAGTACTCTCTCAATACTGCACCGTTTTCAATAGCGTTTATCACGTAGGGCATAAGGCGGCGAGACCCAACAGATCTGCTGGGTGCTCCAGACTCCACCGCGCCCCAGTCTGGGGCTCCCCGTCCAGGTCGAATGGGTGCGTTGACATTGCCCAACATGATGCTCAGACTCTCAGGTGGGGCTGGCCCATTGTTTAAGCCGGAGTATGTGAGGAATGTAAAAAACAACTTAAAGTAAGGACTGTCTACAAGCGTTGGTCTACAAGGGCAAGCGCACAACCAACACACACAAACACACCCTTGAAGCTCAGCCCCTCAGGCCCTTAGGCCCTTGGGTCCTAGCACCCCTCCCCTCTCCCCTCTCCTTGCACACAACATGCACATCCATGCTGCCGCCCCTGCCACAGCCATGTCCCAGCCAATGCTTCCACGTGGTACCTCCTCCCCTTCCCTCCCTCCCTCCCTCCCCCCTCCCCGCTGCTCCCTCCCCTTCCCCTCCCCCCTCCCCTCTCCGCCCCTTCCTGCCCACCCCCTCCCCCCACGCCACATCACACGCGCACGTCAATCACAGTCAACGCGCCGCTCTCCAGGCCCGCCGCCAGCCTTATGCCGCTGTTATTCCAGGCCACCCCAAACACCTGGCTGTTGGCCTTGAAGCTGCGCACCAGGCTGCCGTCCACCGTGGACCACACATTGACCAGCTGATCCGCGGACCCTGAGGCCAGCAGCTTGCCATTGGGGCTGAAGGCCACCGTGAGCACCTCCAGGCTGTGGCCCTCCAGGGTGTGCAGGCACCTGCCCTGCTCCACCTCCCACAGCTTGACCGAGGTGTCAAAGGAGGCGGTGGCCAGCAGCGGCTGGGTGGCCCCGGCGGGGGTCCAGGCCGCGGTGTACACGTCGTTGGTGTGGCTGATCAGGTCGTGCACGCAGTCGTCGCTGCGCATGGACCACACCTTGGCGGTGTTGTCCTCGGCAACGGAGGCCAGCAGGTTCCCCTCGGAGTCCCACTGGGGTGGGGTGGGAGGGGGCACAGGGGCAGAGGGCAGGCGGGCCAGTGGGGCAGGAGGAGGGCAGCAGAACAGGAGGGCGGGCTAAAGACAGCTAAGCAGGACAGGGCCTCATGCAGTCAAGTCGGGGCCGACCTCAGGTCAGGGTGGATGAGGTGCAGGCAGACCAGGGTGCTGTACAGGTTCAGGAGCGCAGTGCAGTCAGGGGTGTCAGTAACACGGGCTAGCGCACACCGCAATTGCCATCTCTTCTCTTCATGGCCACCCTGCTGCTAGCCTTATGCCCATGCAACGCCATGCACGAGCTGCTGGTCGGTGCTATTTATTGATATCAATGCTGTGGGAGGGTTTGAGGGTCAGGATAAGGGTCAGGATCATGGCTACTCTGACCCTAAACCTGACCCCTGCTGTAGGAGGGAGCGGGGCCCCAGCAAGTGCCTGTTGGCTTTGATGCTGTAGGAGGGGTTTGGGGTGATGATTAGGATGAGGGTCATGGTTAGAGTTAGGCTGTAGGAGGGAGTGGGGCCCAGCAAGTGTTCACCACTGCCTGAGCAGCCAGCCCACTGCCTTCATCACATACCAGCTCAATACCTCAGGCATGGCTTCACCTCCTCACCTTGATAGTGTTAATCTCACTTATGTGACCTGCAAAAACCTTGATGGGGGTGGCTGTGCCCAGGCGGTATGTGTAAATCTTATGGTCGCGGCAGCAGGCTGAGAAGGAGCTGTTGTTGCGCCAGTCCACGTCCAACAGGATGCCTGGACAGCAGGCGAGGGGGAAGCAGGAGGGGAGGTGTTGGGTATCAAAGGTGCCGCTGCTGGAAGCCGCTGCTGATGTCCAGCTCCAGCACTGGCAGAGCTTGCACCAAGGCAATTGTTGTCATCCCCTTCATTGCTGCCATCCTTTTCACCCGGTGTCTGGGCTACTCTTTTTGTTTAGGTGTGATTGGATGATGCATGGAGGTGCGTCGCACATATCGGTGTGATCTACACCCAGCTGTCTGATCACTCTGTCTGGCTGTCTGAAGGCTGTTCTGATCTGACCGACAGCGGTGAGGTGGCTGTGGTCGCCAGCGCAACAGCACAGAGCGCTACACCCTGCACCACGTTCACCTTTGCTACCAGCATTGCCTCAATTGACTGCACTTTCCAACCAGGCTAGTGGTGGTGATGACCTCAAGCCACCGTCATACCCATCATACTCATCTCACTTTGGCTTGCTTAGCTAGGGTTCATCCCCAGTAAGTGTGGTGAGAGTGAGGTGCAGACATTTGCAACTGAACTTTGCTAGTCCCTGTGAGTGCTGTGATGGCACTGGCAGCATGGAACCAAATCTGCATGACCAGAGCAAGCAGCGCATTCTTCTCAGCCAATGCTTGGCCTGTTAAGCAGCAGGTCCCTGAAGCAGAGCACAAAACCCACCATCACCAACTGACCTGCATTTTCGGACACAAACACTTGGCGGGGCTCCCCTGACTTGACATCCCACACCACCATCGTCTTGTCCACCCCGGCACTGAGCAGCAGGTCACACTTCCTGTTCCACTTCAGAGCAAAGACGGGCGCCTTATGCTTGCACAGCGTCTGCTTCAGCTTGCCTGCACAGGCAAGAGTGGGGATAGTGTGAGAGTGACCATGATGAACATGTCAGGCGTAAGGCAAGTGGGTCATGGTTGCATGGGGTAGTGGCTACCCTGACTTCAGGTCCCGTCATGGTGCTGACGCTGTTGACCAGCTCCATAGCAGACTGTTCAGCTTGCATGTGGATGGGTGGCTGGCAGAAGGCTGCTGACACCAGGGGGCATCCTTACATGCACAGGCTGATGGTATGGCCTTGCCATGCTTGCTACATATCGTTCTGATGTGGCAGGTCTACCCAGTGAGTTGGGCTGCACTGTCGGTGCAGTGCTGGTGCGTGTGTGTGTGCTCTGCCGCCCGCACCTTCCTTGCTCCACAGCCTTGCCCTGCCTGACACGTCAGCTGTGGCCAGCACGCTGCCATCCGCAGTCCACTCCAGCGCTGTGATGTCCTTGTGCTTGTTGGCCTTGAGGTCGTGGTGCAGCACGACGCACTTGTGCGCAGCGCCGCCGCCGCCGCCACCACTGCTGCTGCTGCTGCTGCTGGCCCCACTTCCAGAGGAGCCCAGTTGCCAGATGCGCACGGTTTCGTCCCCAGAGCTGCACACTGGGTGAGGGGCAGGCAACATACTCACGATGCCTATGCTGGGCACAAGGTGGATTGTGGGTTCGCTGGGCATGAGGTGAGAAATGTGGTGTGCTGCTGCGACGCTGTGCTAGAGTATGATGTGCTATGGTGCTGGCACTAAACTGGCTACAGTGCAGGCTGGAACAGGCTGTGATGATGGTGATGAGTGAGGAAGGAGTGAGGACAGTGTGTCACACACACATGGGCCTGTAGCTGGCATGCAGGATTGGCAGCAGCCATGCGGACAGCAGCAGCAGTAGCAGCAGCAGCACCCTGTATACACCCAGCCTTTTACACCACTGCTGCTGCTGCTGCTGTTGCTGCTGTTGCTGTCGCAGCCACCACCCCCCTCCTCCCTGCTGCTGCTGTTGCTCCTGCCACTGCTGCCCCTGTTGCTGCTGCAGCCACTGCTCTCCTACTCCCTGCTGCCGCTGCCGCCGCTGCTGCCCCACCCACCCTGAGGCCAGCAGCTGCTCTGACGGGCTCCAGGCACACATGTACACGGGCTTGGTGTGACCTGAAAGTGTGAGCACGGCTGCAGGGAGCACCTCCACAGGGCCAGGGCCAGGGCCAGGGCCAGGGCCAGGGCCGGGGCCGGGGCCGGCTTCGTCATTGACCACCATTGGGGTGGCTGGCTGCGCTGCAGGCCCGCTGCTGAGCACCCGCTCCAGGGCTCGCTCGGACTTGGAGGCCTTGTCCTGAAGTAGTGCCAGGAAGGGGAGAGGCAGGGCCACAGTCAGCAGACGCACCCCAGGGTGGGTGGCGGCCAGGGCCAGAAGGGGTTGGCAGCAGCCAGGGCCACAAAGGATGGCCAGCAAACAATTCTTCATGATGCATGCCTGCAGTCTGTCAATTCCCTGTGCTTGACTCAACATATTACCTTTTCTTTGTCTTTCTCCGCCTTGTCTGCCTTTTCTGCCTTTTCATTCTTGTCTAGCTTGTCCACTTTGTCCACTTTGTCGGCCTTGTCGGCCTTGTCTGCCTTGTCTGCCTTGTCCCTGTGCTCCCTCCCCTCTTTGGCTTCCTTATCCCTGGCAGCTCTGCCACGTTTCTTCTCTGCTTGGCTGCGTCCACCAGGTCTGTCGTCTTCCCTCCGTTCCTGCACGAGCTGCCGCAGCTGGTCAATGTCTGCTGTGAGTAACTCTTCAGGAGTCAGCATCTTCAATTCGCCATCAATCTCGCCGTCCTGCACCACAGTAAAGCATGGGGTGACAGAGTTCAGCGCATGGGTGCACAGCTTTGATGCCGTTGCATGTCCCAGCTGGCTATACCTGGCCGTCAATATTGACCTCCAACTCCAGATACTGCATGCCTTTCTGTATCAGCGCGACCAATGTGCCTGGCGCTACATTGTTGGGGTCCATCATCATCCTGCTGACTTGGGCCTCATGAGCGAATGTGAAGGCGCTATGCCCAAACCCTGAGAAGAGCATGCGCCGGACTCCCTTGCAGCAGTGAGACATTCCACGGCCCGAGCACTAACACGCACCCGCTTCTTGAAGATAGCGGAATACCATGTAGTTAACATGGTCTGAGGTCAATATATGCATCGGCGGCTCGTGGAAGAGTTGTGGGCAGTGAACCAGACTCGTTTGCTGTGCATGCATCTCCGGGAATGCATTTTTATGCTTTTGTGATGAATGAGTGAGTTAACCTCGGCAGAGGTGTTCTATTTCCCAGTAGATGGAACTCGCTAGTTAACTGACATAGCGTCCTATCGAGTTCCTCTTGCTTAAATTGTATACTCTAATCATAGCTGCTCACCTTTTATCACAGCTTGCAGTTATGATACGGCTCAAGCTACAAAAACTCCCATCCGTTTGGGATGAGGATGGTCAACTTGGTATGGGTGTGACGTGCAAACGGGTCACAGGGTCAGGGTTCTCCTCAGGCAGCCCTCGGGCAGACAAGGCTACGCTCAACGGGAGCATCATGGAGTTGGCTAAGTTGATCCCCTCCTCGGCGGAGGAGCTGCATCACCAGCTTGCATTGCTCATGGTCGTGTCGGGAGCCGCTACCTTTCTCACGCTCATGTTTGGTCCCACTGCGCCCTACGGCAGGTGACGGGCGTTTGTGTGCCCGGCAATGCTATGCTGAACATAGATGGGACATCGCAGACAACCAAACCTGTCTGTGCGACTCGCAGATACACACGAGGTGGCTGGGGTCCGTTGATAAATTCCAACATTGCTTGGATGGTGAGGCATGGAGTAGCACAGCCCATGCCCATACACATTCCACAGAGCACCCATGTCCATGAACTGAAACACTGTGCGGTGGAAAGCCTTCAACGACACTTGCTGCAGACTCAAGAGATCCCCAGCCTCCTGGTTGCAGCTGCGATGTGCTACAGGAGTGGGTTGGTGACATACATGGACAACCCAACTTCCCTGCGCACCGTGCTCACAGCCCTGTTCCTCAGCCACTACTTCTACCGCAGCCTGGTGTACCCCTTCCTTATAAAAGGGCGCAACAGGATGCCGCTCAGCATCTGGCTCATGAGTGTGGTGTACTGTGCCTGGAATGGCTACTTGCAGGCAGGTGTGCCACCACCCCTACAACAGGGTGCTGACTCTGGAGTCACCAATTTGGAAGCATTGGCAGCAAGCATGCTGGAAGGCAGGCAAACAGATGATGAGAGGGACAGGCCGCGAGGCAGGCATGTGGACAGACCATTAGGCAGACAGGCAAACAGTCAAAGAAGCAAACTGACATGCATCCAGGCAGCCGGGCAGGCGGAAAGACAGGCAGCCAAGCTGGGAGTGCAGTCAGTCAAGCAAGCAGAGAGGCAGGCAAGCAAGCAAGCAAGCATGCCAGTGGCAGTACATTGGGTGTTAATAGCACTGCACTGCCTCACACCCACTATGGTGTGCACAGAACTGTCACGCCCTGCTTCCTTGCAGGGTTTCTTTCTCGCGCACCAACTTGCCCCTAACAGCAAGATCTCGCCGCTGGCTGCTGTGGGCATAGCAATTCAGATCGTTGGATGGTTCAACGTCATGCAGGCTGACCGCATCCTAACCAGCCTGCGCAAGCCGGGGGAGACAGGTAAGCGCAGTCAAGGCGGTGCTAGTCTAGCTAGTACTTAGGGGTGGCCAGCCTCTTCTGCTGCCAGTGCATGTCAATCATTGTTTTGCATAGTCAAGCATGGGGTTTGCAGTTGGCCATGGTGCTATGCCAGAGCAGTGAGCCCTAGGGCTGCCTAACACATGCACAGCATGACCTGATGGCGAGGACAAGTGGTGCTTCAACACCACATTGAGCACGCACATATCTGCCTGCCCAGGTGCTGACGTGTGCGCGATGCAGGCTACAAAATCCCGCAGGGCGGCCCGTTCCGCCTGGTGTCTGCCGGCAACTACGCCTCCGAAATCCTCGAGTGGTGCGGCTATGCGCTGGCAGCACGCGCCCTGCCAGCCGCAGCGTTCGCGTTTTTTGCGTTCTGCAATCTGGCTCCGAGGGCTTGGCGCCATCACAAGTGGTACCTCAGCAAGTTTGAGGACTATCCTAAGGCACGCAAGGCAGTCATTCCGTTTGTGTGGTAGAATGGACAATGGGGAAAAACGGGCGGGTATAAGGCTATGATGTTGCTAGATTACCCTAACCCTATATGTCAATGCTATGGTGGGCTTTTGTCTTCCCCGGCTTGCAAAGCGAGTACAATAGGCCCCTACTAGCAATGCACTGCGCTCTCATACATATTTGGGTGATGTTCAGGCACATGTGGGTGATGTTCGGCAGCGAGATTATCAAAGCCGCCCACAAGAAATGGTTGTGGCCCGGTTACCCACACACATCAAAACTCGGGGCAATAGGCCCAACGTAGTCATACAATGGCTGCCTCAGCTACTTGCACTGCTTGTATCTCCACTTCTTCCCAATCGCACATGGTTTGCTCTGTTTGCTATGCTCATGCCATGCTTGCCATGCAACTCATGCTTCGTACTTTTGAACATTTAGGTGACACGCGTACAGTTGGCAGCACGCGCTCATTCAGTGAGGTTGCGACATTTCCAGGTCACTTCGATGCAAATGAAGCACATTCTACCTGAGTTGCTGGTTTAGTTTAGGTAACATGTCTGGAATGTCGTGGATCAACACTGTGCTGTCGCCAGCTCGCGAAGGAGCACTGCCTTCCTTCGGCCTGCGAGGTAGTGTCACGTCAGGGTCCGACACCAGAGACGACGGCCGAGTGATGTGTGGGTATTGCTTGGCAAGAGGCAAGTCTTTTACTCCCAAAGCAACGAAGCCAGCTTCCCTGCACCTGCACCCTACAGCACTCCTCTCGGGCCTACATCATCACTGATACCTCAGGCTTTGTGTCAACCATATTGAATGCACCAGGTTTCAAGGCCACAGCAGGGCAGGGCAGAGCAGGCTGGTAGGACGTGAGAACAAGAGGTGCTCACCAGCACTTCACATTGGTACTTCGCAGGCAAGCGACAAAACATGGAAGATTTCCACTATGCGCAGGTGGGCCTGCAATGTGAAGCCATGCATTTAGGCTGACCCTTCTTGCCCAGACTATCATGTGCATGGGGTCCTGTGCCAATCTTCACAGTCATAGGAGCAAGCGTGCAGGTCATGCATGTGTGGTGTTATTGCATCACGCACATGTCAACGAAGTCTCCCTGCCAGCCGCAGCGTTCGCGTTTTTTGCGTTCTGCAATCTGGCTCCGAGGGCTTGGCGCCATCACAAGTGGTACCTCAGCAAGTTTGAGGACTATCCCAAGGCACGCAGGGCAGTCATTCCGTTTGTGTGGTAGCATGAATATTAAGGGAAAACGGTCAGGCCAGGGCTGTGGGATACGGGCTTACGGAATACGGATCCGCTTACGTGCTTACCGTAATACGTGGTCACACGCGTAAGGTTCCGCCTAACCAATCCGTAAGGTTCCGCCGTAAGGGGCCCATGCAAGCATGCGGGGCATCTTTTTCGCCTTTCCCCTTACCCCGTATTGCCACAGCCCTGGGTCAGGCGTTCCCAACATGGGGTCAGCTGTGACACAAATGTAAATGTTTTTCGCATATCACGTGCAGGCCATCCCAGCATGTAAGACTTGCACCGCTAGGCTCAGCGCGTCGCTGTTGGCTCCCTGACGGATGTTAACCCCCGTGGCCCGCCAAGCATCTGGACCAAGCGTAGCCTAGAGAACTGTCCAGTCGACGGAGTGCGGTACAATAGACCCCATGCGCATCGCAAAGCCTTCATCTCGCTTGAGCGCTGACTTTCGTGCCCCTTGCAAGTGGAGCGACCGACGATGCCAGTGAGAACATTGGCACTTGTTTCACTGCGTAGCTGCCAAAATGAACGCGTGGGACTGATGAATTGTGGACCCGACTGCGACCATGCAGAACTGCTGCAAACCCGGCCCCCAGTCCAGCCACAGCGAATTTGAGGCTGAAAACATACTTGTAGGCTCGCCATGGCACAAGGTACGCAATAGATTAGGTTGCATGACGATGCATCTTGGCAGGGAATAGTACCACATCACACATGATGTGGTGTCACATGGCACATGTGTAACCAGTAGGCCTGAAACTTGTGTGGTGTGTGGACAGAGCCCATAGCAACCCCTTGCCGTGTTTTCATCTAAAGGTAATATTGCAAGCAATTACAGCATAGTTTCGACCGCAGACTCCATTGTTATGGATGATGTCGTTGCCCACACCACATGCAGCGCCTGCTATGTGTGCATTGCAGGTGCATTTCCTGCGTTTCCGTATCTCAACAGCTTCGTGCAGATGGAGGTCGTGTAATTTCTACAGGTCAGAGCACCATTCAACATTGCTCATAGTGCATGTGCATCAATTGCATCCAACAGCCCACAGACTGTCTTTGCTGGAGGACCCCGGCCTACTACACCCCACAACTGCCTCAATTGATCTAAGCTGAGCTTCATTGTTTTCCCAGGCAATGGCTGTATTGTAGAACGGTACATGGCTATGGCTTGGAGTTGCTGCTTTGCCATCCTTGCACGATTGCTTGCTTGCTTTTTTGCAGCCAGCTGTTGCTCCACAGCTGCGGCCTGGTACTGCTGTCGTGTATCTGTAGACGCAAACTCCATGGTGATGGACAGCTCCGCTGCAGTTCGCTTCTCTCGCCTTTTCTGCTCTTGTAGCTTGCGTGTACTTCCAGCTTGTGCTACAACCCTTGTTGCATGAGAGGGGTTGGGGGTCTCGGCACCTCCGGTAGCAGCTAAGAGCAAATGGCTTGGGGTGGTGTCGGGGGGGGTGGCTACAAGGAGGAGGGGGTTGACCTTGCCATCTGCCATGCGCCTTCGCTTCGCAGCCCTGTTCGCTGCAAGGCTGGCTTCTGTTATGTAGTGGTGCCAGGTGTGCAATGGCTCTATGTGGGCCTTGGCATGGGCTACAACCTGCGCCGCCCCCATCCTGTCAACTCTGCTGCTGCTCAACGGCTTCAAAGCTGTCTCACATCCCGCATTGGTGATGGGCACTGGCCGGTACACTTCAGCTAGGTGCTGCTCAACTCCAGGTGTAAGATGTCCACTGAGGGCTGTGTACTGCGAGCAAAGCACACAATGTCACAATGACACATGTCACAGCACATACCACACAGGACGCTGAACACATGTCCTTCATGCTTATGTATACATCCATGTATATGTACATGAGTGTAAACCATCCAGTCTATACTCCCTTTGTGTTTCACTTACCAACAATTGAAGACGGGACGCGGTTTCATCTTGAGGAAGTTGTTCAAAGACCAGCCTTGCTGCATTCCGCCGTGACGACACGTCGGTGTCACCCAACTGGGCAAAGCTATATGGCATCTTCGCCATGAAGCTCATGCGCTCAGTATAGTAACGGCGGATCTCAATGATGATAGGGTGCACCACTATCCAAACTTGCTTGGCAGTCAACTGAAAACCATGACAACTTGAAACACCTCATGGATTGGATGATGTTGCTCCTGCCCTGCCTCAGGCTGTGTGCATACACGATCAAGAAGATGACACTCCCTTTGATGCCTAGAATGCCATTGGCAAAAGTGCCTACTCTTGCCTGCCTGCGCCCATGACATGTAAGGCTGGAAGAAGCAACGATTCATGGATGCAAGAAGTGCGCAATGCACCAACAACTCTGAGGAGCCTGTCAACATTAATTGAAGTGCCATTAGGTTAGTATGGGAGGGTGTATTCCATGTGCTGGGTGGAGAGGTAGATATGCGCCTGTCAAGGGCAGCGACAAGGCTACTGTGGTGCTCACAACAGTAGAGAGCTATCCTGCCATATGTGAGCCACCGTGTCATGCACGCCTCCTCTACCAAGGGAATGCCCGGCAAGGGATCCTTCCGGAACTCAATGCTGATGTGGTCTAACACCCAATACAAGTCGGTGTTGTAGCCTGCCCTATTGTACAACCTGCTTTTCCCTGCAACCTCAAAACCATGCTTGGCTGTGTTGTGGAGGATGTGGCAGCAGCAATGGACTGGGTACACAGGGTGTTGCTGGATTCCATCAACCTGCAACATGTGAGATAAGTGGGTCACTACACTGTTGTTGGCCCCCACGTTAGTGCTACAACTGTCCACCGTGACGAACAACACCTTCACACCCCATAACCCCACTTTTTCCATGTGTGATTTAATGGCCATTGCTACATGATAGGAATCTTGTGCTCTAGGGTGGAAGCATCCCACAGTGAACTCCATTGGATCAGCAGCCATTGGAGCAGCAGGGGCAGCCATTGGAGCAACAACCACTGGAGCAGCAGCCATTGGAGCAGCAGCCATTGGAGCAGCAGCCTTTGGAGCAGCAGCCATTGGAGCAGCAGGGGCAGGGGGTTGAGCCATGGACGCATAACGAGTTCGAGCAGCAGCTTTGAGGCGGGCATGGGTCCTCTTAGGTGCACGAGCAAAGACAGCAGATGCAATACGAGAACGGAGCACGGCTGTGTTACGGACTGTAGCAAAAGGTGTGGCCGGGGGTGGCTGGGTAGGAGGGTGGGTTGGGTGGGCTGCAGCAGCCGGCTGGGCGGAGGGGGCTGGAGGCTGGGTTGGGTGGGCTGCAGCAGCCGGCTGGGCGGAGGGGGCTGGAGGCTGGGTTGGGTGGGCTGCAGCAGCCGGCTGGGCAGAGGGGGCTGGAGGCTGGGTTGGGTGGGCTGCAGCAGCCGGCTGGGCGGAGGGGGCTGGAGGCTGGGTTGGGTGGGCTGCAGCAGCCGGCTGGGCGGAGGGGGCTGGAGGCTGGGTTGGGTGGGCTGCAGCAGCCGGCTGGGCGGAGGGGGCTGGAGGCTGGGTTGGGTGGGCTGCAGCAGCCGGCTGGGCGGAGGGGGCTGGAGGCTGGGTTGGGTGGGCTGCAGCAGCCGGCTGGGCGGAGGGGGCTGGAGGCTGGGTTGGGTGGGCTGCAGCAGCCGGCTGGGCGGAGGGGGCTGGAGGCTGGGTTGGGTGGGCTGCAGCAGCCGGCTGGGCGGAGGGGGCTGGAGGCTGGGCCCGGAGGGCCACAGAACATTTCAGTACAAGCAGCTCCTGCCCTCTCCTTGCTTTGCCATCCCATGCAAGGGCGCAGTAGCCAGTACCTCTGGCCTCACCTGCACACCACAATGCACGTTAGCATCCTGCATGTGTATCCTGTCAATATCATGTGTAATCTTGCTCTGTCTCGTCGCACTTTTTTATGGCTGCTTTACTTACGTGCTTGGCCTTCGGTGACTGTCAAGGCAATGTCTTCAGAGGCCCTGCCGTAACTTCTGGCGCATGGGATAGACACCTCCAGCTGCTGCCCAGGTGCCATGAGCAAAGCTGCCCTTCAAGGCCTTCGGTATTGCATTGAAGGACAGCCCGGTGTCGACCTGCATCTTGAGGGCTCTCAAGTAATGTGCATGGTCAACCCTGCCCCTTGGGCCAGCACCCATGCGAGGTTCCTCAAGATGCACAACCTGGCCGCGCATAGGGGGCGTTGGTGGCTCTTCATCCCCATCCCCATCCCCAGCCATGAGCCCCGCTGAGCGCAAAATCTGCCTCATTTGGTACTCATTGCGCACGTAGGCTAGGGCGAGTCTGGCCACAGGCGGTAACCGCATGGCTTTTGCCCGGGCTAGCTGCTGTTTGAGCCTGATGACCTCACGCTGCAGTGCGTCCACGCGTGTGCTTGGGATTGTCGGGGCGGGTGTTGGGGCACAAGAGCACTGTGATGAAGGTTTTGGGAGGTGGTGGAGGTTGGAGGGTGGGGTGGGTGGGGTAGGGACTGCTTGAGACCGAAACCCTTGCTGGGTTTGCGAGGACAGGTTGACATCGGCCATGGTGGGTACACTGTCAACACATGCAACGCACACATGGGAGCATTGTTGCATGTGTTGCATGACATGCATGCATGCAAAGATGGTAGATGGTTGTATGCAGAAAGCTGTAGATATTGCAAAGATGAGGAGGTGAAGATGCAGTTGGTATGTTGGTTAAGCTGACATGTAAGTACCTTCTTCACGTACCTTTCATGTGTTGATGGGGCTGGGCTGACAGCTGCGGCACCACGGCTGCCCGGTGCTGATGGGGCTGGGCGGATAGGTGATGGCTGCCAATTCGGAATGAGATAATGCAATGAGGGGAGAGCTCTGTTATCTTGTGTGCGCAACACTCTGAAGTGCCGGTCAGCTTCTACCACCATTGCGACTTCACGCACACGCAGAGAGGAGGAGAGACAGGGTGTGATGAGGGGCAGCAACTCTGCCGCTGCTGCGGTGCCATCGTCACCCATAAGAAGGTCTAGCACGCTGCTGGGCGTGTAGTGTTGCATGAACCCTTTGTTGAGGTCCACAACAACGATGGTGATCCCCAATAACATGACAATCCAAATGATCCCTATCTGATCAGGCTAACTGCTGCTGCTGCTGCTGTTGTTGCCCGGCGCTGGGGCAGGTGGCTGAGAGCGAGGGGGGGATGGTGCCCACTGCCCCAGCCCCACACCCTGCCCTCCTGCCCCCCCCCCCCCCCATACCCCTGCTGCTGCTGCTGCTGTTGTTGCCCGGCGCTGGGGCAGGTGGCTGAGAGCGAGGGGGGGATGGTGCCCACTGCCCCAGCCCCACACCCTGCCCTCCTGGCCCATCTGCTCCGCATAGTGTTGGGGTAGGTGAGTGTGGGCGAATGCTAGCCTCCACCTTCAATCGTTGCACACACTTATAGTGGGCCACAAGGGGGAGGCGCATTGCCTCACACCCAGCTCGGAGTGTTTTGTCCACAAGGGTGGCTGGCCCTAGGGCGTCACCACGCACCAGGCCGCTCAGTTTAGTAACCTCACGTACTTCCCAAATAGAGTCTGTCCCCTCCACATTAGGTTCCACGTATACAGATGTCCATGCTTGCCATCTGCCTATCACGCATGGTGCAGTCGACACCTTGCAAAGAACGCATCGGTCCAACTTCACCACAATGCCGTCGAGGAGCACGGACCGCCCTTTATTGGGATGTGGGAATGTAGGCATGCACCTGCAAAGCACACATAGCAAGTGTTGCATGTAGTGTGTTGTTGGGCGCAACATCATCCATGGCAATGCAGTCTCCGGTTGAAACTATGTTGTAATTGCTTGCAATTTTACCTTTAGATGAAAACACGGCAGGGAGTTGCTATGAGCATGGTCAACACACCCCACAAGTTTCAGGCCTACAGGTTACACATGTGCCATGTGACACCTCGTAGTGGGTGACATGATATGATTCCCTGCCATGGTGCACTCACTGAATGCATTGTGGTGTAGCCTAACCCATCGCGTACCTTATGCTCCAGTGGAGCTAGCTACGTAGTTTCAATCCAGAACTCGCTCTGGCTGGACCGGGGGCCGGGTTTGCAGTAGGCCTGCGTGGTCGCAGTCGGGTTCACGGTTGGTGAACCTCACGCACTCATTTCGACAGCTACGCATCGGAGCAAGTGCGAAATGTTCTTACTCGCAGCTATCCCAGCAAGACGGCCGACGACATGTGTTCGGCAACAGTGCAACAGTGCAACTGAAGCACGGGGCTACGTAAGGCTGTACACAACACTTCTGGCCTTCCAGCTAGGACACAAACAAGCTTGGCATCGAGGGGTCGACTTTGGCGGGCGCAAGGAATAACCGGTGCACAGCCCTGACTAGACCTATGCAGCAAGCGGGTGCAAAAATCGCGGCACGAGGTGGCCTGGTCCATTCGAACATTTTCTCACGGGTGTCACAGCTGACATGGGGTTGGTAATCTTCATGCAACTGCGGCCCATCTACTCCATCATTTCATGTAACGTTTGCTGCGTCTGCTGCAATGCGATATTGCGCGTTTAATGTTCGACTGGAATTGCCATCGGAGTCTTTCGATGCGGGCAGCCACATGTGACCCCGGATGTGTCCCAATCGCAGACCGTGGTTAGCTACGTCCTTGGCTATCCGTTAGCGATGCACGACATGTTGGTGGCGCACACCACCGAAGTCCGGCAAACATGGCTGCGCGAGCTTCTTGATGGTGCAGGCCGCTTGGCGAGGATGTGAAGAAACTCGAAACTGTGTGTGGCAGCGCTGTATCGCTGTAATGGTGGGCGGCACAGTAGGGACTAGTCACCCCCTCCAGCTATGATCCGCTTTATGTTTTGGACCATTGAACAAACAGCCTGACCTCAGACAGATTTTTTATAGCATACTCACTAACGCGTCCGTGGTACTATGCAACTCAATCATTGGGTTTGTATGTGACAAGTTATACCGCTTACAAGGTACACATGCTGATGGCTACAGGTGCACGAGGAGCCGACCGAGCTTGGCTTACCACTCCGCCACGTGGCCACCACCAACACAGCTTGACCCACCATCTCCCAACCTCGTCCTCACCGCCCACCTCCCAATAGCCCCTCCTCCCAACAGCCCAGCCTCCCCCCTACCTCTCCTTCTCCTCGCCTCCTCCCCCCTACCTCTCCTTCACCCATCTCCTTATCCTTCACCTCCCATCACCACAAGCCAAGCCCGTAGCCCCGCTCAGCCACTCACCCCACCCCTCTCAGTCCCTAACCATGAAGAAGAAGAGATTAAGCAAGGCGCATAGTGCCCATCTCAATGCACTAAACAACTCGCCAAGCGCTGGCTATCTGCATTGCCCTAACAACATCAAGGCTGCAGCTTGTAGGGCACAAACGACAAACCGTGATTATGGCCACACAACTGTCACAGATGCAGCGCACAAGGTCACATCACATCACAGATGCAGCGCACAAGGTGGGGAGGGTTGTGATTAATGTGGGTGACCATGCGTGCCAAGAGCGGCTTGCAGCGGCCCATGCCCTTGCCTTTGGGGGGCGTGATTATGGCCACACAACTGTCGAGGAGGCAATGAAGATGACAGGAAAGCAGCTTCATTCATACCTCCAGTTTCACAAGAAGGAGGTACACACGAGCTGGAGGGTACCAAAGCTACAGAGCCACGTGTGCACCCACATCCGTGGGAAGGTCGCCGCAGCTGCGCCCCCTCAGCAGCAGCTGACACCTGCAGGCACCATCCCTGAGCTGGCTGTGCCTGCTGGTGCACCCCCTCAGCAGCAGCAACAGCTGGCAGCGGCAAGCACGTCACGGAAGCGTGAGGCACCTGCAGCTAACAAGTCGAGGGCAGCAAAGCAAGGTGAGACAACACCACGTACTGCACCTAGCACCTTGTTAAGCGAAGTAGAGCAGCCGGGAATGCACCAGCGCCAGCAGCAGCTCCAAATGCTAATAGTGGTATCCAGTCGTCACGACTGCCGTCGTCGCGTCCACATGCCAATACAAATCATGTTCCGACTGCTGTTGCGCGTTGCAGGTGCCAGCAACAACGGTGTGGCGAAGCGTGCTAGTGTGGCGCGCCTCGCATGAGGCAAAATCGCATGAATTCAAATGTCGGTCTTTGGGCAGGCACTGAGCACCGCTGAGAGCGAGATAGTTTTTGCTGCGTCGGCCATCTCGTAGCTTTGAATCTCCTCTGTTTGAATCACTGTTTACATATATTATTGACTGAGTGGCTGCGGAGATACGGGCTTCGTATCACAGGGGGGTGGTTTTCAGGTAGTTGGGAACGCCTGACCCTAGCAATGCACGGCGCTCTCCCGGTTACCCACACACATTAAAACACGGGGCAATAGGCCCAACGCAGTTCTAACATGGCTGCCTCAGCTACTTGCACTGCTTGTATCTCCACTTCTTCCCAATCGCACATGGTTTGCTCTGTTTGCTATGCTCATGCCATGCTTGCCATGCAACTCATGCCTCGTGCTTTTGAATATTTAGGTGACACGCGTACAGTTGGCAGCACGCGCTCATTCAGTGAGGTTGCGACATTTCCAGGTCACTTCGATGCAAATGAAGCACATTCTACCTGAGTTGCTGGTTTAGTTTAGGTAACATGTCTGGAATGTCGTGGATCAACACTGTGCTGTCGCCAGCTCGCGAAGGAGCACTGCCTTCCTTCGGCCTGCGAGGTAGTGTCACGTCAGGGTCCGACACCAGAGACGACGGTCGAGTGATGTGTGGGTATTGCTTGGCAAGAGGCAAGTCTTTCACTCCCAAAGCAACGAAGCCAGCTTCCCTGCACCTGCACCCTACAGCACTCCTCTCGGGCCTACATCATCACTGATATCTCAGGCTTTTTGTGTTAACCATATTGAATGCACCAGGTTTCATGGCCACAGCAGGGCAGGGCAGAGCAGGCTGGTAGGACGTGAGAACAAGAGGTGCTCACCAGCACTTCACATTGGTACTTCGCAGGCAAGCGACAAAACATGGAAGATTTCCACTATGCGCAGGTGGGCCTGCAATGTGAAGCCACCCATTTAGGCTGACCCTTCTTGCCCAGACTATCATGTGCATGGGGTTCTGTGCCAACCATCACAGTCATAGGAGCAAGCGTGCAGGTCATGCATGTGTGGTGTTATTGCATCACGCACATGTCAACGAAGTCTCCATGCAATCGAGAAGCTTCCTAGATTAGGCCCAGGCCTTCCCTCCTCCTACCCGTAGCCCTCCCCCACTCCTCGTAGAACTCTATGACCCAGCCCCTGCCTGCCCACTTGCCCTGCAGTTCCAACAACATCCGCGCACAGGAGTGATGTGTGGCCTCTTTGGTATTTTTGATGGTAGGCCACACAGCCTGGGCCGCACTGCCAACTCTCCTCCCCTGCAGCCCCCTCAGTCACAGCGCAGCACCATGGCTGTGGTGTCCACAGCAACACCAGAGCAGTGGTGGCTCATGGCTACACGGCCCTGTGCCAGACCCCGTGCCGGACCCTGTGCCAGGCCTGCCCGCTAATGCTGATTGTCATTGCTAATGCAAGCGCGAATGCTACTTGTAGGCCATGGGGGCCCCAACGCAGCTGACTTTGTGCGGAGCAACCTCTTCATTAACCTGTTCCAAAACTACAAGTTCCCCACAGACGTGTGTGCTGCTATCAGTGAGTAGTGCTCTGCTGCACCGCCTGCGCGTTGTCAAACAAGGTAGTACAGGGCAGGGATCAGTCACACATCACACACACACCATGGTGTTTTCTGGAGACATGCTTATGCAATACATAATCATGATGCCAATATTGTACATGCGGGGGCATGGCTTGTGGGCACATGGCGACGCCTGGCACCATGCTCACTAGGGACTGCACCATGGCTGGATGCATGCAGCGGAGGCTTATGAGCTCACCGACTTCATGTACCTTAGACAAGATGCCACAAGTCAAAGAGACGACGGGTGGGGTGGTGTAAAACATATCTATGTATACTTATTCATACCCAGCACAGCCCTGACTTTACCACAGTCAGACAACCGTGAAGGTTGCAGCTGTCACTGTGCTTCCGTTCATGATCGTCACAGGGCACGCAGCACTCACTGCTCCTGTGGCACATCAGCACACAGCTCCAGGACAGCCGCATGCAGCCAGCGGCCCATGCTGCCCTACCCCCCAGGTGCACAGGGGTGACGGCGGTGGTCATAGGCTCCAAGCTGTATGTCGCCAACGTGGGAGACTCTCGTGCAGTACTGTGCCGAGCCGGCAAAGGTGAGGTCTCAGCCTGCATCACGCGGCTGGATGGCTGCCTGGCTGGTTCCTCCGCTTCTTAGATTGCTCCCCTGCTTGTGAGCTGCCTGTGTCTGCCCCTGGCTACTGGATGCTGCCCATGCTCACCATGCCCTGCCAGCTCCTCATCAGTGTCACAGACAGGCAGCGCTCATGCCATAAGCACAGGTAGGGGAAGCCAGGGCGTGCCAGCGGTAGAGGATGGTAGAATGCCCAAGTCACACACTTCGTCCATGGTCACACTAGTTAAGGAGCGTGGGATGGAGGCATCGTACAGCCAGGCACACCATGCGTTGCACGCTCAGTATGGAAGTATTCGTTCCATTCATGCATAGTCTTGTTTGAGTTTTGTTCATTCCGTTCATGCACAGTGTTCACTTATGTGCGTCACTAGCATTGCTGGCTGTGCTAACCCCGCATAAGGGCACGCAACCCAGCCTGCCAAGCTGTGCCTCCCTGCAGCCATTCCCTTGTCTGTGGACCACAAACCCAACACCAAGGAGGAGCGGTGCCGCATAGAGCAGGCTGGCGGTGTGGTAGTGTGGGCGGGCACATGGCGGGTGGGGGGCGTGTTGGCGGTGTCGCGCGCTTTTGGAGACCGCCCGCTGAAGCGCTACGTCATCGCCACGCCTGATGTGAAGGAGGAGGTGCTGACTAGCGAGGACGAGTTCCTCATCATGGCATCTGACGGGCTGTGGGACGTGCTGGGCAATGCGGTGGGTGGCTGGGCGCGGGCACGACAGCAGCCTCCAAGAGGTATGCATGGTGGGTCCATGAGTGACTATGTGAAGTCACATATGTACCAATAGTTTTTATGTCTAATGTGATTCTACCATTGTGAAATATGCTTCAACCATTAGCCTGGTATCACTGGTATCGTAAACATCCTGTGGCCAAGCCATGGTGGGGCTGCATGGGTCATACATTGCCTCCAATGATGTGGCTTGTGTGCTGGAGATGGTCAACGTGCATAGCAGCAGCGGTTTAATGCCATTGCTAGCATGAGGTCTGTGAGCACTGCATGTGCTGGGGGGTGTAGAGCATGATGTGTTGAAGGTGCTGTGGCCTAATCAGGCACATACACGCTGCCTGTTGTGGCTCTGCACAGGATGCAGTGGCCCTGATCAGAGCCATTCCAGATGCAGAGAAAGCAGCCAAGCGGCTGAGTGATGAAGCCATAGCCAAGGGCAGCCTGGACAACGTATCATGTGTTGTGGTGCGCTTCAAGTTCTGACCACAGACGCTGATCACGCCTCATCCTCTTGGTGTGTGACGTCAGGTTGCTGGTTTCTGGTTGGTGTTGCTGGTTTCTGCCGCATCTCACACATGCTGGGGGCATCACTGTCCAAGTGCTGAGACATTGGTCTCCACTGAACATGGGCCCGTAACCACATGGAAGCCGCTCAGCTGACTGGGCACGATTGGGGTGTGCAGTTGATGGCTGTGAGACACTGAACTCTTCAGCCCTCGCAAGCCAGACGTGCATACTGCACATAGCGATATCAACCTCATGCCATGCTTTTGGCGTGCATGTTGTCAGATCTCACGTCCAGCACCCTTGCCTGTTTAAGCTACTCAGTGGTGTGTTGCATGTGCGCCATGCCCCCTTGACTTGTCCAGTCACTGCTGCATTCCGTTTTGCAGGTCGGCATTTAGTACTCCCTCCTGGCCTGCCTTCCCCAAGGTGAAACACCATTAAGACCCCACAGCACCCCTCGTCGCACGCGCACAGTGGCAGCTGTAGCATGGCATACCACAGTAGCCTTGCAGCAAGCCTGCATGGGGCTCACCTTCTTGACAACAGGAAGGGAGGGGTGCCAGGCCCGTGCATCTACTGCCATGGCATGGAGGCTTAGTGCCAGTGACCAAGCATATAGATTCAGCTGTTGCGGCTGGCCAGGCAAGGCTGTGCACAAGGCACGGCACATGTAGCACCTGTGGACTTGGATGCAGTTTGCAAGCATCACACACGTGGATCGGCTATGCATGCTCGCATTGGACAAAGTATTACGTGAGCTAGGACTAATGTCTTATACATGGGAACTCACGTGTTCGTGTATGTCACACTGTAAACTGCCAGGTCATCTTGGCGTAATAAACAGAGGGGTTAGCCCCATCTTGTCGCCCATGGATGAATAGCTTAACCTTATAAGTTGAACAATGTACTCAGCAGCACTTTGTAGCAGTCCGGTCCATTGACCATGCTGATGCTGCTGACGCTGAAGGCTCATAACAAATGTTCAGTTCGTCCAAGATCATGGATTCCAAGGTCATGGAGATCATTGTTTTCAGTTGAGCCGTGTCCTCATGCATGGCCAATCCAAGTGGTACAAGTAGGCCGCTATCACAGATGTTGCCCCCTAACTCGATGCGACTGGCCATTGAGCGAAACTGAGGCTGCTTGTGACATATGTTGTGCCACATGGGTCATGCCCATCACTCTTAGTTAGTAGCCATGATGGCAACACAAGTCATGGTTGGAGTGTGTGCCGTAGTGCGCTTCGATGTGTTGCCGCAGCAACAAAGCCCAGAGCTATCACTCCGGAAACCCCAGTCAGTGTCCTGGCATAGCCCATTGCTAAGACAACTGAGTCTTTGCTAAGCAAGCTGGCAGCGCTGAGCCAGCCCATAGCCACGCCAGGCTTGAGCCACTAAGAGCCACAGGTTGCCAATGCTACAATGCATTAAGGCTGCTGCTTTCCTTGCAATGTTGGCATTGGGTACAGCACAAGTGGCGAAGCCCAGACATTGCCCAAACTGCTGAAAGCGTGTCTGGCAGCACCCACGCCATTGGCCAAGGTGCTGCCTGGTCATTCACTCCACTTCACGCCTCCACTCATAATGATGCCCACGATGACACCAAACAAGCCCAGGGCACTGCAAGCAGCAGACCGCAACAGGCAAAAGCCCTTGGGACTGGGGCAAGCCAGTCCCTGACAGTGCCAGCTGACATGACCTGGCTGGTAAGCTTCCTGCTGAGCTGCGTCATTGCAACCTGTCCCTGACACTGTGCCAAAGACCAGAGTGCCTCACTGCTGGCCCGCTAGCTGCAGTAGATACCCAAGAGATAGCAGCATTTCTTGAGCTTGGCTTGGAGCTGCCCTACAGCCCACGACCAGCACACCTGCCAAAGATCTCCACGACAAGGATCTTGACAAACAATGTTGAATTCTGTGCGTCAGACAAAGCACAGCTGCTGCCCACAATGCCCACGCACATCCTGCACAACAGTGAAAGCGACAACCTCATTTGCAGACCTGTCAACCATGCCAATGACAACCAGCATATTTCTACCCTTCACAACACTCACCCACAGACCAGGTTGGCGAAGCCACATGTCACGCCTGACCCAAAGATTGAGTATCCTGAGTAAAGGGCGTACTTGGAGTACTGCCCATCTTTGGGCTCCACCTGCTCAATCTTGGTTTGCAGAATGATGGCGACAATGACGCCATAAATGGCAACTGCCTCACAGAAGATGACGCTGCAAGCACCACAGCACACCCCCAAGTGACATACCCATGATGAATACGAACTATTAGCTACTGCTGTCTCGTCGCACACCTGATGAGATTCTTAGAAGTAATGCGCGGCTCGCGAATGGCTGCACCCACTAAACTACTGCCTGTGATGAAAATGCCCCTGCACAAATCAAGCCGAGCAATAGCAGCGACCACGCTGTCAATAGCTGAGCGCCGCATCGTCCGCGCTGCAGTCCAGGCCTGGGGGACGCCAACCAAACTTCAAGGTGGCCCTGTGGTCGCCTTGGTCTCCTCACCAAGCCGCGCCAAGAATAGACATACCGACAGCCAGCGCCACGCCCAAGGCTGCCCAGAAGTAGGGTGTTATGTTTCTGAACAGGAACCACAGCCAGTCATAGTCGATGAACTTGTCAGGCGAGCCGACGCTAATCACAAAGCAAATCCAAGAGATGGTTACAGGAGCCCAAATCCAAGTGATAGGCGAAGCGAGAGACATCGCCATGACACTGCTGTCAGGCTCGCGTGGCTGTGGCTCTGTATTAAGATGTGCAAGGCATGGAAGCGCCCAAAACATGGACTCTCATGCTGCGATGTTTCAAGCTTGACCGCGAATGCAGCTCAACGCACCTCTGCACGCAATTGACCTTCAGCAGGCTTGTAAAATGCTGTGTAGGGTTGGTGGCATACTATACCCACTGGCTGAACAGTTAATGGCCCTATTAATGGGTTAAAGTTAATGGCATTATTAATGGGTGGATAGGGGGATCGGGTAGTGGATGAGGTAATGGAGAAGCGAGAGACAGGGTCGAGCAAGGAAAACTGATAAACACCACCTCATTCGGCGTACTTTAGCAGGCACATTCGTTGCATTACGATCGCCACAAATGTAAGATACCTTGCTTACACACCTGTCTCACAGGCTTGCCACTCATCCTGTCGCCCTTGCAAAACATGACGTTCATCACATGAAGCTGACCTGCCACATGTCACACGCTGCACCCCAAAAACTACGTAAAAACGTACCACAGCACACAGCATTGTCCTGCATGTCTTATACGCTCCTGCAATCACTGCTCCCACAACCACTGTGCCGATCATCTGTCCCTAACTCAGTAGCTATTGCACACACACTCACAAAGCTCGAAGGTTCTGCCAACGCATGCAAGCTGATGTTCCCCATGATGCTCTCCCGTCAAAATCACCACAAGCTATCAAAACTGAAGCCCAATGCAGCAGTCGTTGCAAGGATGGGCCGTCAACCTGCTTTCCACTCTGTACATGACACTCATGCTCAATCTTTAACTTCAGCACTTCGCAGCATTTTTGTACATCATACCTCCATGCTGGCGCTCATCCAGCATACCCCGGCAGCCCCGCTGCACAAGGGCATGCAGGCCAGGGGCATGTTGCCGCAGCTGGTTGTCCTTGGCAGCCAGCTGCTCAGGGTCAGTAGCATGGGCTGGTAGCGCTCGCTCGGCAGACATGGGCGGTGGCGTTGAACGAGCAGGGCCGGCCACATCAAACCGCCACTGTGGGCTTGGTTGTGGCTTAGGGACAGAGGCCCTCTCATGGCTAGGCTTCACTGGGCCCGTCACATCAAACCTGAACCCATATGTAGGCACTGTCGCTGCTGGGCAGCTGCTGGTGGGAGGGGGTGGGACCGCCACAGGTGCACGGCAGCCTGTTGCAGGCGAGGAGGGGGCTACAACTGGGGCAGGCGCGCCAGCTGGCACACGGCCGGAGGCTTGCTGGCCTTGCCCTGCCACATCAAACCGCCACGCCGGCCGGGCGGGAGCCGCTGCAGCAGTAGTGCCAGGAGGCTCCCCGCACCCCTTGACCCTAGTGCTTCCCAGCACTGCATCCGCTGCAGGGCCTGCTGCACGGGGTGGGTGCATGGACATGTCCATGTCAAACACAGCCGGCTCAGCCGTGCCATGGTGAGTGGTGTGGCAGGAGGAGGAGTCGGGTGCGCCTGAACACAGGGCCGCTGCAGCCTGCCGGTGCCTGGAAGAGGGTGCCGCATGTGCGCTCCAGTCAGGGTGTTGACTGGCGTCAGCGCCGGTGGACAGGGAGGTCGCTGAGGCCAGGCCCCTGGCCCAGGAGCCCCCAGGGGAGGGTGCCAGGGTGCTGGCTGAGTGAGTGCGGTGCAGCAGCGCGTTGAGGGCGCCCACGCTGAGGCGCGCCCAGGAGGAGCTGCCAGAGTTTGGCAGGCGTTGGTCGTAGATGTCCAGAGAGTCCAGGCCTGACCGCACCCTTAGCATGCCCAGGAAGTCTTCAAACAGCACACCCTGCGTCACCATTCGGCGAGCAACAACAGTATGCCATAGCGTGCAGCATGCCTGGGTCAAAGATACCAGCATGAAGGTTGTTGCATTAGGTATGGGTGATGACAGCAGCAGTGCCATGCTGGTAGAGCTGGACGAGAAGGGTGCGCAGTGCTGTGGCACTACTGTATGCACAGTGAGCTATGGCTGGGAGCGACCACAACACATAGGCGCAGGCAGCAGGAGCACGGGCAGTAACAAATTGGCATAAGCTGGCGTGAGTACTAAACCTCCAGTGCTTGCAATCTTGGCAGCTTGGACACTGCACCCACCTGTGCCTGCGCTCCAGCGTGGCTGGCATCCTCCATCGCCTGCTCCACAGCCGCCTCCACCAACGCTGGATCTGACATATAGCTGCGGCACATCATGCCCACATCCTCTGCCACCAGCACCCCGTCCTTGTCCTGGTCTAGGGCCTGGAACACCTTGAGCGCCAGGGCCTCCCAGCCAGGCCCCAGCTGCTGCTGCACCTGGCGCCAGTCCAGCAGGCTGGCCGCCATGGTAGCCCGCTGCAGCGTGCCTGACCCGCTGACGTCCAGCTGAGTCAGCAGCCGCGCCACCTCAGTGTCGGTGAGCCTGAAGCCAAGGCCTTGCAGCGCCTGGCCCACCTGCAGCACAGCAGCACAAAGGAGGGGCTCATGACACCCAGTCCAATAACACCAAGGACATCAAGCTCACATTCAGTCCCAATACTTGCCTGAGCTTACCAGGGCTGGACAGCTCAGCTACAAAGGACTGAGGATGGCTGCACAGTTCAGTTGGTTCAGCAAGGCAACTTCAAGCAAGGCAAGAGGGGTCAAGTGGCCGCACTGTCGCCCATGCCGCTATGCTCCGGCACTGGCCGCAGGCAGCATGAAGCCTCTGATAACACAAGCGAGCTCGGCCAGCAAGCTGGGCCAGGTTGTTGTACAGCTGCCCCTATGTCTGGGTCCCGACGCCCCAGGCAACCCAGGCACCAGGCCTGCCTGCCTACCTCTGCAGTGTTGATTTGCTCCTGGTCAAGCTTTAGACGCGTTAGCAGAGGCCCCAGCCTGGACACGTCTGGGACAACAGCCTGGTGCCCTGAGGCGTCCACCTCACACACATCCGAATCAGCAGCAGCCTGGGCATCACCCTGGGCCAGCAGTTCCGCCGTCATCATCTGCAGCCAACGTCACGACACCCACCACAACTGGGTGACCCCTGACTCCTGATGCCCACGCATGGTAACACACAACATATGAGCAAACCAAACATGGGCATAGTGCAGGATGAGCTTGCAACCAGAGAGAGCAGCTAAAGCGTTCTTGTAGATATGCTATTGCACGAAGCACCCAGCCCTGGCAAGGTGGGCCTCATTGGACATGAAAGTACCACCATGCTTACAATGCCTTGCATTGACTATCATCAGGTCAAACCAGGCAGCAGCTGCGATACCTGTAGCACAGAGCGCTTGAAGACAGAGGCAGATGCGAAGCGCTGGATGCGTGCTACCACACTCTGTTGCAGCCGCTTGCCACAGCTCCTGTCAGAGGTGTCGCCCCGGAGCCATGGGTGCTGCAGAGCCTCTTTGGCAGTGGGGCGCTTGCTGGGGTCACGGTCACACAGTTGCCTCACCTGCAGCACAGCATGCCGCATGGCATTCGCAGCACATCAGCACGGCAATGGTGCAGACAGCTTCTCGCACAGAAACGGATGCTGCCAAAACATGAAGACAGCCAGACAGTGTGCCTGGCTGAGATCACAGTGGTGTGCACAGCTAGACAGCTGGCATGGCAGCTGCGGGCAAACTGCAGAGGGATGCCTGGTAGGAGCCACTGCCTGCTGCTTGCCCTGGTTGCCCCTACTAGTCCCACCACAGGCAATGCTCCCTCCTCCTCTGCTGTACACTCACAAAATCCTTGGCGTCTTCGCTGATGTCAGCCCACCAAGGCTTGTCAAAAGCCAGTGAGTCATTCAGGATAGACCGCCTGCCAGTGCCAGACAGTGCACACAAAATATCAGCTAAGCATGCAGGAACCATCCATGCAGTGTCATGCTCTTGGCGCATGAAGTTATTCAGCACAAGTGCTGCTACAGTACAGTACAGCTCAGCGCAATCACGTTGCTTGTTCACAGCATTGCTGGAGTGTGCTTGCACCTGACAGGCACACACACCAGATAGCAGTGATGGACGGATTGTTTGGGTTCCGGTGGTCGTCAAATGGCAGCCGGCCGGTCAGCAGCTGATGGCACATTATGCCAGCACTCCAGACATCAGAGGCAGGCAGCACTTGCGAGCTGAGCACCTCTGGTGCTTGAAACCAGGGAGTACCTGATCCACAAGGGCAGCAGCAGAGACACACTGCTACAAACAAGCACTTCAGGTGCATGGTGACATTTAGGTTCTCTCTTCTCCCATACCAACAACAGACTGTGTGTATTGCCGCACCAAGCCAAGCACACGAGCTAGGGCCACAAGCCAGTCAAACACTCTAGCACCCACTCCAAGCCTCTAAGCACCTGCTCTCACCTTCCAGCCCCAGGTTTGTAAGAGGCAGCTGGTCCGGCTCAAAAGGCACCGCCAGGCCAAAGTCTATTGCCCGCAATGGAGACCTCTCATCACAGCTGAGCAGCATGAAGTTGCCAGGCTTAATGTCCCGGTGCAGGACCTGTAAGGAAGAATACATACATACTGTGCTGAAGTCTGTGAGCTACTCAGTATGGGGCTTGGGCAGGTAGAGCCAGGAGGGAGTCATGATCAGAGACAAACGGCACGCAAGGTTCATCGCACGTGTACACTGTACAAGTCTGCTGAGCTCAATACCTGATGTGCATGGCACTGTGCTATAGTCCGTAGGACTGCTCTCATGTAAGAAGCCACCGTCCGTTCACTGTAATGCTTGGCACCAATTGCATGGACAAGCTCCCCTCCTTCACACAGCTCTTGCACAATGTAGAGGTTGGTGTCGTCCTCAAAGACAGCCTGCAGATCCGTTCAACACCATTCTCACTATGCCTTTCCCTACCGCCACATACCTTGAGTTGTCTTGCACATACCTTGAGTTGGCAGACATTAAGGCTGCCAGACAACCTCTGCAGCATCTGAACTTCTCGCTGAAGCTGAGTGAGGTAAGTCTTACGCTTGACATCGCTGCCTTCCTGCAGCACCTGTAACCAGAGGAGGAAGAAGGGGCTCTCTCACCCTCTCAAAGCCAGCCAAAGTATGACTAATCTCAGCCTACCTTTGCACAAATCTTTACGGCATACTTGTCCTTTGTTGCCAAATCTGTAATGAGGTGCACTTGGGCGTTGCCCCCCTTGCCCAGTTGCTTGCCAACCTCCCATGCGGAACGGTCTAGACGGGGAAAGCCCATCTCCACGATTGTGCAAAGACCCTCCTGTGAGGAAGCTGCGACAGCGTGCGATGAGTGGCCTCCTGACGCAAACGCTGTTGCCACATCACGGGCTGACCGCAGCTGCCGTGTGCCCGGCTGAGCGCACGGGACGCGGAACGCGCTGCCGAGCAGCCCTGTGCCTCTACTACAGGTTTGCTTGGTCGGAGGGCAAGCCTCGCACCCGGTAGAACCTACCAGGGCTACAGCAGCTCTACAGTTTAACATATCTAGAAGTACTCACTCGACAATTGTGGCGTGTGTGCACAGCATTTGCTTTTCAAATCCCTGACACATGTGGACCAATCTCACCGCATCTCGCAAGACACGCTAATCCAAAGCACTGGTATGCACACCCGTGGGCATGGGAGATGGAGGATTTTAGGGATGCAAAGTGGGGTGGAGGTGGCAGGAGCTCATGTGGGCTGGCAATACGATGTGGTAGCTTTAGCACAGCAGGGTAGCCAATGGATGCTACTTGTGTCGTTAGAGGATGTAGTGCTGTCAGCGTTTGTTTTCGTCGGGGGAAGACACAGTCGTCGGGAGAGGACACATGTGAGCTTGCAAGTCCTATCAAGTTTTAATGAAGGATTTTTAAATTTATTTCAGAAGGCCTTTCGACTTGCCTCTTTTCTGCTGCTGCCCCGCCACACCACCACCAGAATGCAAGCTTCTCAGCTGCACTGCGGCCGCCCACCCCGGCTGGCTGCGTTGTCCCGCGGTGGTCAGGCTGTGCGAGGACCTTTGAGATGTGCAGCTACAGCAGCAGTCGCGACTAAGTCTGTGTCTGGCACCATGCGCGACCTAAAGGCGCAGGGAAAGTGAGCACGTGCGATGTCAAGTCGTGCCCACCAGCAACACCACCTAGTTGCATCCATAGCCATCGTGCCCACCTTCAGGGTGGCATTCATTCCCTTCATCTGTGCTGGAGACCCTGACCTGGCTACCACCAGCAAAGCCCTGCAGCGCCTTGACGCCGTGGGTGCAGATGTCATTGAGCTGGGTGTCCCCTACTCGGTAAGCAAGTAGGGCACCACCTGGACCCGACTCACTCGTGCATGCTACTGTTCCCAGCCCCTGCTGCAACAGGCCACCCCCTCCAGGTAGATGCACTGTGTCACACGACTCCCGCTGTGCGCGCAAAGCAACCACACCAACAGTGCAGTTATTCACGCCCAGTCTGCACGCACACATAGCTAAGCGCTGCGGTTTTTGCAGCAAGCCAGGTGGTTCCTCAGGCCCAATTGTAGACAAAGGCGTACATCATCAGAGGGATGAGGGTGTGGGTGTCCCTCACAGGATCCCTTGGCAGATGGTCCAGTGATCCAGGGGGCTGCTACTCGTGCCTTGGACCGTGGCACCACGCTGGATGCGGTGCTGGCCATGTTGAGCCAGACTGCCCCCTCCATGAAGGCCCCTGTGGTGCTGTTCACCTACTACAACCCCATCATGCGGCGTGGGCTGGACCGCTTCTGCCAGCAAATTAAGGCAGCAGGAGCAGCAGGTGCGCTGCCGCGACCTGGTGTGGCAGGCGAATGGCCACTCAGATGTGAGGGAGCGATGCCAATGCTCCTAAGGAAAGCAACTGTGTGTGACTGCTGGCAGAGCTGGCTTGCTGCAGCAGCTGATGTGCCAGTCTCCACAGCACACGATGGCCATGCTTTCACATAACAACCATCAATGTGAAGGATAGTGGTGAGGGATGCTGCTGGAGTTGCGGGAGAGACCAGTAGAGCTCACACACTTGAGTGCCCCCTGTGTGTTAGCAGGTCTAAGATGTCACAGGGGTCACTCACCTGCAGCACGTGCATCACACCTAGTAATAGTCAGGGTGCTATCCCTCCCCCTAGCAGCAACCACCAATAGGTTGGCATCAGCATCCCTGTGTGCAGGGCAGCAAGAACTGAAAGAGCTTTGCCCGAGCCTTGCTTGTGTCACCATCCTGACATCACAGGGCATTCGCAGACCAGCACTGCTGCAATGGTGCTACTGCCTTTGCCTGTGTGTTGCTCTGGGTGCAGGCCTGTTGGTCCCTGACATTCCCTTGGAGGAAACCTCCTCCATCCGGGAGATGTGCAACAAGCACGAGCTGGAGCTGGTGTTGCTGACCACACCCACCACCCCTGAGGTAATGACAGTCACGCCGCTGGCCCAAGCTGCCTGCTATGCAAGGGCTTCCTCAGAGGCTGTGTCACGGTAGTTGAGACACACCCACCCTAGCCACTGTCAGCTCTTGAGTATACAGCTCGTGTTGCATGCGGAGGCTTGTGTGCCACAACCAGTGAGGTACGAGACTTTGTCCATGGTGGTACCTCCGCTTTACCAGCGCTGCCTCAGTGTACATGCTAGAGACATGGCGCCAAGCTACAGCCAACCACCATCAACACCACCAGCACCTCTGTCATCACATGGCATCCATTCAGCAAAACAAGGCAAGCAGCATTTGCCTGACCCTTGGTCATGTCGCCTGCCACCAGTAAACATGGGGCCTGTCTCTGCCTTCATGCCAGGGGCGCATGGCGAGCATTGTGGCAGCCAGCCAAGGCTTCGTGTACCTAGTATCAGTCACTGGTGTAACAGGCGTGAAGGAGACGGTGTCCGGCCGGGTGGAGGGCCTGGTCAGCATGCTGCAGAGCCTCACAGACAAGCCGGTAAGGGCGACAGGGCATACAGCTGGTAGTGTTAGAGTCAAGCGCAGTGCCATAAAGTGCAGGGCCATGCAGTGCCATGGATGCCCTGGGCTGCTGGGTGCTAGGGCGCGGCTGAAGCATGTGGCCTCTGGAGCAAAGGGGCATCCAGGCAGATCTGCAGAGTCAAGGCAGAGCTCCACTGGTGCTATGGGGCTGCTACCATTGCAATGTCACAGAGCTGTGCTGGTGTGTGGGTCTCAGGTCTGTGTGGGCTTTGGAGTTTCAAAACCTGAGCATGCCCGACAAATCGTGTCCTGGGGAGCGTCTGGCGTTATCTGCGGCAGCGCTCTGGTACGAGCGCTGGGCGAGTCCGATACCCCAGTGAGTCCTGGCCTGGGTTGGCCTGCATGGAAGGGTGTTATTAGTGTGTGCATGGCTTGAGAAAGATGTAGAGTAGGATGGAGAAGAAGAGGGATCCCTACACCAGCTGCAGCAGGTATAGGAAGATATGAGTATGTGGATGGCAAGGGAGGTACATGGAGAAGGGCGGAACATGGGAAGGTGCTTAGACTCAGCCAGGCACACGTTATGGCACAACTCATGTCATATCTGCACGCCGTCATGGTCGCAGGAGCAAGGCCTGGAGGAGATGGAGAAGTTGGCAAAGAGCTTGAGAGATGCCATCTAAGCAGGTCATGTAGTGTGCCTAATGTAGGCCAATCTAAGCAGGCTATTAAAGCAGGCCACATAGTGCGGCATGGTAGTGTGCCTGCTGTGCCCCACGCAGCTTGAATCCCCAGCCTCCAGTCACACAAATAACAGCAAGGTGTGAACCAGTGCAGTTACCTGAGGGTTTAGGTTGCTTTATATCGCCAAACTAGTAAAATCCAAACCCCAGTAGGTCACCCCCGCCATTGGCCCCGCAATTCACTTTTTGGCACCGTCTTTGATCCGCTGCATGTAATTCTTCCACCATTGGGCTCTACATCTCACAACGGTGTCGCTAGCAGGTTAGGCCCTCTTTTGTCGATTGTACTGCATTGTCTCGACGACTTGATTAGCTTCGCAATGTCATTCTCCATCTGTTTATATGCGTGTCGCAACAGGAGAGATGAATTGGTGGCCGGGGCATTTCCGTGCCGAGCAGCCTTTGCTGCCGTTGGACTGGGCAACTCGCGAATACATCTCAGGTAAGCACGGGGTGCTGTTTCTTAGTGCGTTTTGCATACAATGTCAACACATGCAACCAAATCTGCTGACCTCCACAGGTGCTTGGCTGTTGTGAAGATCAGCATCAAACCCACGGCAGCCCAAGGCTCTTCCAAGCAGGAGTGCAGCAAGCGAATCAGCTCTTGAAAGCAGTGAGCAAGAGGTGAGTAAGGTTGTAATTTACCTCACCTTGTCTAGGTCAGTCGTTTGGTGTTCGTGTGAACACTTGTGAAACGCAAGCCAGGCAAGAGCAGCTGAGGGAAGCACACAACTGTCGTGAGCCTTAAGATTTGATTAATTAGAACTAATTAAAAAGGATGTTTTGTGGTGTGTGCCCCAAGACCTTGTCTTTGTGATTGTGTGTGCAGGATGCCAATAATGAATCACCCCCATCTCCATCACCGAGCAAGGCAGCAGCGGCGTAGAGCAGGAGCCAACAAGGAGGTAGCGAGGAGTCAGCAAGGCATGACATGTAGCTGAACGTTGTTGTTGTGTTGTGTTGTGTGTTGTTGTGTTGTATCACCTTGTTGTTAGGGTACCCCCCCCCTCCCCCCCTAAATCCAGCCCAGCCCAGCCTAGCCTAGCCCAGCCCAGCCCACCCCGGCCCACCCCAGCCCACCCCAGCCCACCCCAGCCCACCCCAGCCCACCCCAGCCCACCCCAGCCTAGCCTAGCCTAGCCCAGCCCACCCCAGCCCAGCCTAGCCCAGCCCAGCCCAGCCCAGCCCAGCCCAGCCCAGCCCAGCCCAGCCCAGCCCAGCCCAGCCCAGCCCAGCCCAGCCCAGCCCAGCCTGATTTGGTACCATGGGGCATAGGCAGCAAGGCAAAGTGCTTAGCAGTCCCGTTGTGAGTGTTAGCTATAGCAAGGAGGTGCAACCAGTCCTTGCTTGTTGTGCACATAGCATAGGTGGTGTGTGAGGCATGAGTCATTGTTTTGTGGTGTGTTGTTGAGGTGGTGGTGTTGATGTGTACGAGTGGAGGTGTTGTTGTGTGGTGTTGCCACCTTTTTACATCAATGCATGTGCTTGGCATCAGCGATCGATACATGTATTTCTGTAATGATTTTGCGTGACATGTGCCTGCTGAAGTTGAGGAAGAGGGTTGAGGCACCACGGCACATGTAACACTGAAAGCCAGAGCCATCCCGAGGCATCCCGACAACATATTGCCAAGTGATGAAGTAGCGCTGTCATAAGGCAGCTTACATTTGCATAGAGTCATGCCGCAACGTCAGTGAGGTAAGGGGTGCCAGCTGACTGACTTGTGCGCATATTCACGAATTATATGCTCCATGCACTGACATGCAAGCAGGCGTACTGCACTTGTGCCGTTGGCTTACGGCGTGCGTAGAAGGACTGTCAGCCTCGCCTTATGATGTGCGTGAGTCTTTTAGGAGCGGAAAGCACAGGTCAGGTTTGGGCGGGCGCCGATCTGAGCTAGTGTTTTGCGGCTGCGGGGTGCCGGATACGCCTGTTACACCCGACTGCGTCAAAACTTTGTCGCGAGCTACACGGAGATTCGCGCCCCAGACCGTCTCACATTTGCGGGGCCAATGGCGGGGGTGACCAGTACCTGTTACTATTTGCTCAGCCCTGGTCAAGCTTGTGCGGGCAGAGCTAAAATGACCTCACTACTATCGTAGCCGGGCACATGTTCAAAAGAAATGCAGCGCAGCCGCTGGCCCACAGCGTTTTCTAGCAATTTATTAGCAACGAAAAAGGCTGCAGGAAGTTCATGCATGGTGTTTGCAAATTTGTGTGAAACGGACATGGGGGCACAGGCCCGGACTGTCTTTCTTCTCTCAACCCTCCTCACCTAGGCGCACAAGCTTGTCGCCATGCCTCCCAAGTTCGATCCCAATGAGAGTACGTGCAGCATATCAGTTTTGAGCCCAGAGGCAGCAGCTGCGGCCGCGTCTGACAGTATGGCTCGTGATGAACGCAGTCATGGAGGTGTTTGTGCGGGTGACGGGCGGCGAGGTCGGTGCTGCCTCGTCCCTGGCGCCTAAGATTGGTCCTCTGGGTCTATCTCCCAAGAAGATTGGTGAAGACATTGCCAAGGACACGGCCAAGGACTGGAAGGGCCTCCGTATCACTGTCAAGCTCACTGTGCAAAACCGTCAGGCAAAGGTGTCGGTGGTGCCCTCAGCCGCAGCCCTGGTCATCAAGGCGCTGAAGGAGCCACCTCGTGACCGCAAGAAGGTATGATCGGCGCAGGCAACCCTCTTCTGCCGTGGCGGCCAGCACCAGTAGCGGCAGCTGCAGCTTCGGCACCAGCTTGGTCGTCAGTTTGGGCGCCAGCTTGCAGTGGGACGCAGTGTCGGCGCGTGCCACTGATGCAGTTGGCCCTGCGGTGGGGGTGCAGGAAAAGAACGTGAAGCACACGGGCAGCATCACCCTTGCCGACGTGATTGAGATTGCACGGGTCATGCGGCCAAGGAGTTGCGCAAGAGACCTGGCAGGCACCTGCAAGGAAATCCTTGGCACATGCGTGTCAGTGGGCTGCAAGTGCGATGGCAAGCATCCCAGTGCTATCATGGAGCAGGTGAGCAGCAACTGTGTCTCTGTGCAGCCTGCTGTGTAAGCAGGGCACTAATCTATTAGGCACACCAGTGAAGTGCATGTGCCACTACAGTAGTGGAAGGCCTGCACCAAGGGAGCAGCCACCAGGATGCCACTGCTGGGAGTCATGCTTCGGTCTGCCAGTGGGCAGTGACTGGGTTAAGGGGCAATCCATGTGTTGGTATAGGGAGGGGTGGTACTCTCGAGCAAGAGAGAGGAGGGAGGATGAGTAATGCTTTTCACCATGATCAGACAAGACGCTGATGTCCCACTGTTATGTTATGTTATGTAGGATAGGTGCAATGACTCGCCGCTGTTGCCTGGCCTGTGCAGATTGACAACGGGGAGTTGGACATCCCATCTGCATGAGGACCTTGCCAGCCAGCTCTCAGCAAGTGCATCAGCTGGCATATACACAATTGTTGCTATATACAGCTGTTGCTAGCTTGTAATCATGTCTGGGCTAGCAGCAGCTGATAGTCCCACCAGCTGGGGGCTGTAGGACAAGCAAGGCAGCTTGGGATACACACTACTGCTGTTCTTTCGGGTTCATGATTCGTCATGAAGTGTGTAGATGCTTGGCATCAACTGTACCCTACCTTCCTGTGAGGCACATGGCAGCAGGACCGGCTCAGATATGTTGTACATGCCAAGGGCTCCCACGCAATGGCTCGCACACATAACACACGCGAACAATTCAGGTCAGCAGCCATGCTGTGGCCCCCAGTTTGAGCCTGAGACATGATCAAGGGCATGCTGTCAGCTTTCCATGTGGGTAGGACATCGCCGCTGAATGGGTGAGAACTACATTGCCGTGAAATTACGTTGCCGTGAAGCAAGTCGCATAGAAAGACGTGCTTCAAGAAGCTGCGAGACCGAGCACCCAAAGCCCGAGCCTAAGCAGTGTCTAGTACTAGACACTGCTTGAGCTGTTGCTTACATCAGAATGTTTCATGCCAACATGTATCGCCCCACCCTTGGAAGCGGGTGGGGTAGGACATCCGGTATCGGTGCGGACTTCACAACCGGACTGCAGATAATGTAGCTCCAGGTTGTGGGAGAGGCATGCGCTCTAAGCTTTCGTACCCACTCAAATACTTAAGCGGAACTACGTAGTAGATGTGTGAACCAGACGGGTCTCCTTGGCACGGTGAGCCACATCGTTGTAACCCCCTAGCGTAGTGAACCATCTAGCATAATATTTGGCGCAGTGAGTGCAGAGTTACAGCCGTCTACTACCAGGGGTCGGTTTCCTGTCATTTTCTGTGGGGAACGCCCGTTATGCGGAACTACGTAGTAGATGTGTGAAGCAATTTGAGTCCTCTTGCTAGTTTGTGTACATCCACTGCTACTTTATACTCAACCCTGTGCTGTGGTTCTAAGACCATTCAGCCCCAAGCCTAGCAACATGCAAGACTGGCTGCGGGTGTCAAAGCTGCACTGCATATCTTAACAGTAATGCGGGGTTGCATGTTGCTAGGCAAGTGACTATGTGACAGCATCACATCCAACCAGTTGCACACATCCAACCAGTTGCACACATCCAACGTTTCAACTTCTTGCTTTAGCAGATCGTCTCCCCGCTTATGTAGTCCTATTTTCACTAAAGTCACATGTATATACGTAATTACACGGCGCAAGCAAGTAACTTTGTACCATTACTGATCTTGAAGCTTCACACATTGAGCAACATGTCTAACAAACCAAGAAGAGGTCAACAGCTGGGATAACCTGGTCCCTTTGGTCAGTGGTCATGTGTCATGTGTGCATGCGTCCCTAAGAACTGTCAGATGCCCTCACCGCTATGTCATGTCCTACATCATCACCAGTCCAAGAGAAGGGTCACACAACAGCGTGGCCACAGGGTGTTGCAGTGCCACTGAGGCAGCCATTCAGGCATATGCCCCACTTGACAGCAGGGACCTCACCCGGTTCATTGCATAGGCATTGTGAGCGGCATCATAAGAGTCCTTAGCAGAGTCAGCTCGGGGCGAGGTGAGGTGCGGAGCTGCAGCTCGAGAAGCGTCAAACTGCACAAACAGGGAAAGCAAATAGTCACACACAGGCCAGCAAGGCAAGATGGCGGCCACAGGTGGAGCTATGCTGGAATGACCTTGCCACCCAGCCCATGTGTATGCAATGTGGATGCCATGTGATGGGAACTCCACACAGACAAACACCGTTTTGTAGGAGTCCACACTGAGTGTTCCACTGCAATGAGGGCTCAAGGTTGAGGGCCAAGGTGCTGGAATGGAGCTGTAAGCCGCGAGAGTGAGAGTCGTAGGAGAGTGAGAGTGGAGACAGTCTACTAGTGAGAGTGGAGACAGTCATCTACTACAGAACGCGATGAAGGGCAAGAACCGCAAGGGCGCGGATGGGCCCAAACCAAACCCAAGCAGCCTAAGCCAAAGCCCAAGGGCAAGCCTGACAACCTGGGCTGGGTAGGCCCCGTCTTGCCACAAGGGAGGGCGCACAGATAACACAGCCCCTACGCATTAGTAGGGGAATAATGTGCTGCAATGGAGCTCCCACGCAATGCACCATGGACTGGTTTCTGTGGCCGAGATTGAGGCATGGCTGCCAGGCACAACGCACCTGGTACGCATCAGGGCAGATGCCAGCAGAGTGCCGGTACTGGAACAGGTCCAGGTTGGCCACCCCGCCCTCATGGTAGCGCCTGCGTGCCTCAGTCATGCGTGGTGCTGTGGCTGGTCGGGGTGACAGAGTGAGGTCCAGGGGCCCCGAGGGAAGCTCCCCAGAAGCTGTCTGCACCTGCCTCTGCCACAGGGCTGCAAGCTGTGATGCCCGCGATGCAAGCTGGCGCGGTGACTGGGGTGACATTGCGTCTGCCTCCCCCCACACTGCACCACCACCAAGAACGTTGGAGAGCATGGGGCTCTTGCATGAGGAGAGGGGAGAGAGGGGTGCATCCCCGTCCTCCACCAAGAGCGTGCGGGACTTGGTGACAGCCAACGGGCTGCGGGGCCCAGCCTTACGCAGGGGCCGGTGCGTGACAGGCTGCATGCACAGCACAGCAAAACTGTCACCAACAACCTGATCGCTCCTATTGGTGCACTTGGGTGGGCATTGACAGAGCTGCCATGCGGTGTTTAGGCATGTTTCCTGACAGTTGCACTTTGGTACAGTGGGCAGCTGGGGTGTCCTAGCCACATGCAAGCCTGTCCTGCAGCAGCAAGGGTGCAGTGTGGCTTGTGTGGGAGCTGCTCACCTCCACCACATGCGTCAGACCAGCTCCAGCCATGCAGCTCTTATGAGACATAGGTGTCATTCGAAGGCATGGACGCTCTCCTGATGCACTGGCTGGGCGCTGCCCTGCACTGGGGGCAGAACTGTCGTGGTATGCATGAGCCATAGCTACCCGCAGCGGGGATGCGTCCATGGACAGCGACAGCTTCTCGGGATGTGCCAACAAGCCAAGAACAGCCGCATAGGAGCGTCCTGGAACACTCCGCTTTGATGGCCGGGGGCTGGTCTCCTGGCAGTCCTCAGGTTGCATGCCCTTTCCCTTCAGAGGAGTGGTACGGCCATGAAATCGCTGTCCTGCAGGGTTGCAAGGGCGCTCAACGTGTGTGTCACGCTCGAAATCATGCCTCTAGCAGCCAGGGCGGCACCAATGCAGCTTAGCCGCATGTGCAAGTCATGGACACACCTGCCTCCTTCACCGGCGCAGGCTTGCGAAGCCGTCTGTGGTAGGTGTCCATGAACTCCGCGTATATCAAAGCACCTGGGTTCAGTGATGTTGCCCCGGTGGGCGTGCCAGGTGCTGACATTATAGTGTGCGTGGTTGACGTAGCATCGAAGGAGCTTGCAGCAAACGCTGCGAGGAGCAGCAGGGCATGAGAAGCTTTTCTGACGACAACTAGTACCTAGCGTCCAAGTTGCGTCGGAATGTTTGCTGCCTTCCGTTAGCGAAGCAAATGTAGGTGGCGTGCGCAAATGTTTTCCTTTACTTCTTATATGCTTTCCTCTGTCGCCCTACACTCACCCATCTTAATAGGCCAGAGCTCCGGGGAGGAACTCCACTAAGGATTCGAAGAGGTGTGCACTGCGTGTTCCTAGGCGGAGTGTGCAAGCATTTATTGGTGGTTGGTGGTTAATTGCTTAGAACTGTCGTAAGTACACTGTCGTGTAACACAGCATTGATATGTCGCTGTAGAGCTTTGTCAAGCATGCAGCGAAACAGGCAGCGTAAACGTAATCGTAATGCCTCGGACAGTGAGGACAGTGAGGACAGGGAAGTTGACCGCGAGCTCGAGGCTCAGCCAGAGCCAAGCCAGGCGCAGAAGAACAAGAAGGACAGCGGTGAAGCGCGCAGGGACCGACACAACAAGAACACATGGCATGCGAAGAAGAGCAAACGGCATACCGTGATGAGGGGCGTGTGCGCTGCTGGTTTGGAGGCGGGGGTGGTGGTGGCGTCCGAAGTGGTCGAGGCGCGGGTCGTCACGCAACTCGAGGCTTGGGTGGAGGCCTGCAGCATGAGAGCGCTGCTCGGGAGCTTGCTACTGGGCCTCGCGGTGCGAGGCTGGTTCACGCGGCTCATGGGGCTTCCGGACGGGCAGGAGGTCTTCGAGGAAATCCCAGCTGAGGACGCGGTCATCCCGAACCTGGCGGAGCGCAACATGTACCTGCAGCTCATCCGCGGACTGCCTCCTCCCAGCAGGCGCTCCCAGCCCAGCGCAGCAGTGGAGGATGTGCTGGCCTTGTACGCGGGTCTCCACGCCCGCCTCAACGCTGTACCTCGCTATGAGCACGACTCCAACACCGTGGACGATGTGGGCACCAAGCTGGAGACCAACTTCGCCAACAGCCTCACCGAGCTGTTCGTCCGCAGGGTTGAGCAAGCGGTGGCTCTGGCTGGAGCCCGGGTCATCGCTGGCTCACACGAGCACCAGCGCCGCTTGTGGCTGCCCTTGGGTGGCAGTCCAGGCTGGACTGAGCGCCAGCGCAGCTGGGTGGCAAGGAGTGTGCAGGGGAAAGTGGTGACCTGGCTAGAGGGTCAGGAACAGGGACAGGGTGGGGTGGTGCCTACTGAGGCCATGCGGGATGAGGTGGCTTGGCAGCGGAGGTTGCTGGGGCTGGGTCAGGGGGTGGTGGTGGACAAGGACTGGCTGGAGAGGGGGGTCAGCCGGGGCGGCCTGCTGCGCCATGCAGTGGGCACCAGCAGACAGCTGGAGGCAGCCAACGTCAGCTGGCAGCTGGACTGGGCGGACTGGCAGGCAGCTGGGGGGCAGCACAACACCAGGCCCTACCGCCCCCTTTGCAATCACACCCAGCTGCAGCTGCAAGGCGCACCACATCAAGCTGGACACCAATGCCCTCTATGGCTTGATGCGTTCTGCTGGCCCTATTTGGCGTGATGCGTACTGCTGGCATGCTGCCAGCTGACATCACCTCCTTGCCCAAGTTCAGGAGTGGTGTGGCCGGGCCCAAGGACAGTGAGGTGAGTGATCCTTGCGTGTGCTCAGGTCAGCCACTGCTTTGATTGTGGCAGGTTGCTGGAGGCAGGTTGCTTTGATTGTGGCACCATTGACTGATGGTCTCTAGGTGATCTCAAGGTGTGTTGTGGTGGCTGATGTTGGCTGCAGGTGGCCAACCGGTGGAACGCCTTCCTGCCCAACCTCGCAGCCGTCCGGCCCAATGTCGGGCAGACATTCGCACAGGTGGTGCACACTCACGGAGTCGCGATCAGCGTGATGTTCATCCGCCCCAAGCCAGCAGAGCCGCCCGGCGAGCTGCCTCGCATGGGCAAGGAGGAGGGCGCTGTAAACCCGCTGGCGCCCCTGGACGCCGATTGGCTGGGCTGCGACCCCGGGAAGACGAACATGGCGACAGTGGCCTACGAGGAACGATACCCCTCGGGCGCTACCCCTCGGGCGTGTGGCAGCGCAGCCTGACTGCGGGGCAGTACTACCGGCAGAGTGGCATCGCGGAGAACGCCAGGGAGTCCAAGGCCTGGATGGCCGGCATCAAGCCTCAGCAGGATGAGCTGTCGCAAGTCACCCACTACACCGCCTCGCTGCAGCGGTACTGGGAGGTCGCTGCCACGACGCTGTCGACCTGGCCGGCCATGTGGGGCGAGCTGTCCAAGCGGCGATGGTCCAACGCCAGGTTCCGGCTGTACGGAGGCAAGCAGCGCACGGTGGCCAAGTTCTGGGCTGAGGTGAGTAGGCCATACACCCAGCCAGTATGTGTGCCAGTATGTGTATGTTTATATATGTCTTTGCCATGACTTGGCCGCAGACCGTCAAGGGAGCCAGGTTACGCTGCAACTCGGCTGCCACAGGTCGCCCCCTGGCCCTGGCCTATGGGGCAGCAGGCTTCAGCGGCAGCGGCAGCATTGGCAGCAAGGGTGTGCCTGTCAAGCAGATGCTACGGGAGGCATGCAAGCAGTTCCCCGGGCGTGTGGTGCTGGTGCATGAGTTCCGGACCAGCCGGGTCAGCTCTGCCCGCACCACCGTGGTGCAGGGCCAGGCAGAGTCCTTCAGGTGAGAGACCTCAGATGCATACGCACTGTAGGAGTGGAGTCATTACATAGCACACTAATAGCCTAGACTGTGCCCTGCACCGTTTAGGCTACACATGGCTTGACTTAACACTTGGTTTGGCAAGGAAGGGTCTTACAAATGTGCATTGACATATGTCGCCTTGCATGTGGCTGTACCCGGTGCGCAGCATGGCGAAGCGGTCCCGGATCCCGGATGTGCTCTACAAGCAACGTCATCAAGCGCAGGTTCTACGATCGGGACGTGTCAGCCGCGCTGAACATCCGCCGCATTGCAGCCGGACCGGGCCGCCCACGCGAGCTCAGCAGCTGGCAGGGCCGCCCCGCCATGCCTGACCCAGGCAGAGTGGGCCAGGAGTGGGTGCAAGTGCGAGACGGAGGCCTGCTGAGGAAGTGGCAGCGGCGGCACCAGCGGCAGCGATAGTGACATGTGTATCATGCCATGAGCCAAACAAACAATACGATTGCCCCTCACAAAGGGGATGTGTGTGCGCTAGAGTGTGCATAGGGTAGGGCTCTAGCGAATAGGTTAGGGACACGTAGGGTAGGTCCCGACTCCTAGGTTAGGGACACACACTCAGGCCGCCCCAACATGGGGTTAGTAATGTTCATGCAACTACTCTCTGAATACCGCATCGTTTTCAATAGCGTTTGTCACATTGGCAGCCACGGTTTAGTCCGCGTAATCTGACCATCAGCGCTAGCCATTGGAGTCTTTGCTCGCGTACTGCCACATGTGCCCGCGAACAATTCACAGCGGCGAGACGGGTCTCCTTGGCACGGTGAGCCGCATCGCTGTGGCCCCATGTACCTAGCGTAGTGAGCTGGTTCTTCACAAATGGAATGTCCGGCCAACACCCATCGCGATGCCTGCCGGGCGTGCAGGGCGCCTAGACGGGGTGAATGAAACATATAATCGTACTCGCTTCCGCCGAATAACACATTTGGGTCGGCGCACACTAAGGTATCACCGGCTTATACCCCCCCCTTCTCCACTGTGTCCTCCACTGTGTTGCACCCGCTGCACCCACAAGAAAATGGCTACGAAATGTTTTTTCTTTACCCATTGGCGCATCTAGTGAAACAAACCGCACAACAAACAGCCCAGGCCTCGTTCAGTTTGACAGCTTCAAAGTTACATCATGTTCACTAGGCAGGTTATAGGCCACGGCATACAACAACCCACCATGCCCGCCCCCCCTCCACCCATCATTGCAGGAGCCCACCTCATTGCAGGAGCCCACCCCTCCCAACCCATTCCCTCCCAGCCCAACCCCTCCCAGCCCAACCCCTCCCAGCCCACCCACTCCCAGCCCAGCCCAAGCCTCCCAACCCACCCCCTCCCAGCCTACCCCCTCCCAGCCCAACCCCTCCCAGCCCAACCCCTCCCAGCCCACCCCTCCCAGCCCACCCCCTCCCAGCCCACCCATCCCTTGCTCGCTGCCTGCTCCCCCTCCCCACCCCCCCCGCCCCCTTTTAGCCCTAGCCACCACCATGGGGGGTAAATGGCCCAGCAAGAAGAAGCGTCAACAGCTGCAAAAGCTGAACGCCTCACCCAAGGCAAGGTTTAAGTGCTGCCCTAGTGACTTGAAAGCTCAGATGAAGAAGGCACAGAACGACGCCATGGTGTTGCGGGCACAGGTTGAGCAGCTCCACCAGCAGCTAAGTGATGCGGTGGCAAATTATCAGTTGCTGCAGGCAGACATGGAGCAGCTGCTGGCTGCACAACAGGAGCTGCAGGTTGCACAACAGGAGCTGCAGGGTGAGAATGTGTCATTGGAGCAGGTGGCTGAGGAGCGCACCCATGCAATCCAGCTGCTGCAGCAAGACAAGCGCCGGCTGTCCCTTGCGCTACGCAACGTCCGCCGCTGCCATGTAAGCGGCCCCCGGCTCACCCGGCATCAGCGGCAGCTAATGAACATCCTGATGCGGCACCAGGTGTCACCAGAGGTGCCGCCTCCACAGCCCCCCCTGCCCCAACAACCCCCCCCACAGCAGCCACCCCAGCAGCAGGGCCGGAGCTCGTGGGGCACAGCCCTAGAGGGGCAGATGCTGGCACCCCCCATTGCGTCGCCTCAGGGGCCTATTGCATCACCTGATTTATATATGGCACATGTATCAGCTGGCTCTAGCTGCAATCGCCACCCAAGGGCAGGCTGCTCCGGCTCAAGGTAGTGAGCCAGGTGCAGCAGCGCCGGCTCCTGGCTTCACGCTACGCAAGCGTACCACACCTCCTGAGTTGGGGCTGCCCAAGACAGCTGCCAAGCGCAAGCGGTGATCCACGAGACTTAGTTAGACAGCCCCCCAGCGCCAACTCAGGTTGTAAAGTGCGCAACAAAGGCTGTACCGGCCACCTCCCCCAACCACCTGCCAACCGCCTTCGTGCCACATTCCCGCAACCGTTTTCCAATCCGACTGCTTCTGCCGATGCGCATGCTCGTGTAGAGCAATCTAAGCGGCGCGGGCGGTCGCAGCGATGACTGCATGCCCCGAACCGGCTCAAATTCAAATTACTAACTTTGATGCTTTGCACTGCACGGCCTACTAACTGGATAATTATTCTGGATGGGTGAAAGGTAGCTGACTGGGTTGGCTACATTCTGAGCCAGCTAGCATAAGTTTTGGCGCAGCGAGTGCAGAGTTACAGTCAGGAGTCCCCAACATGGGGTTGGTAATCTTCATGCAAGTACTCGCTACGAAGTGCACCGATTTCGGTAGCGTTTGTTGCATTGGCACCTGCGAATTACTCCGCATCTACTGGCAAGCGGCGCGTTAATCCTTGCATCAGAGTCCGTGCCGGCGCAAGCGAGCACGGACACACCTCAGCTGCTCACTATCGATTGTTCTAGTGGTGAGTAGTGGCACCAATGAGCGAACTCCGCCTGGCATCCAGCCGGAAGTACAATCACAGCACAGCCCGCCAGGCTCGCTCCGCGAGCCTTTTGTTGGTGCAGGCGGTGTTGGAGGGCCATCGCTGGGCATGTGATGTAGCGACATTGCTGCAAATGCGGGAAATGTGCGTCTCTCTCTCGCTAGTCACACAGGAAAAGGGACCCTCATTAACAAAATGGCATGTTGTGAGCTAACCACTGTGACTTTCCAGTTTTTCGCTACATAACTCTGTTCCTTACTCAACGCCACAACTGCTGGAGAAGAAAGCATGGCAATTAGTTGATCAGGCCTGCTTGAAATGACATTGGCGTGACCCGACTTTGCCTTGCAGGAATGATTAGCCCATCCGACCCTGCCCATTGCAGCCCCCCCCCCTCCCCAGCCCAGCATCGCCTTCCTACCTCCGCTCACCCCTTCCCAACCCCAGCCCGGCCCTCCAACCCCCCCTCCCACCCCCTCCCACCCCCTCCCAGCCCCCTCACTGCCCTCCCACCCCCGCCACCCCCTCCCAACCTCAGCCCCGCACTCCACCCCCCCTCCCACCCCCTCCCAGCCCCCTCACTGCCCTCCCACCCCCGCCAGCGTATTTAATGTTACAAGCTGCACCGCATATTCCAGCCAGCGTATTTAATGTTACAAGCTGCACCGCATAGCTGACAGAGTCCTCTATCCAGGGATGTGCGAAACCTAAATAGAAACCACGTGGCTGAGACGCGGCGTCGTTTTGATTACCAGGGGTCGGTTTCCTATCATTTCCAGCCATTTTTTGAATGTTGGGGACACCTGAGTTACAGCCGTCCTACTACCAGGGGTCGGTTTACTGCCATTTTTTGAATGTTGGGAGCGCCTGACACACCGGGACGTGTCAGCCGCGCTGAACATCCGCCGCATTGCAGCCGGACCGGGCCGCCCACGCGAGCTCAGCAGCTGGCAGGGCCGCCCCGCCATGCCTAACCCAGGCAGAGTGGGCCAGGAGTGGGTGCAAGTGCGCGACAGAGGCCTGCTGCGGAAGTGGCAGCGGCGGCACCAGCGGCAGCGATAGTGACATGTGTATCATGCCATGAGCCAAACAAACAAACAATACGATTGCCCCTCACAAAGGGGATGTGTGTGCGCTAGAGTGTGCATAGGGTAGGGCTCTAGCGAATAGGTTAGGGACACGTAGGGTAGGTCCCGACTCCTAGGTTAGGGACACACACCGGTCTCTCACTCCTGAGAAGTGTAGGGGGCTCCACAGGAGGATAGGGATACAGCATTGTTGGTATATCCATTCAGATATACCTAATATCATACAGGTAGTTGTATGCAGCGCTGTGCAAGGCGTGCAGGTTGTGCAAGGCTTTGTATTAGAGGACGCTGTAAAGCTCTTTAGCTACAGTATCTTGCGCTGCCCATAGTCTCGAAGGCAGCCGCTTCATGTTGTCACTTTTTGTGTCGGTTGTGTACCCCGCTCTTCGCAAAGCACCCGCCTTGATCGACAGCCTGGTTAGCAGAAAGGCACTTGAGTCTTACGGCAGCTTCTGGCCTGCTTCTAGAGTTCTCCTCGCAAGTCACTGGTCTGCTCTACTGTTGGGAAGAAGTTTAGGGGCTCCCCAGGGTAGGAATACAGGATAGTGGTCTGCACCCGTGATGAAGAGTCCCTGCCCTCCACAGTGGACACACCAGTTTGACGGTCTCGACTTTGCTAGTTTTGAGGCAGTCCGCTTGTCGAATACTGCAGTCAAATGGAAGGCAGCAAGGCATGCAGGATGGGAGCTGGAAGATAACAATCAACAGATGCCAGCAAGTAGCAAACAGGCAACACGTGCTTCCCTGGACTTCTTCATGCCTTTTCCCGCATGCTTTGCTGCCGCCACTTCTCCACCACAGCGCTGCTTGTTTGCTACCTCTGGCAGCATCATGAGCAGTCGTGGCAGTGTCTGGGTGCGATCTGGCCCGACAGGTGCCTCTATGCCGCTTGCAGCCACTGGCAAGGCACTGAGTGAAGCAGCGTCAGCTCCTCCCGCAGCGCCAGACCCGACAGTGGCGGCAAGTAAGCCCCAGCCGCTACCCAGCCTCATAGTAACTGCTCCCCTCCAAGACGCGGTGGAAGTGGCTGTCACCCCGCTCCCTCCCCCCACCCCTAGACCAGCTGGCTCTCGCCCTATGCAGCCCAGGCGGGACAATTTAACACTGCCTGCACACGGCCCCATACCTCTCCACCACACTGCTGCCTGTTTGCCGTCGCCCTGCCAGCCATCACCGCCACCTCAGACCTGTGGGTCAGCACCTGTGGAGCAACATGCAGCAACGGGGGCTGCAGCGCTGGGATTGCATCAGCAGAGTGACAGCAGCGGCGGGAGGGGCAGCCGCATCACAGGCAGCAACGGTGGAGTGGCCACAGCTGCATTAGAGGAGCTGGGAGCAGGTGCCACGGGGGCTGTACTCCCGGACCTCCTCACCCAGCTGCTGCCAGTTCCTCAGGAGACAAGTGTGACTCCCTCTCCCCCCAGCCACCCCCCCAGCCGCCCCAGCAGCCGAGCAGCAGGCATGTCTGTGTTGAGAGCAGGCGCAGGAGGCCCACTGCATCCCACCCGCTGGCACAGGCCTGACCAGCCATGCAGCCTCCCCCTCCCCTTGACACAGCAGCACCCACCACCCCCGGCAGCGAAGGCGACCCCCAGCCAGTCTGCCTGCCTGACTGACCCCCAGCCTGCCTGCCTGACTGACCCCCAGCCTGCCTGCCTGCCTGACCCCCAGCCTGCCTGCCTGCCTTCCCGCCCCGCAGCCTGCCTGCCTGACCCACTCAGTTCAAAGCCCCTGCAGGCCTCCAGCCAAGCTTCAGCCAGACAGGCAGCCAGACACCTCCCAGCCGCCGACTCCCAGCTCCCAGTGCACCTGCCAGTCACCAGCAGCCCTCAGCCGTCAACCCCTGCACCTCACGATGCTGAACCACCTCTAGCCCCCCATCCACCTTCCCAGGGACTGGCTCCTGCTCCTGCTGGTACTGCCACTGGTGTAGGAGCTGCTGTCAGGACGCTCAGCCGCCACAGCAAGCAGCTGCAAGCAACAGCTTGTGGAGTGCAAGCACAGCAGCTGGCAGTACCCCATGGAGCCAGCAGCAGCAGCATACCTTGCCTGCCTCCGGTCATGCCGCATGCGGTGGTCAACACAGCAGCAGGAGGCCCAGCAGGAGCAGCGGTGGCGCGCCCTATGCCTCGGTCTCAGCAGGGCAGCGTCACGCCCCAGACACCCAAGGCACTGCCCAGGGCCTCGCTGCCACAGGCCCCAGCGCAAGGCTTGCCCACCCTGGTGCGCTGCAGTGCTGGGCCAGGCAGGCTGGCTGGCCAGTCCAGGTGACCCCTACACTCTAAACCCAGCGCCACTCTGGTGTCAGCTGCTGGACGTCAGGGCGAGCAGCAGCAGCATGTGCAGCTCGGGTTTTCTGTCCACACCCTGGCCCCCTCCCATTGCAGCTTGCTGCACACTCCTCCCCATCACTCTCGCACCTCCAGGAGGCAGGCAAAGCCAAGCATCGCCCCCAGCCTGAGCCAAAACCAGCACACAGCAGCTGCCATGCTCAAGGCTGCTTCTGCCATGCACCAAGCCACTTGGGGAAGAGAGCCACAACAGCAGCAGCCGGGCAGCCGTCGCAGACTCAGCAGGGCACACGAAACAGCAGCAGCAAGGCAGACGTTGCAGCAGCAGCAGCAGGGCAGCCGTTGCAGCAGCAGCCACAGCAGCAGGGCAGCCACAGTGCCACAGGCCATGAGGCATTCAGGTCTGCTGCTCCTCCTCCTCCTATTCCTGGCTGAGGTTCTGGCCTGGTCTGGATCGCAGCTGGCCTGGTCAGCCTGGGGTTCGTAAGCCAGGCCTGCCCCAGATCCGTTCCTTCTCTCAGCTGCAGCTGCTGCAGCCCTCCTTATCCTCCTCCGTGCCCCTCTCCCCAATGTATGAGTTGTGCTCAACAGCAACAGCACCTCTTTCCTCCTCTGCTTCATCTCAACATGCCCGCCACTGGCAGTGGTGGAGCCACTACCTGACCGGCATGCCACCAGCCCTTCACTTCCAAGAATGCAGCTTGCCAGACCGCCTGCACCCCTCCTTCTCCCCACTACTTCAACTATCTGCTATGAAAAAGGAGGAGGTGACTACTCTGGTGGTGACTGGCGTGCATGGAGGGAGGAGCTTTTGCCTGGCCACGACCTGCTCCTACCACTTGCGCCAGGCCCAACTACCGCCCAACTACATGGGCCATCCTGACCTGGAACACCGGGCAGGGTGGGTGGCTGGCATGTAGGCTAGTGTGGGGTGCTGAGTGATGCCTTTTGTCCTTTGGTCCTTTGGTCCTTTGGAGGTGCCCTTTGGAGGTGCGAGAGGTGAGGTGGTAGGTCTGCAGGGTTCTGCAGGGTATGCAGGGTTATGCAGGGTTATGCAGGGTAGTCGATGCAAAGGAGCTTGCTTGCTCTAGGTGTAGAGGTGCCGATGCATGCATGCACCCATGGGGCAGTTGTCAACGCATGTGGTGCAGTGCACAGCCGTGCAGCCGCAGGACATGCCACCGCATGGGCATGCCTCGGCACTTGTTGCCAACCGGGCTGACGAGGGTGGTATTGTGCGTGATCTACCTCGCCTCCCCCTTTCCCTCCTCTCTCCTTGTTTGCTTTAGTCTCCCAGCCCCACACGTTGTAGGATCTGCCCTGCTGTGGATGCTGCAGGCAAGCTGAGGTTGTGACCCGCCTGCATCGTGACACCAGCGCCCGAGTCCGACCAGCATTGCCAGCAGGAGGCTTCCTGTGATGAGGCCACAGACCCAGTGCCTGTGAGCTCAAGAGGACTGAGGCTAGGGCACGTCTCTGCCTTGCAACGGGCTACAGGCTGTCACACCCATGGTGCTCTGGCCCTAGCCCTAGCCAGACTGGGCACCCATACCCGGCTGCCGGTCAAAACGGTGTTGCACCATTGTCACCGACAGTCCAGATAGCAGGCGAGGCCAGAGAGTCAGAGCTGTCACTGACGCCTAAACCGTAAACACTGGCATGCGGGGTTGTTGTGTTCTTCTGACTGTGTGCTCCCCTTTTTGTGGATGGCTAGTTCCAGGAAAGTTACGCCTGGCTTCGCTTCAGGTGCCGAGCTTTCCTAGCGCGCACCACCTTGCGCCACCTGCCTGAAGACAGACACCATCCAGTCCTGCTCTACCTGACTCAGCCTGCAGCAGCCCCTGTTTGCACGCCATACGGTGCAGTACAACCAAGGCATGGCGGTTGGAGAAAAGTCCCATGCATGCATTCGGTTTTAGCCCATGTCCCTACCGAACCTTCAAAGTGCGTTATAGATAGTCCCGAACCCCTAGAGGGATAGGGTGGCCAAGAAGGCTGACGGCTTGAGCGGTGTGAGCCATCGTCAGACATAGTGATGCAGGGCGCAGACAACAACAGCTGCTGGTTCGTAGGCTGCCTGAGCTCTGAGCAAATGTAAGTTGTCTAAACTCGAAACAATTGAAATCCGTCTTCAAGCTTACATTCGTGAACAGGCCACATTAACATGATGAATGGAGCTAGTGTTCTGGCACCGGCACTTATTATCACATCGTACGTGCAGCAGCCCAGGGCCCCTAGTGCTGTCGAAGTTCTACCGACCTTGGCCATTTATGACATGTAGACATGCCATGGAAGGATGACATGCAGAGCTGGATGTCATCAAGGACAATCAATAGGTCGGCCTGGGAATGGCTGTACATACAGCTAGCCATGCACCCGGTGCCACATTCCGGATATAAAGTGTCCCTTGTGACGATCATGGATGTGTGCAAACTAGCTTGGCCAGTAGGCGCCCCTGGACTGAGTGCCTCCCGGGGTGATCACCGGGGCCAGTCACCCCACGCTCTGACTTGCGTTTCATGCGTTGCTCCATGCGGCCCATGTACGGCACCATGTCCTGGTGCTCACATAACAACAGGCCCCCTCCGCCCTGTTGCCCAGGAACCAACGTCCTGGAGCATTTGGGATGTAGTAGTGCCAGCCTCAAAGCCTGAGCCTCATAGCCCCGGGATTATCTGCTGAACATAGGTACTTCCTGGCGAGACCCTAGTGAAAGAGGATGCAGGCAGAGCCAAGCACGGGCTGCAAGCGGCAGCCCCAGCACCAGGGCTTAGCAGCAGCAACAGAAGCAGCAGCCTACTGTGGCACAATAGAATGTGCCATGTTCATGCTGTGTCATCTTGGTAGGGATGCTACAATGCTGGTACACAGCAGGGATTGGGGCATAGTAGGCACCATCACTGGGTGTGCTTTGCCGCGACTTCTCCCTGATCTTCTGAGGCCTGCTGACATGAGTGGCCTGCCTGCTGTCCCCTGCTGCTGGTCTCTGGTCAGGCAATAGTGTAGGTGGTAGGCAACCATGACCATGTGTATGCCATGTATAAGCCATGTGCATGCCATGTGATGGGAACTCCACTCAAGCTCAAGGTTGAGGGCCAAGGTGCTGGAGCATGGTCAAGAGTCAGTCAAGCAAGCAGCTAACTTGCCCCTCATTCCCTCCTTCTGTGGCTCAGCCCGGACACCACGCTCTCCAGGAGCATATCCTTCCATTGTGTCCTGTCAACTGTGTGTGGTTAGCTTGGCGTCATCCTCGTCTCACACCACCCTCACACATCAATTGTGGCCCTCACACTTGTGCCAGCCCCAGGCGCGAGGTGGTGGTGGCGATGTGGGCGCCGCTGCCATTTGTGAGGCTGCTGGTGTTGACCACCAGGTGTCGGTGGCCCCAGGCGTCCTGCCCAATCTCCACATGCCTGCAGGCGGTGGGCAGGCCGGGTGCTGGGTCACCTCGCAGTGGGCTTGAGGCAGATGGGTGGAACGACTGAGTCGGTCTTGCTGCCGTGTGTCACGGAATGAATTGTGTGTGTCTGTGCTGTCTAAGCTGTGGCTGATGGGAGAGCGTCAGGCAAGCAGGCCAGCGCAGGAGGGCAGTAGAGCCTGACAGGCCTGAGATGAGGGTTGAGATCACCCTCACCCTGCCCCTGCCCCTGTCAGGTCTGCCTGTATGCAGTGTGTAGTGGTACAAAGGTGGCACAGTTTGGGTGTGTGCAAGTGGGTGCTAAGGGGTGGCATGTGTATGCCATGTGCATGCCATGTGATGGGAACTCCACACAGACAAAACACCGTTTTGTAGGGGTCCACACTGAGTGTTCCACTGCAATGAAGGCCCAAGGCTGAGGGCCAAGGTGCTGAGGGTGTCGTTAGCATTGTATCACTGTGGTCCCCGGGCAGTCAGAGTCAGAGAACTGCATGCTGGCTGTATTCAAACCAGGCCAGGACACTCATGGCCAGGGCAGTGAAAGGCAGAGCTTTGCATGCTGGCTTCCCCGTGAGGTGCATGGCCCATGCGCCCATGTGCATGCCTGGATGAAGGAGCATTAGGGAGGTGGCTGTGAAACTGCGATTGTGCTTGACATGTGTGAGACGGTTTGCCTGATGCTGCAGCAGTAGCAGTAGGGCAGGGCCATGGTGAGTATGATCCAGCACTGCCTGCCCAGGCCCCTACGCCTGTCAGGGTAGATGAAAACATCGAGGAAAGCATAAAGTGGGGAAGGCAGGAGGGTGACAGCGGTAGGGTAGGGTAGCTGGGAGCCCAGGAAGCACAAGCTGATCAATCTTCACGTTCAATCCCTGTGTTCCCCATTGGGAATGTCACCTGTCAGGGTAGATGAGCAGCGGCACTGTGGCTCCTCTGATGACAGACAGCAGCTGCGGCGGCAGCAGCCCATGGCTGCCAGCGGAGGAGCCAGCGAAGGGGGTGGCGCTGCTGCCGCCAGTGCCTGCTGTGCCTGGGCCAGCTAGTCGTGGCATCTGCACCGCCAGCAGCTGCGCTGCCTCTGCCTTAATGGCGGAGAGCAGGGCGCGGTCAAAGGGCGGCTCCAAGTGCTGGATCACCACATCCCGCAGGGAGTAGCCTGCAGGAGGGCACAGGGGGTGACAGGTCCAGGTGTGAGGTCAGAATGTGAGGTCCAGGTGTGACGTCAAGGTGTGAGGTGTGAGCATGAGGTCCAGGTGTGAGGTCTAAATCCATGGCACTGTGCATGCCTTTGATAATGCCCATGATAATCACCCAGGTCCAGCGGCCTTGACTGGCTGTGCACTGTCAACCAGTCTGCAACTCATACCTTGGCCCATCCTGACCCTGACATCCCTCAAGCCAGCTGCCCCAACAGCCAGTCCTGACCTGGCACCCTGCCAGCGAATGGAGGCCGCAAGTGGCCCAGTCACCCAAGTTTCTTTGACGCTGGCGGAAATCTATTTGTGTCAGAACGCTATGTACAGGAAATCTGTGCCCTTAGAAGCAGCATTCAAAGAGATGATGTCATTGGCGGCTCGTACTGGGTCGCCTTATATACTCCTACCCTGCAGCCTGCCTCCGCTCCTCCCATGCCCGCTGCTCCCGCTGCTGGGCCCTGCCTTCCCTCCCAGACAGCTTGGAGCCAGCGGCATGGCAAGACAGTGAGGGGTCTGATGTGACGCCCACCCTTTCACCCCAGCAGCCCTGCCAGCCATTGGCTGCTGCTGCTGCTGCTGGCTGATTGCTCTCACTCAGCCACTCACTCTCAGCAAGAGCCAGGAACTTGTCAAGCACTGTGCGCATGGAGCTGACCAGCTGAGGCTTGCAGGCCTTGAGATTCAGCACCTGCAGCACATGACAATGACGACATCATAAATTTGATCTCACATGGGAAGAGTGGTAACGCATGCGTATGGGCCTGTGCCCAGGATGTACCAGACTGAACGTGCACTGCCTGTATTGTTTGTTAGGGCACACGAAGTACAGTGGGTGATGCAGCTTGTTGACACTGCTGCTCAAGCTGTCAGCCAGCGGCGAGCAAAAGTGTGTTGGGAGTGTTGGGAGGGAGGGGTGGGTCATGGGTCCCTAGGGGTTAGTCAAAGCCGGCCTGGCCCCTGCCCGCACCTGGGTCAGCACCAGCTTGTCCCCCTTGCTGCCCTTCTGCTGCGGAGTCAGCAGGCCAGCCATGTAACGCATGAGGGGGCGGCTGTGGCCCTCCACCACCACCACCACTGTCTTGGTGGCTGCTGGTGCGGCTGGAACGTCCCCAGCCCCTGCTGCAGCCCCCCCGGGGCGGCTCCCAGCCAGCCCACCAGACCCACTCCCTGGGCCCAGCACGGCAGGAGAGCCCGTGAGCTGCTCTGCCAAGGCCGCCTGGGGGGTCAGGAGCGGAGGGAGCCTGTGAGGGGCAGCAGCAGAGCAGGCAGGTGGCACTGTCATGGCAGGCTGGGTTAGGCAGGCGAGAGGTGCAGGTAGGTTGTTTGTTGGGCTAAGTGTAAATAAAGTGGCAAGGGGTGCATATGTGCAGGTGAGCTGAGCCGTGAAGGTTGGTGGGTGGGTCAGGGCCTTGGCTTGTTTGTGGGGCTGGGTGTGAGTGGGCTGGCATTCGCTGCATATGCGGGTATGTCAGGCTTAGGGTGAGGGTGTCAGAGCCATGGATGCATGTGCAGGCAGAGGTGGATTGTTGAGGGTGAGGGGGCCTGCCATGGTCCATCTGCAGGCCACTTTCAGACTCAACAGGGGCACACCCAATGTCCTACTCCCGACCAGAACTCCAGCAGGGCCTTACTAGCACCACTGACTGCCGCCTTGCGCGTCACGCAGAACCGCAGAGGTCGCGACTCTCGCAAAATGTTTCGTGGAAGACTGTACTGCACTGTACTGCACCAGGCGCGTGGCAACAGTCCAAAAAACACTGTGTGCTGGCGTAGCCCACTGATCCGCGACTTACTTGCAGTGTTGCGTGACGAGCAGCAGCGGCAGCGCGAAGCTGCGAAGGACGAAGTGAGTGAAGCTGTGCGTGGCGGGGTTGCTGCCGGCTGCGCCGCTGCCGTGCGTGAGCACCAGGCTGCCCAGGACCAGTAGCGTGGCCTGGTACTGCGACAGGGCGTCTCGCATCAGGTCCGTCAGCGGGCTGGCATCGCGCAACTGAGCAGGGCAGGCGGGCAAGCAAGGGGTTATGAAGTCAGAAGGTGGGGATGGAAGCAGGCCGGCTGACGGGCAGTCAAGCAGGAGGACGGGCAGGCGGTCGGTCGGCAGGTCTGTCGAGCGAGCGGGCGGGGGACCGGGCGGGCAATCAGGCAGGCAGGCATGGGGAGTTGGGCAAAGCAGGTGAGCTGGCATCCAAAAGACACGGCCACGGCAGCACACGGTAGTGACGCTGCCCATCTGCTGCCGTCGAGCGCCCACTGACCAGCACATGGGTGTTGCATTTCAGGCCCCGGCTGCGCATGCACTCGGCATGGGCCTCCAGGAAGCGCTCTGCTCTGGCAGGGCCCAAGGCTGCAGGCACCACCTGCAGCAGCCCAGCCCACAGCCCCACTCCCTCAGCTCATATAGGTTGCTGGGGTGCTCATGATGCGCTGACATTGACTGCCAGGTGTATGCGCCCCGCCTTGAACCCCCACCCCCACCCTGTGCAGCAGCTGGTCAACCCGCAGATATCACACGCCCATCTTCCTACATACATGCCAGCAAGCGTCCTTTCCGTAGGTTTGTATTCATGCCATGAGTCACAGGAGTGTAGCAGCGTCAAGTGCACCCATGCCTGATGCTGCTAGTGTGTTGTCTGGTGCTAAGCCATGCTGCCCAGAAAAAGGTGAGGGCAGGAAATGATTCAGGCAGTAAGGGCAGCGCGGCAGTTAGAAACGTCTAAAAGCATGACTGCGTGTGGTGGAGTGAGAAACACACTGACATTTCACCATGCTTGAGGGTACCATGCTTAAGGGTGCGCTTACACTTAGAGCATGCAAGACATGCCAACTCTACACAATAGCCCTCCGGGGTCAGGCAATAGTGTAGGTGGTAGGCGACCATGACCATGTGTATGCCATGTGCATGCCATGAGCATGGGAACTCCACACAGACAGAACACCGTTTTGTAGGGGTCCACACTGAGTGTTCCACTGCAATGAAGGCTCAAGGTTGAGGGCCAAGGTGCTGGAGGGTACGTTTAAGCTGTGGCTGATTGATTGTGGCCACGTCAGAGACAGCTTCAAGGGTGTACTGATGCAGCAGGTGAAGGAGGTCGAGGGTGCTGGTGGCGACAACGCAAAGGGTTGATTGCCCTGCAAGGGTCTGAACACCACCATGTGCAGGGTCATGTATATGGCCATGTATAGGGTAATGTATACCACCTGTAGTTCATTTGGGCTGAGCCATCTGAACTGTGTACCATCTGAGCTGTGTGCTGGAGATGTCGGCTGACCTGTCACACCTGGCAGCTGTCCAGGCTGAAGGCTGCGCACCTGCAGCAGCACCACGCGGTCCAGACCCGGCCGGGCCACCAGGGCCGCGGCGGACAAACAGTTCTCAGCCAGGTTGTTGTCCGCCAGGAGCACCACAATGCTGTGAGCCACCTGCGCGCATGAGTGATGATGGTGTGAACCATAAACGTGTGGTCCAGCTCGCAAGCACACCGATACAGATGCCCTGACAGGTGCATGGTGCTTGCTATGTGTACACAGCTGCAAGGCTGCGCATGGTTGCAGGCCAGGGGGCAGACTGGCCATCATCAGGGCCATTGACCCAGCCATGGGAAGCAGCTATTTGTGTTTCTACATCTGAGCAGCTGCCAGTAAGCAGCCCTCAAAAGCAGCCCTCCACCAGCCCACCAGCAGTAAGCACAGCAGCAGCAGCAGCAGCAGGCACAGCCTGCATGTTCATGCGCCTCTGGTCGCTGCCACATGCCTGGTGTTGCACCCGGATCAGGGTGTACTTTTGCGATGGCCCAGGGGCGGCCACGTTGGCGGCCTTGGTCAGGCTGTGGTCCTGGGCACGCAGGAGAGGGACCCAGGCCGCAGTGTCAGGCCCCGCAAACACCACCTGCACACCAGGGGCAGCCATGGCAGCCAACAAGCGTGCTGGCACAGGTGGAACGTGTGAGAGGGCAGGGGTGCAAGCAAGGGGTCAAGGGCTAAGGGAACACCGGGGCCCTGGGTGAATCCAGCAGCATGCAGCAGCATGCATTTTTGCAAGCCTGCAGGCGTGCAAGCATGCCACCATGGGGCTCACCTTTGGCACAGCTTCCCGTGCAGACAGCCCCACCATACGGCAGCGCGGGTTGCACGTCAGTGGCGCCGCGTCCAGCTGCACCCTGAGCTGGCCATCTGACACATGCAGAGCTGGGCGCAGGCACACCTTGCTGCCCAGAATAGCTGCGGGGAGGCAGGCAGGCACCAGCCTTAGTGACGGCACTGCTTGCTGCTGCTGCTGCATGCTCTGTAACGTCCTCCCTGCCTGACTGCCAAGCTGCTTCGTTTCATGCGTTGATCAACACAGTCAGCAAGACGTGCTGCCGCCACATTTCCATACTTGCTGGCACCTTAAATGGTGCATACATGCGTTTGAGCAGTGTTGTACAAATTGAAAAGAGTGACAACAGCAATGCGCGGTCATCCCACCCCACCCCACCCCACCCCACCCCACCCCACCCCACCCCACCCCACCCCACCCCATCCCATCCCATCCCATCCCATCCCATCCCATCCCATCCCATCCCATCCCATCCCATCCCATCCCATCCCATCCCATCCCATCCCATCCCATCCCATCCCATCCCATCCCATCCCATCCCATCCCATCCCATCCCATCCCATCCCATCCCATCCCATCCCATCCCATCCCATCCCATCCCATCCCATCCCATCCCCGCCTCCAGTGGCTGGCACTGTGACTGGCACCCCCTCACCTTTCAGGCTGGGCAGGTGCCAGGTGTAGCGGGCCAGCCCCACTGCCCACTGGTTGAACATGGACTGCTGCGCAGCAGCCAGCGCGGCAGTCATATGCGCTGACTGAGTCTCAGCTGCCGCCAGCTCCACCAAGGGCTCCAGATCCAGTTGTTGCTGCGGGGCCAGAGAGGGATGGGGCAAGGTGCATGGGTTGGAGGCGGCCATCGTCGCTTTTGGCAGTGAGCGTTGCACGCACACGTTACGCAGCCTCCTAGACTCAACATGCCGTGTGTGAGGCTTGCAGTTCAAGGTGAGTGCTCCATGCCGCACGGGTCTGCCACCTGGCTGGCCCTGGTCTCCAGCAGTGCTGGGCGATTCGCCAAAGACGTATTACTCAGAGTGATAAAAGACATCAAAACAGGAATTTGTTTATTACTTTTAGTATACAATTGTTTAGTTTATTAATTGCTATTTGATATAATTTGCGAAAATCGCAAAAATCACCAACTATTCTACTTAACTACAGCATACTCCCTTGTAAGACCTGGATGCAAAATATCCCGCATAGCCCCACACCCCAGCCCTTGTGGGTCAGCATGCAACAGGCTGGTCTGTAGCCCCACACCCTAGCCCTAATGGGTCAGCATGCAACAGGCTGGGCTGTAGCCCAGATGCCCCAGCCATACAGTCATCATTGGCCTCGTTGTAGGGGAACGTCTTTAGGGTGAAGGTCTTGTCAAGGTACACACGCAAAGTGCTGGACAGGTTGGCACTGAGGCTGTCGTCATCGGCACTTGTCGTTACAGGACGTTGGGATGCTATGTGGTTGTTCTGCGATGGATGTTCGGCTGTGGTGGGCAGCCGCCCGCTCTGGGGTTTGCGGAAGATGGGATACATTGTTGGGTGAAAATTAATAAGCGGAGTACCAGACGGGCGGTGGAGCTATTACCGATGTAATAAAATCCACTCATTTTGAGGACGACTTTTTTGACTTATTACCGTATTTTGCGCTGGATTATTACCGACTTATTACATTAATACCCAATCGCCCAGCACTGGTCTGCAGCCTGCACCCAGCAGAACCTCATGCCACTGTTGTCCTGTGCGCTGTGTGTGCGGTGAGGAGGTGTGCAGGGCGCAAGGTGTGTGCGGGTGGAGAGGCGCAAGGCAGGGAGACAGGGTCCTGTCATGCTGGGGTGAGTTGGGGAGGGGGTGGTAGGGAGGGTGAGGGCTGGTGCACCGGATAGAACCTCATGGGGGAAAAGGGAGGGCAGGAAGTGGCTGCGGGAGCGGGAGGTGTGGCTGGCCCTGGGCTCGGCTGCAATATGGCCACACCCACCCCGATCTTTGAGGCCAGCAAGCGGGTGACAGCCTCTCTGTGGCGGCGTGAGGAGATGTTGAGGTCGGGCACCAGGCCACCGCGACCCTCAGCTGCAGGCTCGTCGGCCCAGCGCAGCCCAGGCTGGAGGAGCACGCTGCCATGCTGGTGCAGGGAGGCAGCGGTGTAGGACTTGGTGACCTGCAGGGCCAGGAGCAGCCGACAGGACGTGTCTGGGGAGCTGTAGGTGCAGAGCAGCATGAGCCGTATCGCCAGGCGGAGGTAACACAACCCCGGCTGAGTTGTACTGGGTTCACTGGGTGCTGCTCCCTGCCTGCTTTGCTTTCAGTGCATCAAACTTGTGTAGTGCTGGCACGCATTTGGTATTGATGCTTTTGGTGTGATGATTGTGGGATGTTTGAGGTTCACACTTGCCTGCAGCGTGCAGTTTGCCTTCTTCATGTGTTGGGTCCACAATGCGTAGCTGAGCATAGCTGGGTCAAAGGGGCCGGCAGCTGGGTCAGGGGACAGCAGCGCGGCGTCTCTGCTGCGCCAGCTCAGCAGCCACCTGCAGGGCCAGGGCCAGGGTCAGGGCCAGAGTCAGGGCCAGGGTCAGGGCCAGAGTCAGAGTCAGGGTCAGGGTCAGGGTCAAGGCCAGAAATAGGGTCAGGCAGGAAAGCAGCTTGAGAGTAATGGTTGTGGAGGAAGAGGAGAGTGGCTAAGGGCTAGGGAGGGATAAGCGGATTTCGCGAGAGTGGACGAAGGGGAGGGAGCAATGGAGGGTGGGGCCCAGTGCTGAGTGCATGGTGCTGATGTGCAGGGCAGGGCCAGGCAAGGGCATGACCTACTCCACATTGCGGCTGGCCAGCACATCCAGCACTGACGACTTCAGCGGCTCCAGCTGGAGGCCCTGTGGTCCTGGGCGGCAGGTGAGTGCGTCCCCCGCCCCACACAGCTGCAGCATGCTCAGCCCGCTCCCCAATGGCAGCAGGGGTGACCCCGGCTCAGCGGCAAACCTACGCATGCAGGCATTCATGCATGAAGGCAGGGCAGGCTGGGTATTGCAGCAGTGCCCAGGGAAGGTGCTCGAGGCCGCCCCAGTGCCTGTGTTTGCTGCAGCAGTGAGAGTGTGAGGTATGTGTGGGCGCACCCAAGGGCGGTTTAAGACTGGAGCTGCTTTACCCAGCCCAGCACAGTGGGGTAAGTTTCATTCTTGATTACACTTTCGCCCCATGGCCCAAACCCAACCCCCAAGCAACACCCTAAATGCTCATCTCTGCCAGGCACTAGAGATGCACCTAGCTTCCTTCCTTCCTTCCTTGACCCTGGCCCTGACCTTAACTCTGTACAACCTCAGCACGCCGTGCACCTTACTTAGTTGCTGCAGCAATGCAAGTACTTCAACTTCTCAATGCCCATCAGCCATACCAGACTGGCAGCTTAGCGGCGTAAACTGACGACAACGACATCAGCAGCTCTCCCAACCCTCACCCACCGCCGTAGGTCATGGCGGTAGCGGAAGCTGTGCTGGCTCTGGTGGAAGCAGAACATCAGGCGGTCCGCCAGCTTGCCATAGATTGCATGCTCCGCAATGTCTGCCTCCAGCTGCTCCCGCTGCTCTGCAGCCGCGCACACAGACACCGCGCACACAGGCACTGTGGCGCACAGCAGCTCCAGCACCGCCATCGCATGGGCATCATGGAAGATGTCGGCGCATACATTACAGGTAACCCTTCTTACACCTTCACTACATTTAGAGGTTAGGGTCAGGGTCAAGGTGGGTGCACCTCTAGTGTCCGGCAGGGATGAGGGTTTAGAGTGGTGCTGCAGAGTCGTGCAGGGCATTGATGGCTGGGCCCGCAAGCAGCTGGACTAGCTTGTCCGGCTAAGCTGAGCCTTAAGTCTTTTGCTTTGACAGGGATCCCGGAGGAAGGTGTCAGCAAAGGGTGAGGGCAGGGAAAGAGCCTGTGCCTGTTAAGCGAGAGGGAGCTGGCCTAGGTGTCTGTTCGGCATGCATCATGTGGCACAGTATGTGCAGGAGGGTACTCCCCGGTGTGTGTGCATGCAGCCATGAGATGTAGTAACTGTGAGCGCTGGGCCTTCGTCGCTGCTGACACCTTTTGCGGTTGCTGCGGAACCAGTCTGCTAGCCCATAAACTCACTGCCTCACAGCGAACTCACGGTCGGTCAAGTGGACGATGATGTTCAAACGAGCGGCCGTCTCGGCGCCGGTCAACGCCTCGATGTGCGCGACTAGCTGCAGCAGAATGCGTGTGCCCAACGACAAGCCGCCCTTCGCTGCGTCAGCCTCCGAGTTGGGCACCTGCGCGGCGTCACGGCATGCAGGCAGGCAGCGATACCGCAGGTGTGCAACAGCAGATGAAGCATGACAGATGTACCACCCATGGCCCTTTCCTCCCTTTCTCGCTTCTTCTTGCTCCACTGCCCTCTTCCCTCCTTTCTTCCGTTTCCTCTGTGGCTACAGCAATGCAGCCAGGCAACCCAACCCCTCCTCTCCCTCCTCCTTCTCCCTTCCCTGCCTTCCACCTTCGCCTCTTCACTGCTCCCTTCACTCTCTTCATCCCTTCCCTCCTCTTCATGGCTTGCCGCAATGACTCAGCACATGCGAGACCTCCTCGCCTGCCCATCCTGGCTCCAGGCGTGACGCCTGCCTCCTTCTTGGCCCCAGGCCTGACTCATAGCGTGGTGCCTGCTGCCTGCCTGCCTCCCCGACCGCCTCTCCTGATCCCAAATACCTCACCGCATCCGGGGCGCAAATGGCCGCTAGCAGCCACGGGTCAGCGCTCCACAGATCCTGCAGCTCTCCACTGGGCAGCAGCACCGCATCAGAGTCCGCCAGCACCTGGGGCAAGGGGCAGTGGGTCCAGCACAGGCAGCAGGGGATAGCTGGGAGGTGGCGGGGGCTGTGGCAAGGGGCAGTAGGGGGTAGCAGGAGGTGGTGGCAACAGCCCAAGGCTAGGGGCAGGCAGGATGGGGGCAGGGCCAGAAGGGGCAGGGGCAGCAGTCAGTGGGCAAGTCAGTGGGCAGATTGCATATGCTGCCCTGCCCACCGCTCTGCCCTGCCTACTGACTGCTGCCCCTGCCCCTCCTGGCACTACCCAACTGACCTGGGCCGCCACAGAGCCCAGGCGCATTAGCCTGAGCGCCTCAGAGTGGTATTGCAGGTGCTGGGGGTGCTCTGCCCAGGAGGGCATGGAGGGTGTGTCGTCAATGTGTGGGGCTTTCCAATCTCGTCGGTCGGCCCACTCGCAGTTTGCCCTGTGCAGGCCCAGGCAGGCCATGGTAGGGCAGGGCATGTAGAGTAGGTGTGGCAGGCTACGGAGCAGTCTGGGTTAAGGTTAGGCAGGGCAAGGCTGGGCAGGCAGGGGAGAGCATGCAGAGTAGGCATGACAAGCCATGGCTCAGCTGGTGGCACAGCAGGCTAGGGTCAAGCCTGGGAGGGTGGGGCAGGCAGGGCAACGCCAGGGCAGGCGGGGTTGGGGCCATGAGAGATGGCGGTTGTTCATGCGCACGCCATGAACAGGGTCACACATCTGCATTTGCATGCCACACCTGGTCACACATGCCTCCATGGCAGTCACTGTGTCCCGCAACACAGCCTCACAAGCAACCACATAGCGCTGCAAGGCCAGCAGGCGTGTAGAGGAAGAAAGGTCGTGCAGCAGCGCCACCTACAGGGCAAAAGGAGGTGCTGCTGTGAGAGTGGCAGGAACCGACTTAAAAGGGGGGGCCCCAGGAGTGACCCAATGGTGATCCAGAAGGAGGGGCCCAGGTTTGGGCTGGGAGGAATGAGAACTGACTTAGCGCTCTACTGTTTGGCAGACAGGCATGGCAGACTCGGCAGCAGCACCAGGCGCCATGAGAACAGCAGACGAGTGAGCAGCACTGCAGGTGCCGGGCAGAGGTACCTTGAAAGCGGCCGAGTCAGCTCCGTTGTACCCTGGCTGGGTGTAGTCGGGGGGAGCAGCCTGGCCTGCTGGCCCGCCCCCCACCCTCTTCTGTTTCTCAGGTGTGGGGCGAGCCGGGGCAGCGGGCCTAGCCCCCACAGACGTCAGACTTCCTCCTCGGGAGGTGGCTGGTGGGTGGGGGGCGCGGGGCTGTGTGGTGGGGGGGTGGGGGGCTGGGGGGGTGGCAGGCGGGGTCAGGCTCGGTTGGCTGCCTTTGATAGCAGGCAGGGTGCTGCCTGCATGGGGGGGCCCAGGGGCATAGGGAAACATGGCAGTCATGAGTCAATGGGCGGGGGTGGTCATACACAGACATTTTGGCGCGTCTTTTGAATCTTGCGTGGCAGAGATGGATGAGGGTGTGGGAGTGATTTGTGTGATGCGGTTGCAATGAGTGCAAAGGACGACGTAACCGGGAACTCACGGTACGAGAGAGGCTGCGAGCCCGGCCTGTCCCCATTGGCGTTGAAGACGGTCCCAGACAGCGACACCATGCTGCTGCGTCGATGCGACGCGGCGATGTAATTATCACCGACAGTTTGGTTCGTGTCGACGTTCAGTCTCGCGCGCATCTGTAAAACATCTTGTAAAACACCGCTGCGCACACACGCTGAACACAGCGAACACACCGACTACACCCCGAATCACCTGGGTGATGCGGGAGCTCAAATCTGTGGACGCCGACGATGCCAGTGGGGCACTGCCGAGGGTAGCTCTGGGTCGCAAGGTGCTGTCGGCCACGTTCCCCGCAGCGTATGGCGCCGCGCCGGGCGATCGAGGTTGCAATAGGTTCGCGCCAGGCGCGGCAACGCTGCTCCGCAAGGCGTCATCTGCAGCCAAGGGGACGGAAGTGGCACACACACACAGCAACCGACACACACCGTGCGCACTCTCCGATGGCGTCAGCAGCACAGGGAGCTGGCGGTACAAGGGGTGAAACACATGTGGCACAGGCAGCGTGTAAAAATAGCTGGGAGATGAAGGTAGCACCAGAGGTTGTCGCAGCAGGTAGTCATGCTCCTTATGCAGGGCAAGGCAAGAAGTGCAGCCGGCTCAGAACCAGTCATGCTTGACAGGCAGGTGCTTGCTTTACCAAGGTCCAACACACCTTATCCCTGCGCAAGTACACCAGACCCACCTGGCGCGCCGCCAGCCCTTGTACCCTATGTGCTGCCAACCTGCGTGTCTGGTGCTCACCATGTCCACCTGCCAAGTCGTACCTGAGCCTCCAGCATGCAGCATGTGCAGCAGCGTCGACCATGGCAGGGCCACCGCCTGGGCGTTCCCATGCTCTAGCTCTGCTGCTTGGAGCGCCGGCCCCCCCCCCTGTGGTCCCCCACCACCGCCTGCGCTGCCGCTATCCCGGCCAGGAGTCCCGGCTGCGCTACCTAGCCGTGGTCTCCCCAGGATGAGGCCGGTGGCTGAGGCGCGGCGAGGGCGGGATGCACTGCTGCGCTCGCCACCGCCACTGCTGTCCTCCAGTGGCTGTGACGTGCTGGTCCTGGTGAGGCTGGGTGTCAGGGGCTTGGCAGTGGTGGATGAGGGGGCGCGCACCAGGGGTGCCTCGACTTCCTCGCAGGGTCTGCAGGTGGAGGGATCACACTACTCACACTCACATGATCAACCCCATGCGCACATTGCGCGCATGTGGGGAATGGGGTTGTGCAATGGGGTTGCGATGTCTTTCCATGAGGACGGCTATGTGCTCAGAGGTGGTTGAGGTGTAGTTCGATGTTCACATCAACATGAAAGTCAAAGTGGACCAGACTAGCCCTGGCAGGCAGTCCCTAGAGCAGAGGCCGCCGGCCCACCTTGACACACGGAGCAGGGGCGAGGCGGGGGCAGCGGAGCCACCAGGCTGGGGGCGATGCTTGGCTTGGTCTAGCGCATCCTGTGCCAGCCAGGAAGGCGAGCTGGCTAAGGGGGCAGGCAGCTGCAAACCCAGCCAGGTGATGGATCAGAACGTCGAGTGGCAAACATGAGCTGTCTGAGAGGGCGAGGATACATTGGTGGTGGTGGTAGTGGTGGTCCTGGGTGCTACCGCTCAGCCGCTAACCTCAGTGCAGGCTGGTTTGCAGAGTTGGAACCGGAGGCCGTGTAGGCCTGTCTGTCCATGCTGCCCGTGTCACTAGTGTGTTGTCTGGTGCCGAGCCATGCTGCCCAGAAGAAGGTGAGGGCAGGAAATGAGTCAGGCAGCAAGGGCAGGACGGCAGTTAGAAAGAAGCAGACTGCGTGTGGTGGAGTCGGGGTGCCCTTTGTATATGTGCCCTTTGTATATGTGCCTTCTGGAGGTGCGAGAGTGAGTGACACACGGGTATAATTAGGTATGAGCAGATATGAGAAGGTATGAGCCTAGTGGCGCAATGCCTCCGAGGAAGCGGCCCAGTACCGCAGAGCAAGAGCCGCATCCAACTGAAAGCCCGCGAAAACACCCTGATGCCCTCCCGTGTCGACCTCGCTTTCCCCCAGTCTCCCTCAGATGGCAAATGCTTGACCGCACTCCTGACCCCTGGCACAACCTGCTACTCTGTGCTGCCACTGTGGGGGATACGAGGCAGGGAGGCCTGAAGGTCAGCAGGCAGGCAGGCAGGCAGGCTGCAGCCTTACCCTGAGCCCCTCCAGCTCTTGCAACAGCTGATGGTGCACGCGCTGGACCTGGGCAAATGCCCCAAGGTCAGAGCGCAGCACCAGGGGCACCAGCTGGGCGGGTGGCGGGAGTGTCTGCCGCATGCCGGCCTGCACCCAAATGCAATGCGACCGCATGCCTTGCCACACGACCCTGGCTGGTGCAAAGCGCCAAGCCCGTCGCTACCTCACAGCCATGGGGCTCAGGCCAGCCAGTGCTCAGGCCAGCCAGCAACTACCTTCCCGTCCGCCCTGCCCTGCCTCAGGCCCTCGCATGCTTCTCCCTTCCCCGCACCCTGCCTGTGGCCCCCTCACCTCTCGCATCAGCAGCGTCAGGCGCACCAGGACCCTGACCTTGAGGATGAGGCGGCGCCGCACTGCATGCATGCGGTGCCGCCAGGCTGCAGCCTCCTCAGGCCGGAAGGTGGGGGCCCTGGGCAGTCAGGCATCACAATGTGGTGGCAGGCAGGCAGGCAGGCAAGCAGGCAGGCAGGCAGGCAGGCAGGCAGGCAGGCAGGCGGGCGGGCGGGCGGGCAGGCAGGCAGGCAGGCAATGTGAACGGAGGTGCCAAGTCAAGCCAGTGGTCAGGTGCCTACGATCAGGTCTAACTGCAAGGTTCACCTGCCATGCTCTCCATTGAGGCTGCCTGAGACCAAGCTAAGCAGGGACCAGGGTCATGCAGCTGTCAGGGGCGCCTACACATTCGTGTTGCTGCTGGTGCAGGCAGAGGAACCCACTGATCAGCTTACACTTAGAGCATGCAAGACATGCCAACTCTACACAATAGCCCTCTGGGTCAGGCAGTAATGTAGGTGGTAGGCGACCATGACCATGTGTATGCCATGTATAAGCCATGTGCATGCCATGAGCATGGGAACTCCACACAGACAAAACACCGCTTTGCAGGGGTCCACACTGAGTGTTTCACTGCAATGAAGGCTCAAGGTTGAGGGCTAAGGTGCTGCCACCACATTTCCACCACACTTGCTGGCACCTTCGCCGCCCGTGTCAATAAAAATCAATACACACACCCTAGTGCTAGTGGCATGTGTCAGAGCCTGTGTGCTCAAGCTCCTGTTCAGCTGCCTGTCAGTAAGTAAAGCCGGCTGCACTTTGAGAATACAGCTGTTGGTTGTAACGGGGAGCTTAGTGGTCATTAGGAATGGACGTGGCACTGGGATGAAGTTTGTAGCTGTCAAGGGTGCCCACAAACGCAGTAGCCTTTTAGTAGAGAGAGATTACCCACATCCCAACACTCTGGCAAGATAATCCCTGCATGACAGTGCTGCCTCAGCCTGTCTTTGCCTGACGAACTTGGCCAGGCTAGTCAGAGCCATCCACTGTGCAGCCTGCTGCTCACAGCGCAGCCAGCTGTGCTGTTTGCAGACCATCACCCACTTTTTTGCTGCTGCCTGGGCCAGGCTCTCTTCGTGCATCTTGCGCTCAAGTACACTGCAGCCAGGCTAGCACAACCGTCACCATGCATCACCAAGGACCATCAGCTGAAGGACAGACTGCAAGCGTGGCCCTGTACCGGGCATCCGTCCTGAATTGCATGGTAGTAATCCGAATCCGCTGCTTGGCTTTATCATCCTGGAAAGCACAGGCTGGTCAGTTAGTCCAGCTGCAGGGCCACGGAGCAGCACATCTGTATGTCACCTTGGCCGCCGACTTAATGCTGAAGCTGTCACCATGCCTGATTGCGGGTCGTTGCAGGCCTGCAGCAGCAATGCAATCATGCAACAAGCCCTGTGATATTCACATGCACCCCAGCATGCAGTCAAGCAGCCAGACTTGCCTTGTGGGTGCGCCGCATCCAGGTCGATTGCACGAGCAGAGCGTTGCCACGCGCTAGGGTGCCAACTTATGCTCAAAAACGGGCAGTGGGCGCTGCTGATGTTTCCCATCTCAGGTTCAGCGGCGAAGTGCTGTACAGGTCAGGAGATCAGTAACAAAGTTTGTGAGTACAAAACCAACATGTTTGCGGATGGCAAATCGCGGCGATGGCGCTGTAGTGGGTCCAATGAGACGCTGAAGATACAGCATGCGCAGATGACATGCTTAGCCCTTCCGCATGTAAGTCATGGCCAGCTCAATACCGAACTGTATCTTACAGTGCAAGCAGCAGCCGTATGGCCCGTGTGCAGGGTCCCAAGTCACTGGCTGCAGCTGTGAATGCCAGATGAGCATCTGTCCTTGCTAGGCGCACACCTAAGGGGAACGTGCCATCGGAGTGGGGTTGGCAGTCATCAAGGGTGCGACCAAGGATGCTTCAATGTGGTTGTACTGGAGCGAGATTACCCACAGTCAGACATGTTGTTCCCTGTTGAATTGAACTGAGTCAGTTCATCATGGTAGTCAGTAACCATTTGAATCGTACATGCGAGCGTGTAGGTTCCGTCATCTCGCCTCTCTTCTGCAGCTGCCTCCTTGTGCCCAGAACCTGTCGAACATAATAAAACAAAATAAAAAGGTTGGACAGGTAGTATGGCGCTGCACGTCCCCCCACTGATTCAAACTCTGCAATCTGACGCGGAGCTGGAAGCATTGCTTTGCACCAAGGGGCTGAAAGGTACACATGTCGCGGAGTTTGCTGTATTCCTCACGGTAGCTCACTAACATTGTACATTGTGGTGCCGTCGCAGTGGTCGAGCTATATTCGGAATGGTGTGGATCCTGCAAGAGTGTAGTCCCAACATTTAGACGCATCCGTCTGGACAAGGATGATGAAGCTGCCCTGCTCTTCATCTCCGTAGGTAGTTGCACCTTGCTGTGCTTACTGCTGCCACCGCGCCAGCTTCTCACATGTCATGCATTGCATTATAGCATCATAGGCTCATGCTTAGGAGGGACTGTGCCTTTGATGCAGATGCCCTCAGACAAATGTGAGTTCCTTGAGGCAGCAAAAGAGCAGAGAGGAAAATCAGAGCCACTGTTTCTACTGTACAGAGTACGTGTTGAGCAACAGCAGAGATTTGAGAGTGGCACGCAAGGTGCCCAAGGTGTGATGTATTGTGACTCAGCCAGTTGCTGCTGTACATATGCAGAATGGCCAACTGAAGTGTAGAATTGAAGGAGCTGACACTCCCACCCTGTCAGAACAGATCATGGCATTCACCCCAGCCAATGCAGACTTGGATGATTTGGAGGTATGTGGTGCTTGCCCCAGTGAGCTCCAACGTTCAGCATGTGCAGTCGGCCTGACCACATACACACAAGCTCATGTGATACAACTCCAGGAAAACCCCATGTACCTGGCTCGAGCAGAGAAGCAGCGCGTGTTGCGTGGGGAAGTGGTGAGAGACAACAAGTCCGGGAAGAAAGGCAAGAAATGAGATGCTGGCAGCATCCCCTACAGGCTAGCTGGGGCTATGTTCCTAATCACTGATCGCTTGCTGACTTCCCTGATCCTACCTGACAGCATGGCTTTTACCAGACCTGGCCTGATCGGTGTGCTTCAGTTGTGTGTGCAATCACACACCTACAGCATGACGGGTTGGGTGACCAATGTCGCAGGCACACACTGAGGCAGAACATGCATGGGTGCACTTGATGCTGCCACATTCATGACAATCATAGTATGGAAGCAAATCAACGGAAAGGAGGCATGCAATGTCTGCGGGTTGACCAACTGTTGCACAGGTGAGGGTTGGGGTGCAAGGCGGTGCGGGAGGGTTTTTACTAGATGTCGGAGAAGCCTAGCAAAAGGTGAGAGACAGGTAGCGGCCGTCGCGTGAGTGGTTCATGTGAGCTCGACAACTGCATTGGTCTGGTATTTGAGTCTGGTTCGAATTCAGCTACCCTTGTTCACGCGTTAAGCAGCGTAAATGGTTACCGCGCACTCCGATGGCAGGCTACCCCTCCCATTGAACAACCAACCCCCCAACGATAAGGGACAACGGCTTTTCCGGACTCATTTCTGCACGGATGTACACGCGGATTGAAGCGTCGGAACGCGGCCGCGCTGAGCCACACGTTGAGCTGGTCGGGCATGTTGCCGGGTATCCGACCCTACGGAGCCTGCGGACTTGATGCACGTTGACCCAGTATCTGTGAGTCCCTGATTAACGCGATGGATAGTGCGCGATGTGCGGAGAGCCCGACCTCATATCCAACATGCGCTGGCTCTGGGGCTCTGGAACTAGGCTCTGGGGCTCTGGAACTAGGAGCAGACCATAGTAGGAGCACAGCAGTGGCCACTGCATCAACCCCTTGTTGATTAGGCGCCCAAGAGGTGGGCTAACCCTCCTCCTCCCTCCTCCTCCTGCTCACTCTGCTGATGCCCGGCTGACAACTATGCAACTCAATGCAACTCTCCAGCCTTGCGTCACTGGCTAGGGAACTTACTGTGGACCCCCTGCCAAGTTCTCAACTCTTGCTGAGGTTTGCCAATAGGGGTTTTAGAAGCTGGCGTGTGCACATTCCCGCAGCATGCCGACATCCAAGTATCACCCCTACAAACGGCAGGGGGGCCAGGCTGCCCCCTGTGCATGTTGTGTGAGGTCTACGCCAGCTGGCAGCACTAGCTGGGTGGAGATTCATGTGGAGGGGGAGGCTGTGTAAGGTGATGTTGAGAAAACTGGGCTCCGTGCGTAAAGTGTACCGCAGCGGAGAACTGTGCATCCTACGTTGTGGGTGTTGTAAAGTAGCACTTGAAGGGCCCATCGCGCAGAGTGGAACCGTTCGCAGAGTGGAACCGTGGAACCGGTCACCGTGGGTGCCAGCAGGTCGGGTGCGCAGGTGCAAGCGCGACGCAGAAATAAGGCGTTCCGCGTAAAAATGTCAACTCAACTCTCACCAGGCACGCCGCAAAGTCAAATGTCCCTTACGTGGTCGTTCTATGGGAGGGGTAGCCGGCAATATGGCGTGTCATTATGTGTCGTGGATATAGCGATCACAGGGGTGGCATGGCCTCCATTCTCCCTAGCCCGGCGCATGTTGCATGCATCATTAGAATTAATCATGGTCACCCTCAATTCAAGTTTCCGAGTAGCACCCACATTCTCAGCATCCAGGTGCCCAAATAGCCATAATCCCAGTCTGGCAGCTGACAGCTTCAGCTGTGTGACTGATTATCATCAATGATGTCTGTATTCCCTTTATATCTTGTGCCTCAGCCAGCCTCCTTCGCCCTGCCCTCCAGTGGTCACTGAGCAGTGCCTGTACTCGACACGGCTGCAGCCCCCAGCCATGGCGGCTGGTTAGTTGCAAGCTTGGAAGGCTGACAAGCAGGTGGCCTGGTGCAGCAGCCTCTTGTGGTTAGTGGCGGTCAGTAGAAGCGGCTGCTGACAGGCACAGGGGCAGGGGTGGGCACCGTCCCATTGCCTGAAGAGTCTCGCCGGGTTAGCCCGGTCGACATGCCCACAGCAGGCGTGCCATAGCCATCACCACCAGGCCCCTGGCCGAACTTGGGTCCTGCCGCCCCGGCCAGGTCGCCATAGCTCCCTGCGCCACTGCCCCCAGGCGTGGCTGCGGTCTGGGATGGTGAGAAGCTGCGGGAGGCTGGACCCCCACCCCCAGTGCCATGCGCCGCCTGCCCATATGCCATTTGCGGGCGGGCACTGCTGCTTGTGTACGGCTGAGCCTGGTACTGCTGGCTGGCCGCCTGTGCCTGGCTTGCATGCCCAGCCCCAGTGTTCCCCATGGCCCCAGCCAGACTAGGAGGGGTAGGGCCCCCCACCGCTGCTGCTGCCCCGCCTGAGCCTGTGTAGGAGTAGGGTTGCCCAGAACACCCCATCAGGCCCCTGGCACCGGCTGCAGAGGTGGAGGAGGGGAGGGTGGGGGGCGCACCCATTGTGAGGGCCAGGGTGTGGGACGGCATGGCAGCAGTTGAGCGGAAGGTGTAGCGGGAGCTGGGCAGGGCAGCAGCACCTCCAGGGCCCCCTGGGGCAGTGGGTCCCAACTGCGCCTCTGTGACCTGCTGGTTCAGCCAGCGGATCATCTGCTCGTTGCTTTGCAGCTGGGACTTGCTGTCCTCGAGCTTAGCCTTCAGCTCTGAATTCTCAGACCGCAGGCCAGCAAGCTGCAGCGACAGGGCCAGTGGCAGGGAGGTCTGGGAGGTGGCTGAGGGAAGGCTGGGAGGTGGGAAGGTGGCAGGGAAGGCTGAGCAAGTGAAGGGGCTACAGGGTGCTGGCACAAGGTGATGGAACGGCAGGGAAAGCGTCTTAACAAGAGAGAAAGCAAGAGCAGGGCAGGCGAGGAGGAAGATTCAGCACTTGTGGCAAAACGATCCCCGAACAGAGGGAAGAAGCGCTAGGAAGGAAGTGACCCCACTCCTACACAGCCTCTTCAATGGGGAACCGTTTCCGGCAGCCTGCCAGTCAAACATGCAGATGGGCTGGGATGTCCGGCTGCGTGCTTGCTCGTACCTATGCAGATGCAGCGTCTGACTCAGCCACGTCAGCGGGAAGCAGTGCAGTGTTAAGCTAGGCCGCAGGCACACGCAAGGCATCACACTTGTCTCACCTCGGACCGCAAGTTCTCCGCTGCCTGCGCCAACCCTTGCGCGTCGCGGCTGGTGGCGAGCAAGCTGGCTTCTCGCCCGGCCAGCTCCTCTTCCTGTCGTACAATGATGGCCTGTTTTCGCTTGACTTTCTCCTTTGTCATTTTCAGGTCGTTCTGCGGAAAGTGGAGTGCTAGCGTGTCTGGCAGCTGCGATCCACGCACGAAGGTCGCAGAGCCGCCACGCCCCACTGCGCACCCACCGTCAGCTTCTCGATGATCTGGTTACCCTTGATAACCTCGCTGGCCGCATCCTTGGCGCGCTGGTCGTGCCCGGCAGCGGAGTCTCTCAAATCGGCGCACCGGGACTCCAGCTGGCGCACCGACCCCTCCAAGTCCCGCACACGCGACCGCTGCTGCTCCACCACCTCCGACTGCGCCACCACCTGCGCGTTTCAGACCCCACCGCCCCTACCCATCGATTGCAGTTTAGCTGCCCCTTATTCCATGTGCGCCCCCTCCCCTACAGTGCAAGCAGACCCAAGGCTATGCGCACCCTATGGTGGGCCCACAATCCCCATCCCCACCCACATCCCGCTTCAGTACCTCAACCTCACTTTCATGCTGGTGTAGCAAGGCAGGATGGCATTGACACACAGCCGCCCTCTGTCCTCTGTCCTTTTCTACCCTTGGTCACACATTCACCCTGGCGCTCACCTTTTCTTCCAGCATGCCCACCCGGGCCTTGGCCTCGTTCAGGGCGACCTGCAGGCTGTGCTTCTCAGCCGCCAATGCCTGGTTGGCAGCCCGCAGCCTGCCTGCCTCGTCCTCCAAGGCCTTGTTGGCGCCCTCTGCTGCGCCCAACCGGTGGCTCAACTCCGAGACCTTGCGGTAAGGGCAGGGGCGGCAGGGAGGGCCAAGTGAGGGCTTATGTACAGGCAGGGCCAGGGGTAGGGACATGAGGGGCGGGGGCGGCAGGGAAGGACAGGGGCAGAGGGAGAAGGGCAGGGGACAGGGCAGGGGCATCAGGCTGGGGGCTAAAAGGACAAGAGGGCAACAGAGGATAGCGGGCTGGAGACAGCAGGTTAGCAGGCAGGCGAGGCAGCAGGGCATGCCTACTCACCAGCAGCAGAGCATGATTTGGGTCTACACAGGTCTAAAGGGGCACTCGCAGCAGCTGGCAGTGCTGTCACCTGCATGCTTGCTGCCTCTGCCTGCCTTCCTACACTGTTGCCAATCAGCTAGTCAGCGCAGGCAGTCCTCCCAGTAACCACTGACGCTGCTATGGGGCTTCTTAAGCAGCCCAGCTAGGCAGCAGGCATTCAATATCCGCCCTGGACAGCTGCTAAAACGGATGCCAGCTGTGCTTGGCAGCCGCAAGACGGGCTGTGCTGATGAGCAGGGCAGTTGAGCTGGAAACAACCGACATCAGCCTCACCTTGCTGTCCAGCTCATACTTGACCTCACGCAGCTTGCGGTTCTCAGTGTCCAAGCGCTCAAGGCGTGCAGTCAGCCCGTCAGCCACTTCCCGGGCCTTGCGGGACGCCTCTGCCATTTCCCTGCAGCAGCAGCAGCAGCAGCAGCACCCACATCGCTACTGCCACCATTGTGATCATCACCACCACAACCATCACCGTCATAAGGCAGTTTAAATTACGCACAAAGCAGCGCTGCTGTCGTGCAAGCGACCCCCTCCAGCACCACCAGCACCATGAGCACCACAGAGCATGCTACTGCTGCGCAGCCTTCCCACCGCAAGCAGCACAAGCTGGGTCCAGGATGGTGCCCCTTTGAAGTCAGTGTGGATGTGGCACAACAGGCCTGCCTGAAGTGTCTCAAAAGTCAGTCCCAGCACCTGTCTGCGCCCCCTGATGGCGCTGACATGGCACTACCTATTCTGAGCAGCATGGTTCTGCCAGGCTTCAAGACAGCCTCACCACCCTCCCCCAACCCATTGAAGAGCTTCAGCGTCAGTCTGCCTACGTGGTGGTTGGATGGAGGGGAGGGGACCCAGAACCCCTGAGCCTACCCTCCCCGCCTTCATGCGCGCCTACTAGCAAGAGGCTGACGCTCCTGCCGCCTGCGCTGCTGCTGTGTAGCTCTTACTCGAGCATGCTAAGTGGCACCTCTGGGGCAGCCTCCCCTGCCGCACAGTCCCATCACCTGGAAGTCCAGGCAACCAGGTAGGCCCTGCTGCACTGGCTCTGTCTTCTCTATGCTAGCCTCCACTCCATATGCACCTCCACCAGCTGCCCACCAGCTGCCCACCAGCTCCATCAGCCTGCACCCCCCTCACCGCCTGCACTGCTCACCTCTCGTGGGCATCCCTGAGCTCCCCCTTCTCCCGCATGCGCTCTTCATGCGCTGCAGCCCGCTGTGTCTTGGCTTCTGCCTGCGCAGCCAACAGGCAAAGGTGGCAGTGGCCAGGTCCACATACCGTGCCTGCCCCTGCAGGCTGCTCTGCAGGCTAACTGAGGTTGCCCTGGCTGGGTTGTGCACACTGGCAGCAACTGCCCCGCCCCAGCTCTTAAGACAGCTCCTTAGGCACCCGGAGTCATGCTGTGTCAAGACCTGGGACCCCAGAGCTGCATTCCACACTCCCCTGCCTGCAGCGCCCTGGTCCCTGACCCCCTCTAACCCTAGACTCTGGGGCGAGGAGCAGCACCTCACAGCTGACATGGGATGAGCACACAGTGCCAGCCCAGCATCTGTAGGTTCACCTCATGCCTCCTCATCTATGCCAGATTCACCTCATACCACCTTGTCCCACCCCACGCCTCAGCTGCACCCGGTGCCTGGCGCCTCCCTGCACCAGCGCTTGCAGCAAGCTAGGCTTCCACCAGCCTGCACCTGGCCTGGCTCTAGGCCCTCCCCCAGCACCTCCCTCACCCCAGCTCTGGCCCCGGCCTGCCTGACCCTGCCTCCCCCTCCGCCCCTGCACCTGAACTTCTAGCAAGTGCTTGTCGTACTGCTCTTGTACCGCCACCAGCTGCTGCTGTGTGCTGCCCAGCTGGGTGCTGGTTGTGTCACGCTCGGCCTGCAGGGAGCACATGGGGGAGGGAGCCAGGCTGAACACCACCCACAGCAACAGGGTGCTTCGCTCCTCCCACACCATCACCTAGCTGCCGCCTACACCGCCTACTATATCGCCTACCACCACCCTGCTGCTGCGGTCCAGCTGTGCGCAACACCCTGCCCTGGTACACCCTCTTAGCACACCTGCCCCTGTGCCGCTCCATGATGATTGTCACGGCATGGCACCAAACACATATGCAAACGATTGGGCAAAGCCTCCACCCATGCGGAGGCTCAGCATGAACACTGCTATGATGTGTACGCTGATGATGTTGCCACTAACTCTGTAACAGTGACGCTATTCTAATTACAATGGTGATAATGATGACGATGTTGAAGATGAACAAAGTCAAGCTGACCATGCTAGACAGGCTACGGCAACCGAATCCTTAGTCACACCAAACCACCAGGGTGTAGTGCAGAGCACACCCACAGGGGGCTGCTGCTGGGTATCACGCGCTGGGTCATCTCACCAGCTGCAACCCTCCCACACACATCGCATCATGCAGGGCAGGGCAGGTGCGACGCAGTGCAATGCAGGGCAGGTGGCCTGTGTGGTGCCAGGTGGACTGTTACACCAGCTGCCTCACCGTCATGCGAGCTAGCTGCGTGGTCAGGTCTTCTGCATTGCCCTTCACCTCCAATAGCCTGAAAGCCAGGAACTGCAGCAGGGCACCAGGGGCACAGCAGTGAGTAGCAGCCCCAGCCTACATGAACCCGTACTGTGGCCTCGGCCTGGCCTGATGTAGCCAACCTGGGTGCTACCTCTGTTTGCTGCTGCCTGCTAAAAGCTGCCTGACACGAAGGCCTCTTGAACCTGCCCCTGGTGTTGGAGGCATGGTGCAAGCTGCATGCCTGGATACAGCATTATGCTTAGAAAGTAGTGGCTGGGCTGGGCTGGGCTGGGCTGGGCACACGCCCTATTGATAGCCAGGGTGCACCTGCTTGACAGCTGCATCATTGCCTGGTCGAAATGCCAGCGTTATGTGGGGGAGCTGCTTGAAGTCATTGGTCTCCACGATCTTGAACAGGGACTCGCTGCCTCGGATGGACAGCACCGCCTGAAACCTGAGTGGCAGTCAGGGGAGATTTAGCTGGCACGGGTGTTAGGCCTGCAGGCCAGCTGGGATAAGTCAGGTGCAGGCTTGGGTGCTTTAGTGGGGTGGCTGTACCTTGGGGCATCTGTTGGTTGGGAGGTAGTGCATTTGTCCAACAAGGTGATGATCTTCCCTGGGAAGCTTGCAAAATCCACCAAGATGCCCTGCTCATTCTTAAGGCTCTGGAAGTCCTCTTCACTGACTTCCAGTGAATGAAGGAAGTATAGGTCTGTCTCGCTGGAAATGTGTATGCGTAGTATCTGCGGTGTGCAGTGTGTGTTGTTATGGTGCCTGCGGTGCCAGAGTTGGCATGCTGGCCATTGTTGGGCACTGCCCTGTAGGAACAGTAGCTCGGCAAAAGTGGCTCCTCCCTTACCCGCATGTTGTGATTGCTGCGAGACACCCCAGTTAGAATTCTGAATGTGAGTTCTTCGAACTGGTCTTCTCTTTCTGTGCTCCGGAGTAGGACTGGCACCGGCTTCCAAAACAAAGTGCTGGCTGTCTGAAGGTCAAACCCATTCTGACCGCTGCCTCCCCGAGAGTCATCATCATTCAGTACTAACGGCATTGTTCCCAGTGGCGTGCAAGCGCGGAACACCCTGTTTACGACATTTCAAAACAGCAGCCCGCAGTTTTGTTTCATTGAGCCAGCACACGCAACTTGGTACTTGGTGTGCGGCACTCAGTGTGACACCCGCGACGCAGATAGCAGCACTGAAAGTCGATTAGCTCAGCAGAGCACTGGCCTACTGAGCGTGATTGTGTGCTGCATCTATGGCGCCTTTTGCATGATTGGCGCCCGCCATTGCTTTTATATCGCGACCACCATAGCTGATGCCATGCCATCAGACACACCAGGGCGTGATATACATCAGGCAGGTAACCCCAGGCAGCAGGCTAAAGGTGTCAGGCCAGCCGTCATCAGCGCCCACCTTTAAGTTCCCGCGGTAGTGCATGCGTGAGTTTGAGGTGATGCTGGTGATCCCGGACCAAGAAGGTGAGCGCCTGCAGTCAGGTCCCACAAGGTCAGGTAAAATGGCTCGAAAAAATGTACCGTCACTTTTTGTCGCGTATACTGAACTCCAAGAGGTCAAACCGCGACGCTTCGCTGCGGCGTGCAGCTCCGCAGCTTGGCCTGCGAGGGACGGGCTAAAGTCAACTTTGCCCCCCTCCGCGGTATCCTGGCACCAGTGACTCCTTGCACCCTAACGGTAGTGCACGTGCATACAATAAAGTCGCAGCAACGAGCGAGGTAGAGCGGCCACTAGTCGGTCGGTCGGCGTACCGGGATGGGGTGCCGTCATGCAAATCTGCAGTGCTATTTTTGAGATCGATTTGCTGCTTGTTGCTGCTACGTAACCGTCTGGTTTCTGCGCCCTAGCTTTGAAGTATGCTCATAGCTCCCATTAGAAGCTATTGCAGTGTATTACATCTGCCCTGCGCAGCTTGGGAAGCTCCTGGAATTACGGTGCGTAGAAGTCTTATTTCTAGGCAGGAAGTGCATCAAACGCCGTGCTGACCTCCTTCATAGATGCAAGAGGTGTGCCTCGAGCATCTCTACCTTGCCCAATAGCGTTATTTTTAGGATTGACACCCATAGATACACCAGACATATCTACCATGCTCATGTCTGATTTACTCCATTATCTCGCGCTCATCAGGCTGCGACGAAGGTAGAGATTGTTCAGGTTCCTTCCAGCTACCACCAGCGTTCCTCAGCGGCAGAAATGATGCAGATTTGCGGCCATTTTAAGCGATGGGCCGACGCAATCAGCGTAGTAAAAATAGGAAGGATAGGAAAGCATAGGACAGCAGAGGATAGCTGAGGATAGCATAGGAAAGCCTAAGAAAGCATAGGAAGCTCTCATCATTCATCAGCCCTCTCAATAATGTCGTCGAAGGAGAGACCAGAAAAAAACAGTTCCTTCAGTCATGCTGCCTGCAGCTCATAGTATATGCTTTGATGTGGTGGAGGAGGAGGGCCATTGCAACGCTTAGGCATGTTGCGAGCGAGCTGCGACAGCCCGATGCGAGATGCGAGCCACCCCGTTACCGAACATAACCGCCGACCCTCGCGCAAGCGCTGTTGTAGACCGTACCTACTGGCACCCGCGTTAGGAAGAACGCCGCATCCATATACATTAACCTTGCCACCTGGACACTTGTCGACGCTGGTGGGCGCCCAGGCCGTGCAGGCCCTTTGATGCAGTAGGCATATCGGGAAGGCTCGCTGATCAAGGCTGTGTAAGCGCGGCATCAAATGGCTCACGGTACATTTTGACAAACAGACCTTGTGGGACCTGACCTGCAGCTACTTGCTCGGCACCTCTGGGAGGAGTGGGCCCCGCCCCGCCCCGCCGGGATTAGATGATTCTCCGCAAAGCGGGCAAAGCAATGCGGCAGAAACCAAGCAAGCAAGCACTCTGCTGTGAGTCGCCGCTGCTGGAGATGCGGGTAGGCCTTTCAGCCAGGCAGGCAGGCGCAGGGCGGGCGGGCGGAGGCGGTTACCCTCAACTGCCAAATCCGAGCAAATGAGCAAAAACAAAACTTGGCCCCTGAGACATAGTCATGTGCAGACATCGGCCTCCCCTTACACTACCCACCTCACCATCAGCATTACACGACGTTCACCCAACATGGCAGCACTACAACCTCATAGTCATGTATAGTCCCACCTCATAGTCATGTGTAGACACTGGCCACCTCACCATCAGCATTCAACACGGCATTCACATAACATGGCGTTGCTGCAGGCTCAGCACCACCAGGACAAGCGGCATCATGTCGCGCCCGGCAGGTACGAAGTCAGGTACAGCCTGTTTCAGTAGGCCTAATCTTAGCAAGTTCGGGCCGGTCACACCCTTAGCTCTGAGGCTGCGCCAAGCGCACCTGCCAAACCTCGCACACATGCTCAACGCAAGCAACATGTTATCATTGCAACCACAGGAAGTGGATATACTACACAGGAATAGCTCATCAAGCCCTTGGTGTGCACACACAACACTGCCAAGCTAGCACACAGAGCACCCTACCCACCTGCTGCCTACTGTTCATGCGGTGAGGCCAATGTAGCCTTCACTGTCTATCTTACTTCAGTGGCCCTCTACTTGGTGTGTAATAGCAACAACTCACTCATCCCCACAGAAATTGTGGGGTTGGGCAAGGTTGCACTTGTTGACTGGGGTGCTCCGCCAACACGCATGGCTGTCCTGGTTTAAAGACCTTTCCGAAGTGCCCTTTGGAGGTGCTCTTTGGAGGCTTGCCCTTTGGAGGTGCGAGAGTGAATGCCTCCGAGGAAGCGGCCCAGTACCGCAGGGCTGTTCCCTGATGGCTGCTCCATATGCTCCATAGGGCAGTTGGCGAGACCATGTTCACGTCTAGGTGTGACCAGCACCCTGGCAGGACCATGCTTGCATGAAGAGCAGGGTTGATGATGGCTAAACCACATATGTGCCTGGGCCGGGCACAGCCAGGCCGGGCAGCGGCTTGTGCTTCTCCCGTGGCTTCACCTGGCTGAAACGGTCTTCAGACCCAAAGCGGTACTTGGCGGGTGCTGGCACCTTGCTGGTCTGCAGGGGGCAAGGCATGGGCAAGGCCAGCACTCACCAGCAACTCAGCCACTTGGTGAGGCTAGGAAGAAGTGGCTGGATCAGCCAGACGTTTAGTTGATGTCATATTTTATGCTTACATCTTGAACGTGAAAGCTATCCATGGCCCTGCAGGTTATGGTTTAGCGTATGCACTATGCATCACATTGGGAGCCGTCGCATGGCGGGGTGGTTGGCCACGCACAAGCGCAAGTCAACCTGTCAGTCGAGTGCTGGTACACAACACTGCCGCCCGCAAGCTTCACAGTTCGTCACAGCTGACCAGGCCACCGCTCCCTAGAAGCTGTTGGCTGGTAAGGAAGGGGTCTGGCGGGCGTGCATCGCCTCTCTCTACCTACCCAGGTCTCCTACCCCCTTGCTGCCTCTCAGCAACCCACCACAGACAGCACTCACCATGGTAAGGCTGTGGGTGGGGTTGTACTGGTTGGGTGCGGGGGAGTGCTTGCCGCACAGCTCCACGTTGTGCGCGGGGCTGATGAACTGCGTGTACCGAATCTGGTTGCGGTCCGCGGTGCCCACCCGGGTGCGCCATGATGTGGCCTTGCGTGAGTCATGCTGCACAGCAGCACCGGAAAAGCAGGATGAGCCTCCTTGCTCAACTGAGTGGAGGCCCCTGGCTGGCGGAGCACACAGCTGTTAGTTTTGATAGTTTTGACAGGGAGCCCAGTGGCTTTTAGTAGGAAATGTAATAGAGAATCAGTCGGGAAAACACCAAGGTTTGGGGTTTGCATCTGTCAAGTGTGCACCCCATAGATGGAGTGCTTATGTAACAAGAAGAGGTAACCTACAGCTCACACCTGCCCAACCTGTTTACCAGCGACCTAATCATCTCTTGCAGGTCATCGTTGCTACTGCTGCTGCTGTAGCTGTTCCCACCCGCTCCCGTCGGCCCTGAGCTTGCTGTGGCCCACTATCCTCCTACGCCCCTCACCTGAGTGCCCATAGACGCCGGCCGCTCATATGTACCTGGTCCTGGGTCCTCCCAGTTGGTAGGCTTATTGCCAACCAGGCCGGTCGTGATGTGTGCCCGCTGGCCCTGGCCATGGAAGGAGTATTTGGGGGCGTCCCCCAGCCAGCCTGAACCAGGACTGCACGGCATGGCACGCAGGGTTAGGGTGAGGTATCAGGGTCAGGCACCAGGGTGCAGCAGGCAAACAGCCTCAGTGCACAGCGTACAGGGGTCTCAGGCATAGAGGGAGGAGGAGTGAGACAAGGTATTGCTGTGGCTGCGCCATCTCTAAATAAACCGTCGTGCTGCTAACAGAGCTGTTGCTGCTTGCAGACTGGGCTGCGTGGAGGCAAAGAGTGAGGTAAGGGTCCCAGCTGCAGGCGCCAACCCCAGTGAGAAGAACATACACACAGAATCCAGGAATCCAGGCTCTTTCATGGCTTCACAACAGAGGACCCAGTCTGCGCAGCAGAAGGCCATGCAGCGCTGGCAAAGCCACCACCCCCACTCACGTCCACTCCCCTGCGCCTGGCGTGGCAAAGTCTGGCTTCCACTCGTTTTTGAATGCACTGAAGCGGGTCCCAGTCCCTATCTTCCATGTGGGTTGGCTGGGTTTGGCTGAGAGGGGCTGCATGGCACAGGGGATCAGTGGCAGGAACAGCAGCACAGCAGTCAAAGGGCAGGCCGGATACACAGTGGGACGTGTTGCTGGGACCTTGGCAATATGGCAGGCGTTTGCAAGACCCCTAAAGTGGCATTGATCTGTGGACCCATAGGCATCTGTGCAAGGGGCATGTATGATTAGTCCTGGCTTCAATGGTAGCCTCAAAGCCAGCAGCCTCAGAGCCTGGGCCCAGCACTCCCCTGCCAGCCAAACGCAGCAAGCGCACCAAGGTTGAGCCGGCAGCTGAGCCCACCAAGGGCAAGGGCAAGGCTGCCAAAGCCAAGCCAGCACCACAGCCAGGCAGGTGGCTGGACAGGGACTGCAATGCAGCGCTGAACATGCAGCGCATAGGGGAAAGCAGGTGGTGGCCACTGGAGCTGTGCTGGTGGCCAGAGCAGGGGAAGCTGCCAGCCAAGGGCAAGGAGTACCCAGGCCTGGGCTACAAGCAGGTGCGAGACAAGCCACCCAAGACCCAGCCCTCTGTGGCATAGTAGTGTGTGCCCCCCTATCTTGAGCTGTCATCAGCTTACACTTAGAGCATGCAAGACATGCCAACTCTACACGATAGCCCTCTGGGTCAGGCAAAAGTGTAGGTGGTAGGCAACCATGACCATGTGTATGCCATGTATAAGCCATGTGCATGCTATGTGATGGGACCTCCACACAGGACAAACACCGTTTTGTAGGGGTCCACACTGAGTGTTCCACTGCAATGAAGGCTCAAGGTTGAGGGCCAAGGTGCTTTATTGATTGTTGAGTTCTGCAACATATCTGACCCAAGCAAGACGCATGCGGAGCTAAACGCCAGCAGGGGTGCTTCCCAGGTTGTGCAGGCCTTGGCTTACAGAAGGCTTGAGGGGAGCATTGAGAAGCTGCAAACGCTGACATGTCGCAGCAGGCGACATGGTGGTCTGGGAAGTGGTGGTTATCATGCGAGCTGCTGCCTTAGCCTGCCTACCTGCTTCCCCACAGCAGATGTGTTCTCATACTGGCCCGGCCCTGGGCGGGACTCTTTCAACATGTCCAAGTCGCTTTGATATCGATTGCCAAACTGCATGCAAAAATAACAGTAGGACATGAGGAAGGCAAGAATTCATTGCTGGGTTGCATTGAGAGACCTTAACGGGGGCATGCTCACCCTGTAGGAGGGTGCTGTTTCACACCGTGATGGTGTTTGTGTACCAAACCCAGAGGCCACCTTGGTGGTGACACCATTGCTCGTCTGCACGCAGAGCCAGCATTAAGGAATGGCATGCATTTTAATGTCTCGTTTTTGCAAGTTGAGCATGAGGCAGCGCTGGGGGGCCTTCACGCACCGCTCCCAGATGCTTATACTCATACTCGACGCCCAAAGGATTTTCGACGCGAGCTGCTGTGCCAACTCGTGTCACCGGATTACTGGGCTTAGTTGACAACACCTGCTCGACATGTAAGGCCGGCTAGTGGCGTCCTGAAGTGAACAAAGCGTACTGGACTGGACATTGCGTGGTGCGGACCTGCTGCCCAAACGTACTAATCGTTCCAGACTGCTCGTGTACTCCCATCCTGCCTATGTTAATGCGATGCTTAAGCCACTATGCCTGACCCTAGCGATGGCTCTTAGCTTTCTCTAGGCGTAACATGTGAGTCCATGTCATGCAACAAATGTCATGCATAACAGACTGCAACTATGCAATTTGAGGCTCGGTTCGTGCGCGGTGTGTAATTGCCTCGAGGCCACACAGCAGTGTAAGAGAGGCGACAAAATGTTTGCGGTGCAAGTGATTGCTGGAGGTCAGCTTAGACAAGCAAGGCAAAAAATGTCAATTGTTTGGACGGACCTACCTGACTTCATACACCGCTTCACGATGTAATAATTGCACGCCTTGCCGCCGCGCCGCGCACACTAGCTTCGGTTCAGAGGGACAGGCCTATGGTGATCAGCTGGTCCGCGACCCCGTCCAATGTTCGGTGGCCCCGACCAGCACACAACGCCAGAAGCGCGGTGATGTCCTCTGCGATGTCCAGGTGCCTACTATGTGTCTACAGTGTGTGCTACATGCCGCCTGCTAAAGGCTTGTCTAATGGCCGGGTTGAGGAGGTACGCCGAAAGGCTTTGGACCTGGAACTTCTTCAGCAGCTAGCTGTACCACACACTCACACCCTGGCGCTGACTTGACGTCATCGTGCATCAGCTCGGTCAATGGCGAGTGGTAGTGAGGGACACACTGTCAATAGATCTAACTGTATGCCATACGTGCCGAATGCCTTGCAATGAACACCAGAAGAATCGCGTTGGGCGCTACCACAGATGTTTCTTCTTTTGCAAGCGGAATGACATGTCTGTTGGTACTGAATCAGGATAAACTTAAACTCTCATTAGACTTGGCCATGCCAAGGACATTTGCCCCAAATGATGGCATATTCGCCAACCCAATGTAGCAAGAACAAATCCAATGACCCTACTCCTGCCGTCGGAGTCGGCGATGGACCTTTCGGTTAATGACAGCCGCACTCAGATGGTCTTGAGCCATGACCAAGCGCTTGAAGCAAAGCCTTGCTGGGTTCGTTGTAATGGCCGAGCGTATAGCCATTGGTCGTGCTCCAGCCCAGCCCAGCCCAACCATTGTGCCCTTCCCCATACCGATGCATGTGGTGTTGCATTCTTGTCTTCAGCCAGCCCTTGCCTTGGAGCACGACCCACTGCAGCTCTTCAAGCTCCAAGCTGATCTGCAGGTGTGTAACTAGCATCATTGTATGAGGCATTATGGGCACTACACTGTGTATGGTGCCAACACCATGGTGTTCATGCACTGCATGCACAAGCTACAGACTTACAGCCATTTTAGGGGGGGGAGGGTAGGAAGGTCTCTTCTCTTGCTTGATGGTGGGAGCAGGCCGTGCCCCAGGCGGTAGTGTCGGATGCCCCTGCCCCTCCTGCTCCTGCCCTCCTGCCTTCCTGCCCCTGCCCCTGCCCCTGCTCCTGCCCCTGCCCCTGCCCCTGCCCCTGCCCCTGCCCCTGCCCCTGCCCCTGCCCCTGCCCCTGCCCCTGCCCCTGCCCCTGCCCCTGCCCCTGCCCCTGCCCCTGCCCCTGCCCCTGCCCCTGCCCCTGCCCCTGCCCCTGCCCCTGCCCCTGCCCCTGCCCCTGCCCCTGCCCCTGCCCCTGCCCCTGACCCTGCCCCTGCCCCTGCCCCTGCCCCTGCCCCCCATTCCCCTGCCCCTGCCCCCCATTCCCATGCCCCTCGTGCCTTTGCCCCTCGTGCCCCTGCCCCTCATGCCCCTGCCCTTGCCCCTGCCGGTTCTAAATCCCTCACCTGGCATCAGCATAGGGGCCGAAAAGGTTGCAAGTAAACACGTCCCGCCCCACACAGGCCATGTTCAGTGAAGTCTATACTGTCCGTTGGCCTAGTAGCCCACAGCTTTGCAGCCACAGGACAGGACAGGAGTTCACCCAGCTCGGGCCTCAATGCACGGTGTCCTACGTGTGCATTGTCCGTGATGTCATGCAGGTGACTACCGGACCGGACCGGACCGGACCTGTGTGTATCATTTGCAGGTGGTGAGGGGGGTGAAGTGGGGATTTAGGCAGCACTATGGCCGGGTGAGGGGGATGGCGGTGTTCCTGGGAGCTTCAGCCAGGGTGGGTGGGGGGCCAGGGCGTTGCGGGAGGGGGGTCGCAAGGTAACGCAGACCTGACAGGTTGGTGATCGTGATCGCACCACCCATGTCAGCTCAACTGTGGATACTCCCCAGCCTTGTGAGGTGCACCTCCCACGGTCCCCGACCTCAGGAGGCAGTCACACAGCCATTGGCCAGCAGGTCCCTCAGCAGGTCAGGGGACCCAGCGGCTGGTGCGCCCAGCCTCGAGCCAGAGGCATGGTAAGCCCGTGCGGGTCCGAATGTGGTGCCATGAGATGCCGCCGGCCCCCCCCTCCCCCTGCCCAGGACCCTCCTGCCCAGGGACCATCTGCCCAGGCCCCATCTCCCCCTGCCCAGCCCGCACCTGCAGCACCTGGCCCAGTCCAACCACCCCAAGCCCCCCCCATGGGGCAGGTGGCTGGACCGGGACACCAACCCCTGCCTTAAGTTCCAGCGCATTGAGGAGAGTGTGGCGCGCCCTCAGGAGCTGTGCAATTGGTCAATGACTGGTTGCCCAAAGCAGACAAAGGTTGCACCGGGCTGTAGAGCACCGGCGAGGCATTGATGGCTGGGGCCGCAACCACCCATAGGGCCTAGTAGTCAACCAGGCTGTCAGCCTTTCGATGAGTAGCCCAGTGGTCTGGTAGGGAACGTGCAACTATTGCATAGTTATTCTGCAAGGGCAGGGGCAGGGGCCTTGGTGCCCGTCACAGCAGGAACAAAAGTTCCCTGAGGGGGTTTGTAGTCATAGATGAAGTCACAGTCGGGTTGTAGCTGAGTGAGGTTACCCACAGGCACCACCCTGTTCCATGTAGATTGGAATGTTGAAGCTATAGTGCCAATCCTCTATTTTACATAAGTAGAGCTCACTGAGCACCAGGCCCTCCCAACATGGGGTTGGTAATATGCATGCGATTACTCCCTCAATACTGCACCGTTTTCAATAGCGTTTATCACATTGGCATTGGCGGTTTAGCCCGCGTTATCTGACCATCAGCGCTAGGGGCTAGGCAGGATCTCTCCATCACCCAGGGTAGGTGGTGGGAGCAGGCCGCGCCCCAGGCGGAAGCTCCTTCCTTAATGCACGCCGGCCTCCACGCCGGAGTAGTCTTCTTCTTCTTCTTCTTCATCAGCGCTAGCCATTGGAGTCTTTGCTCGCGTACTGCCACATGTGCCCGCGAACAAATCACATCGGCGAGACGGGTCTCCTTGGCACGGTGAGCCACATCGCTGTGACCCCATCTACCTAGCGTAGTAAGCTGGTTGTGCACAAATGGAATGTCCGGCTGACACCCAACGCGATGCCTGCCGGGCGTGCAGGGCACCTTGACGGGGTGTTTGGAACATATAAATATACTCGCTACCGCCAAATACACCATTTGGGTCGGCGCACACTAAGGTATCACCGGCTAATACACCCCCTCCTCCACTGTGTCCTCCACTGTGTTGCACCCGCTGCACCCACAAAAAAATGGCTATATTTTATTTGTTCTTGACCCATTAGCGCATGTGTGGCAGCAGCAGCAGCAGGGTGCAACCGAGTTGTGCCAGCAGGTGTACAGCCCCCCCCACAGCAGCCACCCCAGCAGCAGGGCCGGAGCTCGTGGGGCACAGCCCTTGGGGGGCAGATGCTTGCACCCCCTGTTGAGTCACCTCAAGGGCCTACTGCATCACCTGATTTAAGGCACATGTATCAGCTGGCTCTAGCTGCAATCGCTACCCAAGGGCAGGCTGCCCCGGCTCAAGGTAGCGAGCTAGGTGCAGCAGCGCCGGCTCCTGGCTTCACGCTACGCAAGCGTACCACACCTGCTGGGTTGGGGCTGCCCAAGACAGCTGCCAAGCGCAAGCGGTGACCCACGAGACATAGTTAGACAGGCCCCCAGCGCCAACTCAGGTTGTGAAGTGCGCAACAGAGGCTGTAGCGGTCACCTCTCCCAACCGCACCTGCCAACCGCCTTCGTGCCACATTCCCGCAATCGTTTTCCGATCCGACTGCTTCTGCCGATGCGCATGCTCGTGTAGAGCAACCTAAGCGGCGCGGGTGGTCGCAGCGATGACAGCATGCCCCGAACCGGCTCAAATTTGAATTACTAACTTTCATGCTTTGCTGTGCACGGCCTACTGACTGGATAATTATTCTGGATGGGTGAAAGATAGCTGGCTGGGTTGGCTACAGACTGAGCCAGCTAGCATTAAATTTGGCGCAGCGAGTGCAGAGTTACAGCCGTTCTACTACCAGGGGTCGGTTTACTGACATTTTTTGAATGTTGGGAGCGCCTGACTGAGCAATCTCATCGACATGGTTAAGTGAAGCTTACTGACACAAACCCACACTAAAGTCCCTTGCCAAATGCCCAGAGCCAGGATCAGAGCACGAGGCACTACGTTTAGCTTTGCCTTGTTAGGCGAAGTTGTTCCTAATGACTTTAACCTCCCGCAGCAGACTACCGCTGATGCGCCTATCTTCCACCACTGTCATCTGCCCTCGTCATGCCCAGCTCTCTGCCCAGCCCCCCGCCATGGAGCCCTGCCTGGCTGCAGGCCTGCCCCTCCCTCCCCAGCCCCCTGCCCAGCACACTGACACCCACGGAGCAACCTCATTGACATGGTTCAGTAAACCTTACTGACACAGATACACACCAAGCTCCCTTGCCAGCTGCCCAGAGCTAGGTGCAGATCACATAGCAATACGTTGAGCTTTGCCCTTTGAGGAACTACAACCGATCAAGTAAGGAGTGTACGAGACTTGGAAGTATTGAGCATCTTGGAAGGGAAGAGCCCGGAAAAGGTCTCGAACTCAGAAGTGTGTACAAAGTGGGTTCCAAGACCCTCAACTCAATGCTCAGCGCTCGTAAGGGTAGTCATCTTACTAACTGTTGGTGTCGACAGTATCGTTGGTCTGTGTCTGTTTACGCCGCTCGTTGCTGGTGACGGGTCACGAGCAAAACTACACCACAGTTTTGGCAAGAGGCGGTCCCTACTCTTGACGGCATTATGAAGGTGCAGCCTGTTAGCCTCTGTGAACATCTGGCTTACCCTCATCGCAGCAACGTTGGCAGATAAAGACTCGAGTTGGATTGCCCATCAGCGCCAGTGCCGGAGGAGCCTGCCTGTTTGGCGCGACCTGCGGCTCTACAGGCTTCCCTTACCCTGACTTTGATTTCTTCTCCGTATGCGCAGGGCACCGTTCGCGGAGTAGCCAAGCGGTCTTGGGTGTTCAACAAGAAGTACCCCACTCGCGTGAACCAGCACTAGACGCGTCAGCTGCAGCCTCGTACTTGCAAGTGAACACATCCTCGCGTCCTAGCCAACACCACTTCCGTCGTTATTTACGCTTAGCTGCTCATCATCAGCAGACATGGCCCAGCTTGCAGCGCCAGCGCGCCGGCTCAGCCAATTGACAGTCCCAGCACTTCCTTCACAGTGTTCTATGACAAGAGCTCAACGTCCTGGTGTTTCCGTGCGGGCTGCTGGTCGCATTCCAGCACGTCGCCTGTCTGTGGCTGTACGTGCCGGCCCACATTGGGACGCATCGAGAGCGCCTGGTGTCGCGCCAGCCCCTGCTGCGGCCATCCCCTCTAGTGTAGCCGTGCCGGGCGGCACTGTACTGCACTTCGACTTCCTGGTCATCGGTAGCGGCATCGCCGGCCTTTCCTATGCCTTGAAGGTCGCGGAGTACGGCACCGTCGCCATCGTCACTAAGGATTTTGCAAATGAGGGGTGTACTCAGTATGCACAGGGTGGCGTTTGTGCTGTCCTTGACAGGACGGACAGTGTGGAGCAGCATGTGCACGACACCATGGTCGCAGGAGGATACCTCAATGACCCTTCGTGAGTTGTACACACGCAGAGCATAAGAAGTGCCCGCTTCATAATCTTGCTCAGGACAGCTCATTTCATGAGGCACAGCATAGCAAATGTGGATAGTGTACATTGGCTTTATGATGCATGTTGCTGTGCAGGGCCGTGGATGTGGTATGCCGTGAGGGGCCGGCCAGGGTGATGGAACTTGTTGCTATGGGAGCAGAGTTCACCCGCAACCAGGATGGCAGCCTGCATTTGACGAAAGAGGGAGGGCACAGTGCCCGTCGCATTGTCCACGCAGCTGACCTCACGGGCCGTGAGATCGAGAGAGCCCTGCTGGCTGCTGCCAGGGCGCACAAGAACATTCGTTTCTTTGAGCATCACCTTGCCGTCGACCTGGTGGTGGAGGACCACCAGGGCATGCCGCACTGCTTTGGCATCGATGTACTAGACCAGCATGCCATGGCTATGTCAAGGCAAGTGCAGTGCTTCGGGGCAGGCGCATGTACATGTCTGTGCTGTCAGCCGTTGCTAAGCGTAGAGGGGCAAGCAGCTTTTCTTTGCCACATGGTGCTGTGCCATGTTTGTCGCTACATCACCCCATGCTTCTGTGCCGCTGCAGTGGGCATTTGAGTGATGATTCAAATGCTTTGCCCATCACCTCATGCTCTACTCTGCAGGTTCGTTGCCCTGTCCACCATGCTGGCCAGTGGCGGCGCTGGCCAGGTCTACCCCAGCACCACCAACCCGCACGTGGCCACAGGGGACGGCATCGCCATGGCCTTCCGGGCATCAGCCACCATCAGCAACATGGAGTTCGTGCAGTTCCACCCCACTGCCCTGTATGAGCCGGCCAACACTGGGCGCACCTTCCTCATCACAGAGGCTGTGAGGGGCGAGGGGGGTATGCTATTCAACAAGGCCGGCGAGCGCTTTATGCAGAAGTATGACTCTGTGCGCATGGAGCTGGCTCCGCGGGATGTAGTGGCTCAAAGGTGAGCAACATCACACCACCACGGGAGCACAGTTCTGGCCACCTGGCATGTGTTCGCTGCATTGGCCATGTCTTGCATAGCATACCTGGCTCTACATATAAAAATTTAAAGGTGCAAGAAAAATATGCTCGGAATGGCCTGCGATTCAACGTGCGACCTCTCCTTTAAAACCGCATAGTACATTGAGGAACTCGAGCGCGACTTACTGTGCGGTAAGACCGAAAGTTGTTCTGAATTTTGGAGGTCCTAAATATAGAGATGAGTAGTGGGTCTGGTAGTGTAGATGCCAGCGCGTCTACTCGCGATGTTTTGTTTTGAATGGTCTGGCCGGCCCGTCGAACAAACACCCCCTACCCCTGCGGAGTACAGCCCCGGCACTATATGAACATGACACAGGTTGGTCTGACAGCCGCAGTCCAGGGCCAGAGTCCAGGGACGGATGCAGCGCTTGGCCGTGGCGTGCACATTAAACGCGTTGTACGATAAACGCACGTTGTAAAGCGTGCACGTTAAATGCACAGCCTATGCGGTAAAACATGTTCAGCCTCTGCTTCCGTCTGCCGTCCCCAGTGCACCTGATGGCAGGTGTCTAGCCCCGAAAAGCAGCCAGGCTAGCAGCAGGGGCATCAGCAGCAGGGGCATCAGCAGCAGGGGCATCAGCAGCAGGGGCAGCAGCAGGGGCGGCAGCAGCAGGGGCGGCAGCAGCAGCAGGGGCAGCAGCAGCAGGGGCAGCAGCAGCAGGGGCAGCAGCAGCAGGGGCAGCAGCAGCAGGGGCAGCAGCAGCAGGGGCAGCAGCAGCAGGGGCAGCAGCTACAGGGGCAGCAGCTACAGGGGCAGCAGCTACAGGGGCAGCAGCTACAGGGGCAGCAGCGGCAGTGGCGGTAGCAGCGGCGGCAGCAGCAGCGGCGGCAGCGGCGGCAGCAGCGGCGGCAGCGGCGGCAGCAGCGGCAGCAGCGGGGCCAGAAGTAGCAGCAGCAGCAGGAGCAGCAGCAGCGGGGCCAGAAGTAGCAGCAGCAGCAGGGGCAGCAGCAGCAGGGGCAGCAGCAGCAGCAGGGGCAGCAGCAGCAGAGGAAGTAGTAGCAGTAGCAGCAGGGGTAGCAGTAGCAGCAGGGGCAGCAGTAGCAGCAGGGGCAGCAGCAGCAGGGGCAGCAGCAGGGACAGGGGCAGCTGGGGCAGTAGCAGCAGGGGCAGCAGTAGGGGCAGCAGCAGGAGGGGCAGTAGAGGCGGCAGTAGCAGGGGCAGCAACAACAGGGGCAGGAGTGGCAGGGGAAGCAGCAGCAAGGGCAACTGGGAGCAGCAGCAGCAGGGGCATCAGCGGCAGCAGCGGCGGCGGCGGCAGCGGCGGCAGCAGCAGGGGCAGCAGCAGCGGCATCATCAGCAGCAGCAGAGGTAGGCAACGGCCTCTTTGTCACTAGTTTGCGAAAACATGTCATCAAGGCCAAGATGGCAGCCACATATGGTTAGCGAGGCGTTTTCACGCTGGACATTGACGTCCCAGCTCATAGGACGTCAGTTTCCTGTCCGGCCGGCCCTTGCCATGACCATCAGCAAATCCCAGGGGCTGACATTTCGGCATTTCGTCTTCTTTCCCAGCCCCGTGTCTTCAAACAGACAACTGTACGTGGCCATGTCGCGTGTGGGACAGGCGTCAGGTTAGCACGTGCCCCACCCGATGGGGCGCTGTACGGGGACAATGTGGTGTACACCGAAGTGTTTGATGCCTTGCCTGCTGCCGGCACTGACAAAAATTGGTAGAAGCACATGTCATGCACCACGCTTGCATCAGCACGACCAACGACACTGTGACTATACATTGTGGTCATCGTCACAGTCCCGCAGTGGCTCATAGCAACATATTGGCATGATGGCGTAAAAACATATTGGCACAACTACATGTTGGCACAACATGGACTTTGCTTTACTACTGAGCACTTTGCTGTTGATGTTATGAACATGTTGCATTGGGCCTTCAACAGGTTGTAGCTTTATGGCCTTCCCAGCCACGCATGGCAACCATGTCTTTCTGTCTGTCCAATGTGGGACGGGCCTACTGTACTGCCTGATGCACTCTGCACAAGATGTTCAGCGTGTGGTAGCGTGTGGTAGCTGTGTGCAGCAGTATCCACGGCGAGTTTTTGCCTGTCTGTTTCTGCTTTGCCATCTACAGCATCCACAACGAGCTGCTACAGCGGGGGGAGGCCCACGTGCTGCTGGACATCAGCCACAAGCCCGCCCAAGAAGTACTGCATCATTTCCCCAACATCGCAGCCAAGTGTGCCCAGCTAGGCCTGGACATCACCCGGGACCCCATCCCAGTGCTCCCGGCCCAGCATTACACCTGCGGCGGGGTCCAGACAGGCCTCCTGGGTGAGACCAGCGTGCAGGGCCTGTACGCATGTGGGGAGGTGGCCTGCTCTGGCTTGCATGGAGCCAACCGCCTGGCGTCCAACAGCCTGCTGGAGGGCCTCGTGTTTGCTGACCGCGCTGCTGGCCCCAGTGTCGCTCACGCAGAGCATGCGCTGCGCAGCTGTGGCCCCCAGCTGCACTACGTGGCCGCCTCAGCTGACTTCAGTGGCGCTCGTGGCCCCAAGCCCCTGTCCCCCAGCCTGCTGGCATGGGCAGCAGCTCAGCGAGCAGAGCTGCGCACCACTATGTGGCGCTGTGCGGGTATTGTGCGCCGCACCGCAGACCTGCAAGTTGCCCTGGACCATGCACTGGGGTTGTGTGTGGAGGCCAAGGCGCTGCTGGCCTCCTATGGCTACAGCACCCCCCTGGTGGAGCTGCTGAACCTGGCCACTGTGGCAGAGATCACAGTGGCGTGTGCTCTGCAGCGCAAGGAGAGCAGGGGTGGGCACTATTGCCTGGACTACCCTCACCAGGTGGAGGCAGAGCGTCGCCCTAGCCTGGTGGCACGTGGCTCAGCTGCCCGCTCCCGCCGCACAGTGCGCACCCTGCAGCCTCTCTCACCTGCCGCTGCGGGAGTCAGCATGATGGGGGCTAGCTTGGGGCCTGAGGTGGGCAGTGGGTTGAGCAAGCTGGCTGTGGGTGGGGCCAGGGCTGTGGCGGCAGGCACGCGGGGAAAGGCGGGAGGGGAGGGTGCAGGAGCAGTGGGGGTGGGGGGTGAGGCAAGGCCGCCGGGCAGCAAGCCTGGGGTGGAGCCAGGGCTGACTGCTGCTGGCGCAGCAACAGGGGCTATCAATGGTCAGACTGGGAAGAAGCTTGGCTCAGGCTCACCTGCCAAGCGGCGACAGTTGGCTCCTCAACGTGACCTCGCAGTGCGCTCCATGCAGGAGGAATGATGTGTCACCCTTGTTTATCATGGACATACGGATGTAGCATGCGGGGTGCATGGACAAGTATTTCCCATGCTTAAACAGGGTGATCAACTTGGTTGATGGGCAGGGCTGTTGCTGTGGACATGACCTCGTCATACATATGCTTGGAGCACTTGCTTACTGCCATGGTTCGTTGTTTTGCCAGGTTGCTGATGCACCTGATGCACAACATGGCATTCTATCAGGGCCAATGCACCCGCAGGGTTTGTGGCTAGCTTTGGAGCAAGGAGTGTAAAGTGATGCATGATCGTTGAACTGAGCACGTTACACAGCCAAACCACCCGCAGATAGCTAGCAATCGAGGATTGCTGAACCAGCCATGCTACTGATCGTAAGGCCAGGAACAGGCTGCGAAGCTGCTGTGAGACAATGACGGCCGGGCCGTTGGCAGCCAGCATAGCCAATCAGGCTATACTCGGCCTCTCAGGCGTCAACCTGTTTGTCTTGACATTATGGTGGCTTACACCGCTTAAGTTGTCAACCGTAGGCTGCTTGGCCGCCCTCCCCCTCCAGGGTTTGGGACTTTCTGCAACGCTCTTCAAAGCAAGGTGTACCAACAAAGGTACACATGGGCTCAAGATGAAATCATGCAAGTTCTCATTATTGCTCCCTGATGGATCTCGTGGCAGTGCACTAGAAGATAAACATTGACATGACTTACAGTGTGTAGGAAAGGGCCGTGTTACCTGAGCAAGGGTTTGTAGTTGTCGAGGGTGCCTGACGAAGCTCTATCAGTGGAGGGAGACCATTTACAGGCCTACATCCTGGCGAGACCCTAACACCCTGATATGCAATGTCGCGCATGAGAAGGAGTGGTGGTCCTGAGTGAAAGAAAATACGGGCCGAGCCAAGCACAGGCTACAAGCGGCAGCCCCAGCACCAGGGCTTAGCAGCAGCAACAGTAGCAGCAGCCTACTGTGGCACAGTAGAATGTGCCATGTGTATGCTGTGTCATCATACATTACTGCATGTGTGTCATGCGTAACTGGCTGGTCGCCCCAGTCGCCCCCGTGTCAGGCACATACCAGTGCACACCAGGCACATACCGGCGGCGTAGCGGAGCGAGGCATTGCTGTCACCAGACAGCGCCACTGGGCTGAGTATGCTTCCCCATGCACTTCACACACATCCGACCCTACCCGCCCATGATGCATTGCCTTGATGCGGTTCAGTTGTAGTCAGCAATACCATGATGCAGCAACTATACTGGTGCCATGCTGCATGGATGCTGCATGCATGATGAGGCATGTAGCGCACGTAACTGCAATGTCTTTGTGTGGCAGTGGCCCAAGGGGGATTGTGTATGGCAGCAGTTTATGTGTGTGATTTAAATGTTACAGCGCATGCACACATCACGCCAGGCACTTGACCCTGTGACGCGAGTGGTGTAGGGCATGTGTTGCGGCTCAGATGGCGAGCCAGTCATGCTGGGCATCAAAGCTCGCTGGTCAGCAGCCGCTTCAGCTTCCCCATCAGCCCACTCCCACGGCGTGGCCCCTGCAGCAGGAAGCACAAGCAGTTGTCACACTTGCATGATATTTGCTCCCATGCAACAGCCATCTATCCTCCACCTCTGACTCGCATGTGCACTGCTTTGCCTCTTTCTTGTCCACACCCCCACTGCCACATGTGCCTGATGATGCCTGTCCAGGCCCTGCTGCCAAGTGCAGTCAAGAAAGTAGCCGGGCATCCACACAACACAGCCCCGGTTGGTTTGTAGGGTATATGTGTGGACGCCTCTGGACCTCCCGTCACTGGCAGCCAAGCCAAGCTTGCAGGACCAGCAGCACAGCAGCAGAAGCTGCCGACTACCCCCTCATTACCTCACACCAGGCTCGCCTCTCGTGTGAAACGTCCTCACCCCTGGACCCTACTGGCCTCATACTGGACCTGGACCCCCACCTGGCCCCGGACCTGGACCCCCCACCTGGACCCCGCCTCACTAACCTCCACCGCTGGGGTGTTGCTGCCCATGCGGTGGCTCCCACCACTGGTCACATCAGCTGTTAGCGGTGTGGCTGGCATGAGGGCTGGAGGGAAGTGGCCTGCTGGTCTGGCGGTGGAAGGGGAGCCGCAGGCCAGTCTTCCTGAGCTGCTGACCCAGCTGCTGGAGGACTTGGAGGGCGGCGGGGAGCCGATGGTGGTGGTGGAGCCCCGGGAGGTGATGCTGGGCTGCAGTGCGAGCTGGTTGAGACTGGTGACAGAGGCGCGGCGGGGGGTGAGGGGGGCGGGGGCTGGGCAGCCGGGGCCCCCTGGGCTGACAGGCGAGGATGGTGTGGGTGACCCCCCTGCAAGCAGCAGGGCAGTTTGCAGTGGAGGGCGGCAGCCGTGGATGAGGGTGGGGGTTGTGCGGTGCAGGTGAGGTTGGTGGCTGGGAGGGTGGGGGCTGCAGGTGGGGGTCGTGTCTGCACATGGGGCCTGTGTGTGAGCTGGCATAGCATGACGCCAACCCCTTCATGTCAGGCATTACCAAGCTAAGGCCATGGCCCCTGTGTGACACCCTGGGTGACACACATCTCACTCCCCGGCCTGTGTGGCACCATTATGAGGCCCATGCCCCTGTAAGTGAGGGTCTTCACATGGACTCTGTGTGTGGATTGAAATAGCACTGGTCGCAGCACTGCACTGTACTCGGTGCTGGCTGTTAACTCCCTACATCACTCCGTGAAAGTCAGCCCTGAAAAACCTAAGTTGCTCTTAAGGTCACAGCCGTCTTAGAGCACATCATTAGACAGCGCAATAACTCAGAAGAAGCGGACGGCCCAGTCGGCTGGGTCGCTGCGGCCAGGTTGCACACTCACACTAAACCCCTAGTCAGCTATGTGCCAAGATTGAGAGGCATGGCATGCTTGCATTATCATGTGTTGCAGCAACGCGGATAGACGAATGCCATGCCATGATGATAATCACCCATTCATATACGTGCACCTAGGCTAGATGGAGGTGAGGGGTTGGAGCACGCCTTCGCACCTTCCAGGGTGACGCTGCCCCTGAACCTGGCAGCTGTGAGGGCGGCTGTGGGCAGCCCAGCCCTGTTGCGTGCACTACCAGCTGCCTGCCCCTCCCAGGGACCCTGCACAGGGGCCAGGGGCAGTAGAGCACGGCAGTCACTGGGGGCCAGGAATGGCAGGGCACACCCAGCTGGGGAACGAATACTGTACGCACACCACGCCCCCATGCTTGTCCTGACCCCCATGCTTGTCCTCGTCATGTGCAACAGCAGGCCGTTGAATACTCGCAATGCTCATTCCAAACCACCTCAGCTTAGCTGTGCACAGGCCCCAGCCCTGTAAGCTGCAGATGTACCGCAAGCAGCCCAATCTGGGGTTGGCATCAGGGATTCAAATGATGAGGATGTATCACCTGTTACCCGTGTGGCAAGAGACCTATGTTGGCTACAGACGTGGCCCGGGTGGCTTGTGGTGTGTCCAGCTGTTGATGCATCGCGCAGTGACTAGGCATATGGTATAAGACCTCTGGCACAAACAGCCAAAGACAAAGAAACCCTAGAATCTCACACACCCCCATGCGGGTCACCGCCCCTCCCTGTTGGTGTAGGACCCTTACACCTGCCCAACTGCATGTGAGGTGTGGTGGCTGCACAACATAGCTACATAGCTAATTCAACATAGAGTAAGATGTTGAGCTATGGGTAATCTTGTTTACGGTGTGGTGGCAGACTGCACGCCCTGCACCCCTTACCTGAGCATTGAGGCCGCCATCCATCACCCTCCCGCTTCCACCTCCAGGCAGTCGCAGCATAGGCAACGCTGGCTTGCGTGGCAAGCCACCAAGCGCTATGGCGGCCTCGTCCGTCCAAACTGCTGCCATCGCCCCGCCGCCAGTCCTGACCACAGCCCCCGCATCTTGCCCCGTCCCAGGCATGAGCGTCCCAGGGCGTAGCCACATGCTGGACAGGCTCGCACCGGGGGCTTTGCCAAGAGCGCAGGCTGCAGCTTCCCCTGGGGCCTCCGCTGCCTGCGCCCAGCCACCACCTCCCACCCAGCCAAGCCCTTCTCCTGCCTGTAAGGGCCCGGTAGGGCTTTGTTGCCCGGCTATGCCTTTCCCAGCGCGCATCAGGGAAAAGCTTTGTGCCGCACGCTCCACCCTCATATTCCCGCCGCTGCTGCCACCTCCGTGGACACTGTCGCTGCTGGTGCTGCTGCTTGCACCAGGCTGGGCCGCAGGTCGCTTGGCTCTGAGCAGCTTCACTGACTGGCAGTGGGTCAGCTGGTGCAGGGCGCCTAGGCGGGCAGCCATGCGGGAGTCGTCTTGGGTGGGTAGGAAGGTCAGCTGCGGGCCGGTGGGTGGTGAGAGGCTACTGGGGCTGGCTGCTCCGCCTGACTCCAACTCATCCGCATAGCCACCAATCGCACGTGGCATTTTCTTCAAGAAAGCAAGCCTGGGGCTAACAGCAGCAGTGAAGCTGACGGCTGCAGGGCAGGGAGCACAGCAATAGCCTCAGCAACAGCAGCTGCAGGCATAGCAGCAGAGGATGATGCATGCCTGGGTGAGATGCTCTGCTAGCAACCTATTGGTGCTGGTGGCTCTCAAAAAGGACAACATGACTGTAGCCCCAGCCCAGAGGACATGTGCCGCTGGGAGGGCCTGGAGGCTCAGCTGCCCCTGGCGAAGAGTACCAGCAGGACTTCAAGCTGGTCAATGATCCTAACGATGCCTAACCGTGTGCCACCATGTCAGCCACCCTGTGTGTGCCTTGTGCGCATGGCTGCAGGTGGAGGAGGACATGGCGGCGGTGTCCATGAAGCGGCATGGGCGTGCCAAGCAGCTGGTGGTCGTCTTTGGAGCAGCTGGCATTGGCAGCAAGGGTGGCTGGGGTGCTGATGCGGTGCTGCGTGCGTGCTGCAAAGTGGTGCGCAGGCCCAGGGGCACAGACCAGCGGCGGGGCAGGGTAGTGCTTGTGGATGAGCACCGCACCAGCCGGGTCAGCTCAGCAGTGAATGGCCAGCAGCCCTGTGAGAGGCAGATGATCAAACGCAGGGCCACCAGGCCTGCAGGCTGGAAGCCCCCAGCAGCGCAGGTGCACCACCGCCTTGTGCGCCCAACCTGGAGCCAGCAGCTTGACCAGCCAGTGAGGGGCCTGATGTGGTGCCCTGTAGTGGCTCCCTGCATGCCCCCACAGGCCCCACGCAGCAGCCAGGAAGCCTCACAGCCAGCAGCCTCAGAGCCTGGGCCCAGCAATACCCCTCCAGCACAGTGCAACAAGCGCATCAAGGTTGAGCCGGCAGCTGAGCCCACCAAGGGCAAGGGCAAGGCTGCCAAAGACAAGCCAGCCCCACAGCCAGGCAGGTGGCTCGACAGGGACTGCAATGCAGCGCTGAACATGCAGCGCATTGGAAGAGCAGGTGGCGGCCACTGGAGCTGTGCTGGTGGCCAGAGCAGGGGAAGCTGCCAGCCAAGGGCAAGGAGTACCCAGGCCTGGGCTACAAGCGGCTGCGAGACAAGCCACCCAAGACCCAGCCCTCTGTGGCACAGTAGTGTGTGCCCCCCTATGTTGAGCTGTCGTCAGCTTCCACTTAGAGCATGCAAGACATGCCAACTCTACACAATAGCCCTCTGGGCCAGGCAATAATGTAAGTGGTAGGCGACCATGACCATGTGTATGCCATGCATAAGCCATGTGCATGCCATGAGCATGGGAACTCCACACAGACAAAACACCGTTTTGTAGGAGTCCACACTGAGTGTTCCACAGCAATGAAGGCTCAAGGTTGAGGGCCAAGGTGCTGGAACAAGCGTATCAAGCATTGAGCCTAAACATCAAGACTAAACATCAAGGCCCAGTCAGAAGAAGGGACCAGCCACCTGCCACCAGCCAGACCACCTGCCACCAGCCAGACCTGTGGCTGTGCGGGAGACTACCCACAGGCCGACACCCTTCACAGGCAATCTTTTGCATGAGGAGTGTTGCTATGTGTGAGAGCCACGCCTCACCTGCAGGGCTCTTGCTCCCGACCTTGCGCCATGCAGAAGAGCTGGCCCAGCTCCCTAGGCCAACTGGCTGCCTAGGGTTGCTGGGGGCCGGGCTGTGCTCATCTGCGGCACCAGGGTGCAATGCTCGACAACAGACAGCTTGACAGTCAAACATAACTCACACAACAGGGGAACAACATGTGTGACTGTGGGTAATCTCACTCAGCTACAAGGCAACTGTGGCGTCCTCGATCGCACCCTTGATGACCACAAACCGTTCCCACGCTGCCTTCCAGACCACACAGGCTGACTACCTTCCAAAGTGCTACATCTGCCGGCAAGGGGCAGAGGGCAAAGAGAGCCCTGGTCTGGGTTGAGGATGACCGTGAGACATGCTTCAGCAGCAGCAGCCAATGGCAAATTACAGTGTGCCATGTCAGGGCTAAGGCCAGTTGCAACAGTTCATGCCCGGGACGCACAAACCAGCTAAGTTGCTCCCTTTGAGTCAGGCCATAGCACAGGTGGTAGGCGGCTGCTGGCTCAGGGACAGTGTTTGGTTGGTTGGAGATTGCTGACCTTCGGTGTCATCGCAGAGCTCGCCTGCCAGGCTGCCCGAGCTGCTGGATGAGTCCAGATCTAGGTTGTCTAGGTACCCGAGTGTAGTCATTTGACCCATGCTCATCTTGTTGTGTAGCAGTGACAGCTGGGATGTCTGCAGCAGGGTGTGAGACAACGGGTCATGCATCGCAGCGGTGACTGCCTCGTGCCATGTTGCAGCGCACGCCTCACCATGCTTTTGCACCTCTTCAACTCATCCAGCGCATGATCCAAGATTGAGCTGACTGATGGCGGGGCTTCAGGACGAATGTCATGTCCCTTGGCTAGCGCTACCTGTACGGCACACTCACTTGCAGCACCTGGTAGGGATGCTACGACGCTGGTACACAACTCCACACAGGAAAAACACCGTTTTGTGGGGGTCCACACTGAGTGTTCCACTGCAATGAAGGCTCAAGGTTGAGGGCCAAGGTGCTGGTACACAGCATGTTGAATTGAGGATGTTGTACCTTGTTGTAACAATGGTAGAAGCTGAGGCCTGGCTCACCTTGAAGCCATGTGTCCTCAACCCGCGGAGGCCCCTGTCATCTGCGCCAGGTACAGGCGTCATTCTACGCCAGGGCCTTCCCCCTTCCGCGCAAGCTAAGGTGGCATTTTTGTAAGGCGCGCTTAGACGTGAGCAGCGGTGAGTCTTGCGAGGCTGCGCGCGGACATGTAGAGCTATTGAGCAAGGTCTTAGATTGTAGTCGTCCAAGTAAGCTATGCAAGCACAGTACTTGCATGAGCATTCGTTCCGCGGCTCCCACCGTTCCCATGGTATGAGCTCCCTCTCTTTTCCTCCTCCTCGGCGCCTGTTAATTGCCCGCCTCTTAGGCCCTCAGATCTTCCAAGTGGACCTGCCGCAGGAGGCACACACAACTGTTCCTCAACAGGCTGCTGCTGCTGTTGCTACTGGGACTCAGCTGGCCGGTCTTGCAGCCGCTTGTAGCCCAGGCCTGAGTATTCCTTGCCCTTGGCTGTTAACGCTGTCAGGTCAGGCCACCAGCACAGCTCCAGAGGGCGCCACTTGCTTTCCTCAATGCGCTGCATGTTCAGCGCTGCATTGCAGTCTTGTCCACCCACCTGCCTGGTTGTGGTGCTTAGGAGGCGGCTTCCGCAGGTCTTGCCCCTGCCTCTGCCCTTGGTGGGCTGGCTGGGCTTGGCATGCTGGTCAGCCTGGGTGCGCTTGCTGCGCATGGCTGGCGGAAGAGTGCTGGGCTCAGGCTGCTGATGGTGGGCTGGCTGTGTGGCTGCCTGGCTGACTGACCGTGGCTGGGGCTGGCACCACCTCAGGCCCAACCCTGGCTGGTCACGCTGGGCGCAGCTGGCTCCATGCTGGACGCAGCAGGCAGTAGTGCACCTGCCATGCTGGGGGCTTCCAATCAGTCCTGGTGAGCTTGCTTTTGCCCAGCTGCTCCTCCCAGGCTACTGGCCATTCACTGCTGAGCTGTCCCTGCTAATGCGACACTCACTTACTAGCACCACCCTGCCCCCCAGTTGGTCTGTGCCCTTGGGCCTGCACACCACCTTAACAGGCTCGCAGCACCGCGTCAGCTACGCCAAAGAAAGGGCTTCTTGCAGCCGGGGAATCAGCATCTTGGCCCGCAACCTTGAGCCTTCATTGCAGTGGGACACTCAGTGTGGACCCCCAGAAAACGGTGTTTCTGTCTGTGTGGAGTTTCCCTGCATATGGAATACACATGGTCATGGTTGCCTACCACCTACACTATTGCCTGACCCCGGAGGGCTATGATGTAGAGTTGGCATGTCTTGCATGCTCTAAGTGTAAGCTGACGACAGCTCAAGATAGGGGGGCACACACTACTGTGCCACAGCGGGCTGGGTCTTGGGTGGCTTGTCTCGCACCTGCTTGTAGCCCAGGCCTGGGTACTCCTTGCCCTTGCCTGGCAGCTTCCCCTGCTCTGGCCACCAGCACAGCTCCAGTGGCCGCGGCCAATCACAATCCGCATTTTGACAGGCAACATTGACAGGCAAAAACACAATGCGGGGACACAAACAGTGCGCTACCTACTTATACCTACTTATACCTACTCATAGGAGGCGAGATGTCACTCACTCTCGCACCTCCAAAGGGCAAGCCTCCAAAGAGCACCTCCAAATGGCACTTCCATGGGGAACTTCCAAAGGGCAAGCCTCCAAAGAGCACCTCCAAATGGCACTTCCAAAGGGCACCTCCAAAGGGCAAGCCTCCAAAGAGCACCTCCAAATGGCACTTCCAAAGGGCACCTAGGGCCAAACCAAGAGACCAGCTTGTGATGCTTGTGATGTTGATGACCGGGGGATCAGAGTGGGCAACCCGACAGGGGAGCAGCAGCAGGCGTAATGCTACAGCCCCGCAGCGCCCCCACAGCTCCCCGTGCACAGGATGTTGCCCCCCTACCCCCACTCCCCCTGCGTGCCCCTGCCCAGCCTGCAAGCATGGCTATGAACTGCGATCCTGGGCATGAGCATGAGCCCGATCCTGAGCCTGATCCTTAGCCAGCACCAAATTCAACATTCAACATTCAACCATTCAACATTCAACCATTCAACAAGGAAGGCTCTGGCTAAGGATCAGGCCAACAAAACTCATTCAACAAGGAACAACATGTTGTACTGTGGGTAATCTCACTCAGCTACTACAAACACGCTGTAGCATCCTCGGTCGCACCCTTGATGAACACAAACCCCAAGTCGATGGCACGTTCCTGGGGCAAACCCCCTGACCACTGGGCACATCATCAAAACTAACAGCTTAACGCTTAAAAGGATATCAGCCCGTTGCACTAGTAAACACTAGTGAACTAGCTAGGAGCCCTGGAGTGTGCCATGGCTCCAGGGCTCGGGTAGTGATGGAGCTCCACGAGGAAGCTCCACAATTGCTACGAAGTTTATTCATCGCTGATGCTCGGCGATACCTGCAAGCACAGAGGGCCACCCACGCTCAGGCCACCTAGTGCCCGCCTCGCTGCCCGCCACCCGCCGCCAGCAGCATCCACTGGGCCACCCATGCCCCTTTACAGCGAAGATCCAGTCATGCTGCAGCAGCTGCAGGTGTTCTGCATATACTTTGCAAACTCGAACTTTCTCACACCCTACAACCAGCTGCAGCGCCGCCCTGGGCGCCCAAAGCAGAACCTCCACTTCATTCTCAAGCCGGTCTTTGCTGACCCCAGCAACCAGGAGCTGCTGGCAAAGCTGCAGCAGCTGGCAGCGTCAACCTGACCGGTGACCACGTCAACCTGACCGGTGGCCATGCAGCAGCACTACTCCGACCCAGGCAAGTAATGGTGGTGCATAGATTCTGGATCAGGACCTTTACCTAGACATGACCATGACCTGACCTAGACCTAGACCTAGACCTGACCTAGACCTAGACCTAGACCTGACCTGACCTGACCTGCAGAGCACTTTGTCAAGCTGTACGCCAACGCTGGAGCGGGGTGGAGGCTCAGCTATTCATCAAGCTGGCGTGTGGGTATGCCCTCAACGCTGACAGCCCCGAGCTGCAGGCCTCAGACCTGGACAAGGCGCATGTCAAGGACCTGAAGGAGGAGGCAGCCAAGCAGCGCAGACTGCTGGCCCTGAAGGAGGATGAATCCTTGCAGGCCACCGTGCCCCTCCCCTGCCGCATGCGCCATGCGGTGCATGTGTGCAGGTGCCTGGAGCAGTGGCAGCAGCCACCCACCCCACCCGTGCCAGGCAAGCCAAAGCGTGGCGGGTGTAGGGTAGGTCCCAGGGTCCTAACCTGCCCACCCCCCTTCACCCTCACCCCCCTAGCCAGGGTAGGTATCCATTTCATCAAGATGGACAGCAGGGTGCTCCACGGGGTGTGCCAGCAGCTGGGGCTCACGAGGGAGACAGCGGATGAGTTCACAGCAGAGCCAGCCCGTAGCCAACATTGGGACAGGTGGTTTAGCACGAGGAAGCTGGCCAACCAGGGGTTTCAGTTTGAGAGGACGGTAGAGACAGATGGCGTTAGTGTGTGTGTGCACTACACCCGCCCCCTCCCAACCCCTCCTGCTCCACCCTCAGCAGCAGGCCCCTCCAGCAGCAACAGCCGCCCAGTGGCAGCCCCAAGTGCAGCAGCAGCAGCGGCCCATGCAGTGGGACTGCCCCGCATTGGCAAGGGCCTAGCGGAGCAGCGTGACTTCGTGTTTGACCCAGCCACGCAGATTGGGGTAGGCATCGACCCCGGCGTCACCCAGGCAGTCAGTGCAGTCTCAGGGGTGTGGGATACGACGACAGGCCAGCTGCTGGCAGACCATCTGGCACGGTGGAAGCTGACCAAGGGCCAGGTCAAGCATGCCAGCGGGCTGAACAATGCCTGCCATGCCACTGAGCGGTGGCTGGCTCCTATCAAGCCCCACCTCCAGCACCTGGCAGCAGCCAGCTCAGCTGGCACCTCCCTGGTGGCCAACCTGAAGCACATCAGCGTCACCCTGGCCACTTGGGACGCTGTGTGGGAGGTGTACTTGGACCCCAAGTGGGCACAGCAGCGGCTGCGGCTGTGCGGAGCCCAGGACCGCGCGCTGGAGCAGTTCTTCAAGAAGGTGAGGGTTGATGGGTGGGTGGGTGGCAGGAAGGTGGTGACTAAGAGGTGGTGGGTCAGGCATAAAGAGAAACAGGTGTTGCCTGTGCCATGCCTAACCGTGTGCCACCATGTCAGCCACCCTGTGTGTGCCTTGTGTGCATGGCTGCAGCTGGAGGAGGACATGGCGGCAGTGTCCATGAAGCGTCATGGGCGTGCCAAGGAGCTGGTGGTCTTCTTTAGAGCAGCTGGCATTGGCAGCAAGGGTGGCTGGGGTGCTGATGCGGTGCTGTGTGCCTGCTGCAAGGTGGTATGCAGGCCCAGGGGGACAGACCAACGGCGGGGCAGGGTGGTGCTTGTGAATGAGCACCGCACCACCCGGGTCAGCTCAGCAGTGAATGGCCAGCAGCCCTGTGAAAGGCAGCTGAACAAACGCAGGGCCACCAGGCCTGTAGACTGGAAGCCCCCAGCAGCGCAGGTGCACCACCGCCTTGTGCGCCCAGCCTGGAGCCAGCAGCGTGACCAGCCAGTGAGGGGCCTGATGTGGTGCCCTGTAGTGGCTCCCCGCATGCCCCCACAGCCCCCACGCAGCAGCCAGGAAGCCTCAAAGCCAGCAGCCTCAGAGCCTGGGCCCAGCACTCCCCTGCCAGCCAAACGCAGCAAGCGCACCAAGGCTGAGCCGACAGCTGAGCCCACCCAGCCCACCAAGGGCAAGGGCAAGACTGCCAAGGCAAAGCCAGCCCCACAGCCAGGCAGGTGGCTGGACAGGGACTGCAATGCAGCACTGAACATGCAGCGCATTGGGGAGAGCAGGTAGCGGCCACTGGAGCTGTGCTGGTGGCCAGAGCAGGGGAGCTGCCAGCCAAGGGCAAGGAGTACCCAGGCCTGGGCTACAAGCGGGTGCGAGACAAGCCACCCAAGGCCCAGCAGCAGCAGCAGCCCGCTGTGGCACAGTAGTGTGCCCCCCTATCTTGAGCTGTCGTCAGCCCACACTTAGAGCATGCAAGACATGCCAAATCTACATCACATCCCTCTGGGTCAGGCAGTAATGTAGGTGGTAGGCGACCATGACCATGTGCATGCCATGTATAAGCCATGTGCATGCCATGAGCATGGGACCTCCACACAGGACAAACACCGTTTTGTAGGGGTCTACACTGAGTGTTCCACTGCAATGAAGGCTCAAGGTTGAGGGCCAAGGTGCTGGCTAGCCCCTGACAACTCCTGCATGAAACCGACATGAGCGAATGAAACACTGGACATGAGCGAATGAAACCGACATGGAGAGAGGACACTGCCATGCACTAGACAGTTGACTGGCATGACCTCGCTCCACCCTTGATAGTGGGTGGGGGTAGGACATCAAGGACCGGTGCGGACTCAACATCCGGCTTGCAGATAACGTAGCTCCAGGTTGTGGGGGAGATCGGCGCTCTCAGCTTTCTCACCCACTTGAACAATTGTGCAGAACTACATAGCCAGAGTACATCCATTGCTAGTTGAAACTCAACTGCTAGTTGAAGTTCCTTACTTCAAACACATCCTTTCAGGGGCCAAGCAACATGCAAGACTGGCGGTTGGCTGCTGGTGGCGAAGCTGAACTGCAATCCACCCAACCGGACACAGTCAGTAATTGGCTGGCAAGTAATCTGCCATTGATAACCCGCAAGGTTTTGCATGCGTCGGGTCATCAGATGTGCATGTGTCTACCTTCCAGTCCAGACACACATGACTCATTCAACATGGAGCAACATGTTCGACTGTGGGTAACCTCGCTCCGCTACAATTGAATTGAAGCATCCTCGGTCAACATACTGGGTCCAATTCTTCTATGTCATTGTGCTGCTAGGTGTTGGGTTTCGGGACGTTGGTGAGGTGTCCAAGCAATCGACGTCTTTCACGTTTCATCAAGTTCACAAGGTTCCCCCATCTTTCAGTATGAGCCATTACTGCCAGCAGCAGGGGACAGCGGGCAGGCCACGCAGGTCGCAAGGCCTCAGCGGGTTAGGGAGAAGCCGTATCAAAGTCGTATCAAATCATGTGCCAAGATTGAGAGGCATGGCGTGCTTGCATCATCATGTGTTGCAGCAACGCGGATAGACGAATGCCATGCCATGATATTAATCACCTACCATTTGCTCGACCTACAAACCAGCAGCTGTTGTTGTCTGCGCCCTGCATCACTATGACGATGGCTCACACCGCTCTAGCCGTCAGCCCTCTTGGCCACCCTATTCCCCTAGGGGTTCGGGACTATCTATAACGCCGTGCCTTGGTTGTACTGCACCGTGTACGCACTTTAAGGTTTGGTAGGGACGTGGGCTAATACCGAATGCATGCATGGGACTGTTCTCCAACCGCCATGCCTTGGTTGTACTGCACCGTATGACAGGGGCTGCTGCAGGCTGAGGCAGTTAGAGCAGGACTGGGTGGTGTCTGTCTTCAGGCAGGTGGCGCAAGGTGGCGCGCGCTAGGAAAGCTGGGCACCTGAAGTGAAGCCGGGCGTGACTTCCCTGGAACTAACCATCCACAGAAAGAGGAACACACAGTCAGAAGAACACAACAACCCCGCATGCCAACGTTTATGGTGTGAGCACACCCAGTCCAGGCACAACTGTGGGGGCCATCCAACATTAACCACCTCACCAAACACCTCAATGCCGCAGAGTGCGGCATGAACCGTGCTGTCTGCAGGGGTGAGGAAGCATAGCCTGACTGAGGGCCCTGCTGCAGGGGTTTGGGCGCTTGGCTCACCGCCTGCATATGCCTGTGGTTGCTCAGCAGACCAGTGCCACCCACCACACTTCCCCACCTGCTGTGTAGTACGTTGCTTGGTGGACCGGCCCATACCCTGGGTAACACACACCACAATCCTTGGCCTGTGTGCTGTGTTCGTGGGTGAAAAGTACGTTGCCGTATAAATTCTGCTGGTCATGTGGTCACCATCAGTGCAGGCAGTTCTACTTGCAGTGGCTGGGAGGGTGCTGTACTTGCTGTGATGCGACTTGCAAGCTGACTCCACACATAATCAGTTGGTCATGGCGAAAGACCATGGTATGGAAGGAGTCTGCCCAGTGGCACCCCTTGCCGTATGGTCTGGTGCTTCATTCAAGTCAGACTGCTCACAGACATAGGCCTGCACTGAGCCAGGCCTGGATCACCTGGAGCTGTAGGGCCTTGTGCTGCGCCTGTCTGTAGCCCAGCTGCAACCACACAGGCCATCACATCTTCCACAGCAGCACAGCGGTCCTGCCTCCAACATACAAGTACAAGATGTTGCGCACTTCGTAGGTCACCTCGTAGCCAAACCCTTTCCCGACTACGACATGCCAGGGAGCGCCAAACTTCTTATCCATCTGATCCTTTATCATCTGTACAGCAAAGCAATAAGCTGGTCATCAGCACTGGCCTGTCTGCCAAGTGACGAGACACACTGTCATCTGGCTGCTATCCCGGGGCACCTGCGTGCATTTTTCCATGTCATTTGGGTACTTCTCCACGGCAGTGATGCAGATGTCCATTGCCTACGGGCACACCACCCGTCATGTTACTACGACATGTAGCTACGACTTTCAAATTTGATACGGCGTATGTACTTCAACTTACCTCCTCCTTCATCTCGACGTTCATGTCCGTGTTTTTTACAATCGTGTATTTGGCCACGCGCAAAAAGGCTTCGAGGTCTTCGAACTCCACCGTGGCTGCGGCCATCCCGGCCAGTCAACCCTGTCTGCACGGTTGCAGCGTAATCAAGTCACGGCGCGAAATAAAGTTCGCAAAGAGTACTCAGCCGCATTATTACTGGGCCTGCCGACTGACTTCAACGGTTCGCTATTGGTGCTCGCTTGTGTGCAAATGCGAAACTGTCAGTTATGTAAGTTTGCTTCTTACACGAAAAGGGTACTCACCTGAAGCTTGCTGCCCCACTTCCTACCCTCGCGCCATGGCCACCGTCGTCAATGAGAGGTCCGCGTTAATTGTGACCTATGCCACCTGCCCTACCTGCACTGCTCGACGGCCTCAGGATCCACTGTCCATGACAATGTCCATGAGGCTGCGGATGTCCAGCCTTGACTGACAGCCTGCCGTGCTTGTCTATCTACCTGAAGTGACTGGTCCCAGGTTGCTGGTTTCCTGGATGCATATGACACCAAGCGGGAGCTCATTATCAAGCGCTGCCGTGGTAGGGAATGACCAGCTGATCACCTCCATGGTTTTGACATGTTTTGCAAATAGTCAAAAGCATGCAAACCAGTGCACTGGGTCCAGGCCCTGAGGCTCCTGACCGCGCCATCGTTGTGCAGATAGCCAAAAGCTTGCAAAGCATGCAGTATATAGCCTTCACAGAGGTGACATCGCACAGGCAGCCAAGCAGCTGCAAGAAGTAGGTGAGTCACGCATGTTGCAGCTGCCACCCAGACTCTGCCCCTCATCAGGGTGCATGCACAGTTGTGTGACCTTTGCATGCGCCTGCCTGATCACCAAGAGAGACAAGCGCCCCTCACCTACACTATTGCCTGGCTCCTGCGATAGGGCTGTAGTCTAGAGCGAAGGCAGCACACACTACTGCGTCTCAGCAGGCTGCTGCTGGGCTGGCCGGTCTGGCAGCCACTTGTAGCCTGGCTCAGGGTACTATTCGCCCTTTGCTGGCAGAGCTGGCAGGTCTGGCCACCAGCACAGCTGCTGGGTGCTGCTTCTGCTTGATGGTGCTCTTCAGCATCTTCCTAGTTTGTGCCGCTAAGTGCTAGGCCTTAAGACATTTGTGCATATTCCAAGGGACTGACGGCTTGCACGTTTCATAAAGTTTAATAACCGGATAATTTTCGGATTGCGCCACAATTGCCACAAAAAAGAAACCAAGAGACCAGCACCTTGGCCCTCAACCTTGAGCATTCATTGCAGTGGAACACTCAGTGTAGACCCCTACAAAACGGTGTTTGTCCTGTGTGGAGGTCCCATGCTCATGGCATGCACATGGCTTATACATGGCATACACATGGTCATGGCCGCCTACCACCTACACTATTGCCTGACCCAGAGGGATGTGATGTAGATTTGGCATGTCTTGCATGCTCTAAGTGTGGGCTGACGACAGCTCAAGATAGGGGGGCACACTACTGTGCCACAGCGGGCTGCTGCTGCTGCTGGGCCTTGGGTGGCTTGTCTCGCACCCGCTTGTAGCCCAGGCCTGGGTACTCCTTGCCCTTGGCTGGCAGCTCCCCTGCTCTGGCCACCAGCACAGCTCCAGTGGCCGCTACCTGCTCTCCCCAATGCGCTGCATGTTCAGTGCTGCATTGCAGTCCCTGTTCAGCTGTCGGCTCAGCCTTGGTGCGCTTGCTGCGTTTGGCTGGCAGGGGAGTGCTGGGCCCAGGCTCTGAGGCTGCTGGCTTTGAGGCTTCCTGGCTGCTGCGTGGGGGCTGTGGGGGCATGCGGGGAGCCACTACAGGGCACCACATCAGGCCCCTCACTGGCTGGTCACGCTGCTGGCTCCAGGCTGGGCGCACAAGGCGGTGGTGCACCTGCGCTGCTGGGGGCTTCCAGTCTACAGGCCTGGTGGCCCTGCGTTTGTTCAGCTGCCTTTCACAGGGCTGCTGGCCATTCACTGCTGAGCTGACCCGGGTGGTGCGGTGCTCATTCACAAGCACCACCCTGCCCCGCCGTTGGTCTGTCCCCCTGGGCCTGCATACCACCTTGCAGCAGGCACACAGCACCGCATCAGCACCCCAGCCACCCTTGCTGCCAATGCCAGCTGCTCTAAAGAAGACCACCAGCTCCTTGGCACGCCCATGACGCTTCATGGACACTGCCGCCATGTCCTCCTCCAGCTGCAGCCATGCACACAAGGCACACACAGGGTGGCTGACATGGTGGCACACGGTTAGGCATGGCACAGGCAACACCTGTTTCTCTTTATGCCTGACCCACCACCTCTTAGTCACCACCTTCCTGCCACCCACCCACCCATCAACCCTCACCTTCTTGAAGAACTGCTCCAGCGCGCGGTCCTGGGCTCCGCACAGCCGCAGCCGCTGCTGTGCCCACTTGGGGTCCAAGTACACCTCCCACACAGCGTCCCAAGTGGCCAGGGTGACGCTGATGTGCTTCAGGTTGGCCACCAGGGAGGTGCCAGCTGAGCTGGCTGCTGCCAGGTGCTGGAGGTGGGGCTTGATAGGAGCCAGCCACCGCTCAGTGGCATGGCAGGCATTGTTCAGCCCGCTGGCATGCTTGACCTGGCCCTTGGTCAGCTTCCACCGTGCCAGATGGTCTGCCAGCAGCTGGCCTGTCGTCGTATCCCACACCCCTGAGACTGCACTGACTGCCTGGGTGACGCCGGGGTCGATGCCTACCCCAATCTGCGTGGCTGGGTCTAACACGAAGTCACGCTGCTCCGCTAGGCCCTTGCCAATGCGGGGCAGTCCCACTGCATGGGCCGCTGCTGCTGCTGCACTTGGGGCTGCCACTGGGCGGCTGTTGCTGCTGGAGGGGCCTGCTGCTGAGGGTGGAGCAGGAGGGGTTGGGAGGGGGCGGGTGTAGTGCACACACACACTAACGCCATCTGTCTCTACCGTCCTCTCAAACTGAAACCCCTGGTTGGCCAGCTTCCTCGTGCTAAACCACCTGTCCCAATGTTGGCTACGGGCTGGCTCTGCTGTGAACTCATCCGCTGTCTCCCTCGTGAGCCCCAGCTGCTGGCACACCCCGTGCAACACCCTGCTGTCCATCTTGATGAATTGGATACCTACCCTGGCTAGGGGGGTGAGGGTGAAGGGGGGTGGGCAGGTTAGGACCCTGGGACCTACCCTACACCCGCGACGCTTTGGCTTGCCTGGCACGGGTGGGGTGGGGGGCTGCTGCCACTGCTCCAGGCACCTGCACACATGCACCGCATGGCGCATGCGGCAGGGGAGGGGCACGGTGGCCTGCAAGGATTCATCCTCCTCCAGGGCCAGCAGTCTCCGCTGCTTGGCTGCCTCCTCCTTCAGGTCCTTGACATGCGCCTTGTCCAGGTCTGAGGCCTGCAGCTCGGGGCTGTCAGCGTTGAGGGCATACCCACACGCCAGCTCGATGAATAGCTGAGCCTCCACCCCGCTCCAGCCTTGGCGTACAGCTTGACAAAGCGCTCTGCAGGTCGGGTAGGGTAGGGTAGGGTAGGGTAGGGTAGGGTAGGGTAGGGCGGGGCGGGGCGGGGCGGGGCGGGGCGGGGCGGGGCGGGGCGGCGTCGGGCCAGGGTCAGGCCAGGCCAGGCCAGGCCAGGCCAGGCCAGGCCAGGTCAGGTCAGGTCAGGTCAGGTCAGGTCAGGTCAGGTCAGGGTCAGGCCAGGGTCAGGTCAGTTCAGGTCAGCGTCAGGCAAGGGTCAGGCTCAGCATCGCAGTCCATCGCCATGCTTGCAGGCTGGGCAGGGGCACGCAGGGGAAGTGGGGGTAGGGGGGCAGCATCCTGTGCACGGGGAGGCTGCACGGCTGGAGGTGTGGGGGTGTGGGGGATCACTGGCTGCTCACGCTGCTGGCTCCAGGCTGGGCGCACAAGGCGGTGTTCCACCTGCCCGGCTGGGGGCTTCCAGCCTGCAGGTCTGGTGGCCCTGCGCTTAATCAGCTGCCTCTCACAGGGCTGCTGGCCATTCACTGCTAAGCTGACCCGGCTGGTCGGTGCTCATCCGCAAGCACCACCCTGCCCCGCCGCTGGTCTGTCCCCCTGGGCCTGCACACCACCTTGCAGCAGGCACGCAGCACCGCATCAGCGCCCCAGCCACCCTTGATGCCAATGCCAGCTGCTCCAAAGCCTACCACCTCGCAGCAGGCCCGAGGAGTGCTGGGCCCAGCAGCGGCAGCTTGCTGCAGCTCCTCGTCTGGGCAGCTCACCGGTCCAGGGGGCGGGCGCAGCTGAGCTGACCCGGCTGGTGCGTGATTTACCCCCCCAGTAGCACACTGACCCCTAGCCGGGGCCCGCAGGGACTGGAGGTTCAGGGGCGCTGCGGAACCCCGGGGTGGGGTAGCCCACAGGGCATGTCAAGAAGATCAGGAGCACAAAAAGCGATGCGATGACGCGGAGCTGGCTGTGCACCTCAGTCCGCAGCTGGAACTGTGCCTTCAACTTGCGTCGGGTTTTCTTGCACCCGCGCAGCACAGCGCCACCCGGGACTTTGATGACCTCCGGCCAATCACAATCCGCGCTTTGACAGGCAACATTGACAGGCCAAGACACAATGCTGGGACACAAACAGTGCGGGGGCATTCAAGGCGGGGGCGGGTGCGTACCTGTCGTCGTTGGGTCTTCCATTCAGCCCTTCGCTCCTCGCGTTGTTTGCCTGGAGGGGTGCTAGGACCTGCGCTGGCATGAACAGTAGCGATGTGAGCAGCGCGGAGCTCACCGGACTGCACAGTTGCAGCGGACCACACCATGACTACGACGAACCTTGTTTTCGCGGGCTTTCAATTGGATGCGGCTCTTGCTCTGCGGCACTGGGCCGCTTCCTCGGAGGCATTGCGCCACTAGGCTCATTCCTTCTCATATCTGCTCAGACCTACTTATACCCAGGAGGCGATGTCACTCACTCTCGCACCTCCAAAGGGCAAGCCTCCAAAGAGCACCTCCAAAGGGTACTTACAAAAGGACCAGAGACCAGCAGCAGGGGACAGCAGGCAGGCCACTTATGTCAGCAGGCCTCAGCGGGTCAGAGGGAAGTTGCAGCGAAGCACACCCAGTGAGGTGTCTATTTTGCCCCGATCCCAGCCTTACCACATCACAGCCTGTTTACACTAGCAGCTGTTTCCCCGCTGTTTGGCAGAGCATGGCTGTGATCCACTACGCTCACACTTCTGCCTAAGACAGTGGCGCTGGAAGTGTGAGACATGCAAGCTGCTGGCTGTGGCTAAGGCATGGGTGTGCACGACTGACTGCGCTATGCAGAAGGCATAGCCCAGGAGCTGCTGCCGGTCATCCAGCAGCACCCCAGCCTGCGAGCCGGCTCCTACGCGGCCTCAATGGAAGAGGTACGTGTCGCACACAGCAGGTATGCACGGTCAATCCTGGTGATGTTGATTGGCTTCTAACAATGACTGGGCAGGCATGCAGGGGTGCAGGAGTCATAGCGAAAGCACAGTGCCATGCAAGCATGGTCATGCTGTGAAAGCTTATGGATATGGACAATGCGTATGGACGCTTCAATGCATGTGGTGTTTAGGTGCAACGTGTTCCCATCAAACTCAGCCTGCTACACAGGCTCAGCAAGCTTTCACACCTCTTCTTCCGCATCAACTCGTTTCTTGTTTCGTCAGACCCCAACTCAGCCCCATGCAGCGGCGGTGTCCCACACATGCTGTCCCACCCGAACCCAGCGTGCTGACTCGCCTCCACCTCCCTCCTCCCCTTCTGCGTCAACAAGCAGTTGTGCTGTTGGTGTGCTGGTGCTGACAGGTTGCTGTGCCAGTGGTTCTGTTGGAAACTTTCACAGCATCTTGGCTCTCAACCTTGAGCCTTCATTGCAGTGTACTATATGCACCTTTAGCCTTCATTGCACCAGTACCTGACCCAGAGGGCTATGATGTAGAGTTGGCATGACAAACATGTTCCCATCACATGGCATGCACATGGCTTATACATGGCATACACATGGTCATGGTCGCCTACCACCTACACTACTGCCTGACCCAGAGGGCTATTGTGTAGAGTTGGCATGTCTTGCATGCTCTAAGTGTGGGCTGACGACAGCTCAAGATAGGGGGCCACACACTACTGTGCCACAGCGGGCTGGGTCTTGGGTGGCTTGTCTCGCAGCCGCTTGTAGCCCAGGCCTGGGTACTCCTTGCCATTGGCTGGCAGCTCCCCTGCTCTGGCCACCAGCACAGCTCCAGTGGCCGCTACCTGCTCTCCCCAATGCGCTGCATGTTCAGTGCTGCATTGCAGTCCCTGTCCAGCCACCTACCTGGCTGTGGTGCTGGCTTGGCTTTGGCAGCCTTGCCCTTGCCCTTGGTGGGCTGGGTGGACTCAGCTGCCGGCTCAGCCTTGGTGTGCTTGCTGCGCTTGGCTGGCAGGGGAGTGCTGGGCCCAGGCTCTGAGGCTGCTGGCTGTGAGGCTTCCTGGCTGCTGCATGGGGCCTGTGGGGGCTTGCAAGGGGCTACTACCGGGCACCCCATCAGGCCCCTCACCTACTTATACCCAGGAGGCGATGTCACTCACTCTCGCACCTCCAAAGGGCAAGCCTCCAAGGAGCACCTCCAAAGGGCACTTCCAATTGGACCAGAGACCAGCAGCAGGGGACAGCAGGCAGGCCACTCATGTCAGCAGGCCTCAGCGGGTCAGAGGGAAGTTGCAGCGAAGCACACCCAGTGAGGTGTCTAATATGCCCCAATCCCAGCCTTACCACATCACAGCCTCTTTACACCAGCAGCTGTGCCACTGATGTCAGCACAGAACAAGATGTCAGCACAGACACCAGCAGTCACGAGTGTGTCCATCTTAGCTGTCGAAGCTACATCCAGCTTCCATGCATGGCTCAACTAGTTTAACTGCTCTGCAGATAGGCTTGCAAAGCCTCCCAGTCAGCAACATCAGGGTCCATTGTATCCTTGGCAATGTTTCTGAGTCTGCGGCTGCCTACCCCCTGCGCTGTTGCCTGGACCCCTTGGGGGCGACTAGCCAGCTGGGCATGAAGCACATGCACCATTGTAAGATGACACAGGTTACACATGGCAAACTCTACTGTGCCATGGCAGGGTGCTGCTGCTGCTGAGCCTTGGGAAGCAGTTCTTGCATCCGCTTGTAGCCCAGGCCTGATTACTGCCCTTGCCTGTGCCCTTGGTGGGCTGGGTGGGCTCAGCTGCCTGCTGGGCCTTGATGTGCTTGCTTCGCTTCACTAGCCCCCTGGTCGGCTGCTGCTGCTGATGATGATGCTTCACACTGCTGAGGGGGGCACACAACACCGTGCCTCAGCAGGCGGCTGGGGCTGCTGTGACTGAATCACACCGCTTTCCACCCACCTGCCCTTGCTTGCAGTATGCTGAAGCCCAGGCCTTCCTGTACTTCCTGAGGGAAGGTCGCCTGGTGGCAGCCAAGGAGCTGCCCCTGGTGGAGCCAGAAGAGTGAGCTGAGGACGGCGTGTCTGCCCGCATGCAAGCCTGCCACCCTCCTCACTCTTGACTGAGACATGGGTGCATGGCAGCTCAACTCCAGCTTGGTGCTGGCTTGCAGGTACCTGGGAGGCATCCTGGACATGACAGGTGAGTGTGTCATGGCAGCTCAGGCATTGCCTACAACCAGGATGCTGTTTCAAGGATTTGAGACCGCGACCTCATGATGGCCTTGCCTAGCCTGCTATTGCAAAGTGACAGCGGCCCTACACTGCAAAGGCAGCGTTGCTGGCGTCGCATCAACCGCTGTCAGACTACAAACGCTTGCGCTGCGCATGCAGGCGAGCTGAACCGCTATGCTGTGCTGCGCGCCACGGCACGTGACACGGCAGCGGTGGCGCGGTGCCGGGATCTGGTGGACAGCATGATGGGAAAGTTCTTGCAGGTGGCTGCTGGGGCACATCAGCTGCACACTGCCAGGGTCAACTGAGTTCAGCACCTCCCTCATCAGCCCAGCGGGCAGCAAGTATCAATTACCAGTATCAATGCAATGGCAGAGTAGGGTGGTGTGGGCAAGGATGGATACAGGTCCTTTCACTAGGTCCTTTCATGGCATGGGCGCCCCTCACCTACACTATTGCCTGGCCCTTGTGACAGGGCTGTGGTCTAGAGCGAAGGCAGCACACACTACTGCGTCTCAGCAGGCTGCTGCTGGGCTGGCCGGTCTCGCAGCCACTTGTATCCCAGCTCGGGGTACTCCTTGTCCTTGACCAGAGCTGGCAGGTCTGGCCACCAGCACAGCTGCTGGGTGCTGCTTCTGCTTCATGGTGCTCTTCCGCTTCTTCCTAGTTTGTGCCGCTAAGTGCTGGGCTTCAAGACATTTGTGAATAATTCAAGGGACTGACGGCTTGCACGTTTCATAGAGTTGAATAATGTGTTTCTTTCGGATTGTGCCACAATTGCCACATGAAAGAAACCAAGAGACCAGCACCTTGGCCCTCAACCTTGAGCCTTCATTGCAGTGGAACACTCAGTGTGGACCCCTACAAAAGGGTGTTTTGTCTGTGTGGAGTTCCCATCACATGGCATGCACATGGCTTATAAATGGCATACACATGGTCATGGTCGCCTACCACCTACACTGTTGCCTGACTCAGAGGGCTGTGATGTGAGCACAGCTCCAGCGGGCGCCACTTGCTTTCCTCAATGCGCTGCACGTTCAGCGCTGCATTGCAGTCCTTGTCCACCCACCTGCCTGGCTGTGGTGTTGAGGAGGCAAGTTATGCAGGCCCAGCGCAGCCCCAGTCAAGGGGGGGGGTGGGGGGGGGTGGGAGGGGGGGGGCTGCCCAAGCAGCAGAGGGGGGGGCAAGACCCAGGCCACGCTGCTGCCCAAGCTGCCCCTGCTGCCCCTGCTGGTCGCCACCAGGGTTGGTGTGGTGCAGGCAGGAGAGCTGGGGCTGGGGCTGGGGGGTCTGGTGCTGCTCCCAGTGCCTGTGGTGTGTCTGGCTAAGACTGGGCTGAGGCCGGTGAGGGGCAGGGGGAGGGGGAGGCAGCGGGAAGGAGGCACATACAACTGTTCCTCAACAGGCTGCTGCTGCTGTTGCTACTGGGACTCAGCTGGCCGGTCTTGCAGCCGCTTGTAGCCCAGGCCTGAGTACTCCTTGCCCTTGGCTGCTGACGCTGTCAGATCAGGCCACCAGCACAGCTCCAGCGGGCGCCACTTGCTTTCCTCGATGCGCTGCACGTTCAGCGCTGCATTGCAGTCCTTGTCCACCCACCTGCCTGGTTGTGGTGCTTAGGAGGCGGGTTTCGCAGGTCTTGCCCCTGCCTCTGCCCTTGGTGGGCTGGCTGGGCTTGGCATCCCGGTCAGCCTGGGTGCACTTGCTGTGCCCAGGCTCAGAGGCTGTTGGCTGTGTGGCTGCCTGGCTGCATGAGGGTTGTGGCAGGATGCGTGGGCACCATAACAGCCCCCGCGCTGGCTGGTCACGCTGCTGGACGCAGCAGGCAGTAACCTGCTGGGGCCATGCTGGGGGCTTCCAGACTGAAAGCCTGGGTGTTGTTTTGCCAGGCGCTGCTTTTGCTTGATGGTGCTTTTCTGCTTCTTTCAAATCATTGTGCCGTAGCAGGGGGCGGCGGGTCGCACCAACAAGCAACTGAGTACAGCAGCAAGGGGGCAGCCACTGCTGTGTGTGTCAGTGGGTTATCAGAGACTGTCAGAGACAAGCTGGGAGCAACTTGAACACTTATGACTTCAATAGCCACGTGGCTTTGGCAGGTGCAACCCATGCAGGTGCAGGTGCCACCACAATGCATTGATCACACAGACAACCAATACACTCACACACATGCTTGCGTCCGACTGTGCCCGCTTACCTGCCTGCTGCCCTGCATGGCTGTGCAGCTGAACCTGCGTAATGGCAACCTGCGTAAGAAGTACGACGTGTTGAAGTATACCTTGAAGAAGTTGGAGAACACGTTGTATGAGTTGTCGCTAACCTCTGCGCTGGGAGTGAACAGGGCACCTGCCAGTGGAGAGGAGGAAGCGATGTTGGGTGTGTGCGCCCAGCCCGTAGAGAGGGAGGATGCATAGAGATGGAGTAATGCCATTTTCATGGCCATGCACTTGCTTGTTGTCAACTTCGCAAGGTCCCATGCAACCGCCACGTCAGTGCGTTGCCTGCCCATTTTGATGCAAGAGGGAGTGGGGACGGTATTTTGTCGACGTGTTCAACCAGAATCTTACGTAACCCTCGCTTCCTAACCTATCCTTCGCTTCCTGACCAGTACCTTGGCCCTAAACCTTAACCCTTCATTGTGTGGAACCCTACAAAACGGTGTTTTGTCTGTGTGGAGTTCCCATGCCCATGGCATGCACATGGCTTATACGTGGCATACACATGGTCATGGTTGCCTACCAACTACATAATTGCCTGACCCAGAGGGCTATTGTGTAGAGTTGGCATGTCTTGCATGCTCTAAGTGTGGGCTGACAACAGCTCAAGATAGGGGGGCACACACTACTGTGCCACAGAGGGCTGGGTCTTGGGTGGCTTGTCTCGCAGCCGCTTGTACCCCAGGCCTGGGTACTCCTTGCCCTTCAGCGCTGCGTTGCAGCCCCTGTCCAGCCACCTGCCTGGCTGTGGTGCTGGCTTGGCTTTGGCAGCCTTGCCCTTGCCCTTGGTGGGCTGGGTGGGCTCAGCTGTCGGCTCAGCCTTGGTGCGCTTGCTGCCCTTGGCTGGCAGGGGAGTGCTGGGCCCAGGCTCTGAGGCTGCTGGCTGTGAGGCTTCCTGGCTGTTGCGTGGGGCCTGCGGGGGCTTGCGAGGGGCTACGACCGGGCACCCCATCAGGCCCCTCACTGGCTGGTCACGCTGCTGGCTCCAGGCTGGGCGCACAAGGCGGTGGTGCACCTGCGCTGCTGGGGGCTTCCAGCCTGCAGGCCTGGTGGCCCTGCGTTTGACCAGCTGCCTCTCACAGGGCTGCTGGCCATTCACTGCTGAGCTGACCCGGGTGGTGCGGTGCTCATCCACAAGCACCACCCTGTCTCGCCGCTGGTCTGTGCCCCTGGGCCTGCATACCACCTTGCAGCAGGCCCAGGGGGGTGCTGTGCCCAGCAGCGGCAGCTCACCGGTCCAGGGGGCGTAATTTACCCCCCAGTAGCACACTGACCCCTAGCCGGGGCCCGCAGGGACACGCTGGGGGAGTAGGGGTAGGGAGGCAGCATCCTGTGCACGGGGAGGCTGCACGGCTGGAGGTGTAGGGGTGTGGGGGATTTCTTGCACCCGCGCAGCACAGCGACACCTGGGACTTTGACAGGCATCATTGACTGGCCAAGACACAATGCGGGGACACAAACAGTGCGGGGCCAATAGGTAGCTTGGCACTGAACAGCTTCAGCAGTTCCTAGTGTACGCCCTGTAGGTACTGACTCCACACAACAACGAGCCTGTGGTAATCAGGATCGGCCTGCACACCGGCAACTGTGTCAGTGGCCTCATCGGCACCAAGCTCCCCAAGTTTGCAATCTTGTGAGTGTGCAGCTGCCCGCTAGTCTTGTATTTCCATGCTCCATGCTGACCCTAAGTCCTGGACCCTCTTCCGCAGCATCATCAGGCCAGCAGGCTAGCGAGGTACAACATGCTGAGCTAGCTTAGTGGGTACATCTCGGTACATGTGTAAGTCTACAGTTCTACAAGTGCATAAGTATGATAAGGTGGCCCATAAAGCTATACCCAGGTCTCACACAAGGCCGAAGACAATCTTGCAAACTTGCGGTATTAAGCTAGCTCAATAGTGGCATACTTGATGTCACCACCTTGGCCCTCAACCTTGAGCCTTCATTGCAGTGGAACACTCAGTGTGGACCCCTACAAACCGGTGTTTTCCTGCGTGGACTTCCCATCGCATGGCATGCACATGGCTCATACATGGTCATGCGCTGCATGTTCAATGCTGCGTTGCAATCCCTGTCCAGCCACCTGCCTGGCTGTGGTGCTGGCTTGGCTTTGGCAGCCTTGCCATTGCCCTTCCATTCCGCGCTTTGCTTCTTGCGTTGTTTGCCTGGAGGGGTGCTAGGACCTGCGCTGGCATGAACAGTAGCGATGTGAACTCACATAGCGCGGAGCTCACCGGACTGCACAGTTGCAGCGGACCACACCACGACTACGACGAACCTTGTTTTCGCGGGCTTTCAGTTGGATGCGGCTCTTGCTCTGCGGCACTGGGCCGCTTCCTCGGAGGCATTGCGCCACTAGGCTCATACCTTCTCATGTTTGCGCGTACCTAATTATACCCAGGAGGCGATGTCACTCATTCTCGCACCTCCAAAGGGCAAGCCTCCAAAGAGCACCTCATAGGGCCAAACCAAGAGACCAGCTTGTGATGCTTGTGAGGTTGATGATACCGGGGGATCAACAGTGGGCAACCCGACGGGGGAGCAGCAGCAGGTGCAACGCTACAGCCCCGCAGCGCCCCCACACCTCCAGCCTTGCAGCCTCCCCGTGCACTCCAAAGCACGTTCAAAACGCCCTCGAGTGCTGGGGCCAGCACCCTGCCTCCTGACCTGCACGACCCCTACGGTACTTGCATTCAAGTGCAAGCTTGCATTTGGCACAAACATGATGTGGGGTGTGTGGTAGGCATACGAAACAACGCTTGCAATGCACCACGGACATTTGATAGCTTAGGCCTGTGAGCGCCTATTAGGGTGAGAAGGCCTAAGGGGGGGCTAGTGGAGGAGCTGCCTCTTATGAGGAGGACTAGGTTGAGCACCTAAGGCTGATCAGATTGCCAATAAACCATTCAAATGGATAAACGAGCGCTGCAAGAAATAAAACAGTAAAGAACTAGACCCAAAGCACATGGCTAAGACAAGTCTCACACACAAGGTCAAAGACAACTTGCAAACCCTACGGCCTGAAGGCCTGGCTGACAGGACTTACACATGGCCTGTTTCTAATACATACACAGCTGGTACGTGTGCATTCCAGCAATGCAACCCCAGCTAAATTGTAGGGGGCATAGCATTATGATACTAGCATGGAGGTCTTCACACATCAAGTCTGTGAACGATTATAACCGCAGCAGCAGGGGACGGCGCAGGCAAGGCCGGTGGGCCCCCTCACTCAGCATTGTTGATGTAGAATGACCTGCACACCAGGCAGTAGCAGCGGGGGCCCATACAGTTCAATGCACAGGGGGCACACAGTAACAGTAGCACCCTGTCAACCTGCCTTGGCCATGGCTTGGCCGTGGCATCATCAACAAGCTGTACCACCACCACCACCATGCTGGAGACCCAGCCGGACCCAGCCGAAGCAGGACCTAACCCTGTCCGAAACAAGCACTGTGACAACAGGCTGCTCACAGATGCTACCCAAGCTATGGAAGGGTTGCACATGTACTGGGACGGCATTGGCCAGGCCGTGTGGCTATGGAGTAGGTTGCAGTCGAAAGGTCATCCCAGATGGGTGGTGATATGTGTCAGGTTAGAGCGGTGTTGTGTGTGTCTGTGTGCATGTGAGCCTGACCTTGAGCTACGCAGCGGCCTGCGGCTGGGTTTGTGGGAGTTCAGGGCGCCCGGCTCCAGCAGCACCCCCTGCTGCCCACTGCTGTCGGCCCGCGGGGCCCCCATGTCGTGCTGTGTGCTGTGCGCCAGCTGCACAAGGCGTGTGGAAGGAGATGCGGTGCTTGACGGAGCTTGGGCAGGGGTAGGGTCTTGGGGGCCAGTCCCAGGGGGGCGGCTGACCGGGGAGACAGCAGCTGTCACGCCACTGTGATGAGGTGAGAGTGTGGCGGCTCTGTCCCCTGCAGCTGCGGCTGCTCCAGCAGGTGCAGGTAGGGGCCCTGCTGAGGAGGCAGCCAACACCTGCCAGCTACGGGAGGGTTTATCTGCTGGAGTGTGGTTGGCTGCCTGAGCAGCACTGGGTGCAATGTCCATGCAGCCAACAGGCCAGTCATTGCTGGCTGCTGCCTGTTGTATGTTGGACTGGGAGGTGATGGCGTTCAGGGCATCCTCTTCCACTGTGTCCAGGTGGCCATCCATAGGCAGGGCCAACACCAGGGTTAGGGCTGAGGGGTCGTTGGGAGGGTGCCAAGGCAGGCAGGCACCGATCTCGAGCATGGACCTGTGGGTGCAGCCCACAGTGCAGCCCACAGCCACCAGGTGTGGAACACGTGGGCTGCTGCTGTGTCCCTCTAGACATCACCCAGCTGCACACAACTTGCCAGACAAACACAAAGGGTAGGCAGAGCTGGTGCTTTCACTGGGTATTAAGGTGCAAGGCTGGTCTCACACAACAACAACAACACAACAAGGCATCGGCCTTGACCTGAGCCTTGCTAAATGTGTAAGACTACAGTTCTACAGATGGGTATGATAAGGTGGCATGCTTTCATGTGGGATATCTGACAGCAGACATGGGCAGTATTGAGAGCACGGTTCAACTGAGCTAGCTCAGCATGTTGCTATCGCCCTGCAACCTTCCCAACACCAGACCTGACCTTGAGCTGCTTGATGGCCTGTGTTTGGGCCTAGGCAGGCTTGGGGCACCAGGTTCCAGCAGCTCCACCTGCTGCCCACCGCTGTCAGCCTGCTCGAGGCTAGGACTTTGCAAACTTGCCTTCACCCGCTGTGGTGAACTCGGGGCTGCTGCGCCAGGCATAGCACCCAACACCTCGCTGGCCTGCTGGCCTGATGGTGCTGCGGAACAGGGTCCAGGGCTGCTGAGCATGCCAGAAGCGGCATTTGGAGCTGGCAGCCAGCCTGCTGTAGGATAAGGGCACGCTGGAGCTGGGGAGCCTGCCAGGGCCAGCCACTGCCCCTCCACTACCTCTCTCAGCAGGCTGGCTGGCCGGGAGTGAGCCGATCTGGTGCCCAGGGGTCCACCATCACTGGCCAAGCTCTGCTGGCGCCCCACAGGCTCTGCTGGGTGACTGAGTACGTGTAGAGTGCTGGTACGAGAAGTGCGGCAGGGAAGGGTCTGGCTGTTGTCACACATCAAGCGGTTCGATGGTTGTGCTGGTGGGGGCATATCCTGCTTGTGCCGGCCAGCGGCGGCTGTCATGGACGGGTGCTCGTCTTCGCTTGCCTCAGCATCTGCCCCTTGGTCCGCCCGCCTGGACAGGGCTTGGGCCCAAGGGGAAGGCAGCCCTGGCATGGTCCCCTGGGTGCTGGGCACACAAAAGGACCTGCGCAAGCACACCAAGCACAGAAGGAGCGGGCTGCTTGGCAAGTGATCACACTGATCAGCAATAATGCACAGATCATGGCACTTCTCGTCATTGCTAGCTGAGAATGTCACAGTGGGGTAAGGGCAAAACACGTAAAGTTACCAATGGAGGCCAGCTGACTACTCCTCAGCAGCATCACTCCTACTGCCTGTTGGCCTGCTGCCATATGGCACCCAGCCAATGTTCAGGGACACACTTGCTGTTGCTTTGGGTGTGGTCTTGTGGACGCAAGGCCAGGTTCATAACTTCATAACAGGTGTCTTGACAACCCCGTTGACAGCCTTCGCCCATTGAACTGCTCTCCCAAAGGCACAGTCCTACTGGCTTGCAAGGCAACAGTCCCACGAGGTATCACCTTGGCCGACCAGCCAGCCAGCCAGCCAGCCAATACTGACAATGCTCTTTAGATTCTTCTGAGGCCTGCTGACATGAGTGGCTTGCCTGCTGTCCCCGGCCTGCTGTCCTGGTCTCTGGTCCTTTTGGAAGTGCCCTTTGGAGGTGCTCTTTGGAGGCTTGCCCTTTGGAAATGCTGGAGTGAGTGACATCGCCTCCTGGGTATAAGTAGTTCTGAGCAGATATGAGATGGTATGAGCCTAGTGGCGCAATGCCTCCGAAGAAGCAGCCCAGTGCCGCAGAGCAAGAGCCGCATCCAATTGAAAGCCCGCGAAAACAAGGTTCGTCGTAGTCATGGTGTGGTCCGCTGCAACTGTGCAGTCCGGTGAGCTCCGCGCTGCTCACATTGCTACTGTTCATGCCAGAGCAGGTCCTAGCACCCCTCCAGGCAAACAACGCGAGGAGCGAAGGCTGAATGGAAGACCCAACGACAACAGGTACGCAGCCGGGCATCGACCCTGGCGTCACCCAGGCAGTCAGTGCAGCCTCAAGGGTGTGGGATCCGGCGACAGACCAGCTGATGGCAGACCATCTGGCACGGTGGAAGCTGACCAAGGGCCAGGTCAAGCATGCCAGCGGGCTGAACAATGCCTGCCATGCCACTGAGCGGTGGCTGGCTCCTATCAAGCCCCACCTCCAGCACCTGGCAGCAGCCAGCTCAGCTGGCACCTCCCTGGTGGCCAACCTGAAGCACATCAGCGTCACCCTGGCCACTTGGGACGCTGTGTGGGAGGTGTACTTGGACCCCAAGTGGGCACAGCAGCGGCTGCTCCTGTACGGAGCCCAGGACCGGGCGCTGGAGCAGTTCTTCAAGAAGGTGAGGGTTGATGGGTGGGTGGGTGGCAGGGAGGTGGTGACTAAGAGGTGGTGGGTCAGGCATCAAGTGAAACAGGTGTTGCCTGTGCCATGCCTAACCGTGTGCCACCATGTCAACCACCATGTGTGTGCCTTGTGTGCATGGCTGCAGCTGGAGGAGGACATGGCGGAGGTGTCCATGAGGCGGCATGGGCAGGCTAAGCAGCTGGTGGTGTTCTTTGGAGCAGCTGGCATTGGCAGCAAGGGTGGCTGGGTTGGTGATGCGGTGCTGCGTGCCTGCTGCAAGGTGGTGTGCAGGCCCAGGGGCGGGGCAGGGTGGTGCTTGTGGATGAGCACCGCACCACCCGGGTCAGCTCAGCAGTGAATGGCCAGCAGCCCTGTGAGAGGCAGCTGAACAAACGCAGGGCCACCAGGCCTGTGGACTGGAAGCCCCCAGCCGGGCAGGTGGAACACCGCCTTGTGCGCCCAGCCTGGAGCCAGCAGCGTGACCAGCCAGAGAGGGGCCTGATGTGGTGCCCTGTGGTGGCCCTCCGCAAGCCCCCACAGGCCCCACGCAGCAGCCAGGCAGTCACACCGGCAGCAGCCTCAGAGCCAGGGCCTAGCACCCCCCCTCCAGCACAGCGCAGCAAGCGCATCAAGCTGAGCCGGCAGCTGAGCCCACCCAGCCCACCAAGGTCAAGGGCAAGGCTGCCAAAGCAAAGCCAGCACCACAGCCAGGCAGGTGGCTGGACAGGGACTGCAGCGCAGCACTGAACATGCAGCGCATTTGGGAGAGCAGGTGGCGCCCACTGGAGCTATGCTGGTGGCCAGAGCAGGGGAAACTGCCAGCCAAGGGCAAGGAGGACCCAGGCCTGGGCTACAAGCGGCTGCGAGACAAGCCACCCAAGACCCAGCCCGCTGTGGCACAGTAGTGTGCCCCCCTATCTTGAGCTGTCGTCAGCTTCCACTTAGAGCATGCAAGACATGCCAAATCTACATCACAGCCCTCTGGGTCAGGCAATAGTGTAGGTGGTAGGCGACCATGACCATGTGTATGCCATGTATAAGCCATGTGCATGCCATGTGATGGGACCTCCACACAGGACAAACACCGTTCTGTAGGGGTCTACACTGAGTGTTCCACTGCAATGAAGGCTCAAGGTTGAGGGCCAAGGTGCTGTAAAAAGCGTATCAAGCATTGAGCCTTAACATCAAGGTATCATAGCAGCCCACCTGGAGCTCTTCATCGGTCGACGCTTTACTCTGGCAGTCAGGCTGGTGGGCTCTGGGGCTCCTACACCCCTGCCCTCCTCCAGGACGCTCTGCAAGTCTTCTGGGGGGTGCAGTAGCACTGCTGACCTTCGGCGCCCCTGGTGATGGCGTTGGCCTGTCAGTTGCCCTAACAATTGGTGCTGGGCCAACTTGACCAACCGCATGCTGGCCGAAAGCTGAGGCAGTGCTGAGCCGGGTGTACAGCGCGGAAGCTTGCCACCTCCCGGTGAGTCAGCACCATCAGGCCTGACAGTGGGCCTGCTAATGGAGCTTCTGCTGTTGAGGTGGTCAGTAGCGGCAGGAGGAACCCCTGACCCCTGACCCGCAGCTGGGCCTGGAGGGCAGACATTGCCGTAGTCAAGCGAGAACCTAATGCACGCCCGAGAGGCGCGAGGAGGTGCGGGGTGTATGCAGGCCTGGGAGCCCAGGGCGCCTGTCTCACGGGCAGCAGCCAGGGGCCCACTCAGGGACGTTGCAGGTTGCTCTGCTGCTTCAGGCTCTGCCTGCTTGTCAGGCGGCTGACCATCTCCAGGACCAGGTGCTGCACTGCCTGGTGTGGTCTGGGCAGGCGGTGCAGGTCGCCAGGCCACTTGCTCGTTACCAACAGCGGCAGCAAGGGCTGTTTGGGTTCCTGGGGGTTGCTTCCTGTCAGCAGCGGTTGCTCCCTCCCCTGCTGATGCCCTGCAGCTCTCTGCCCCTCTGGCCTGAGTTGCACTATCGGTCTGTGAGGTGAGAGCGGTGGGCAAAGAGGCTGCCTGAAAGTCTGCTACAGATGTGATTGTTGCGCTGCTGGTAGCCTGCACACTGGCACATGACTTGGAGAGCAAGCTCATCAGCATCTCGTCTGCAGTAGACACATGGCTCGACAAGGGCAGCTGTCCATGTGCATCAGGCTGCTTGTCCATCATGTATTCCACACCCGCTGCCATAACGAATGCATCCTTCTCCACTTGCCAAGGGCGGGCCTTGCTAGTCCAGCCCTGGGCTGGCTTGGTAGCCTGGGCTAGCCCCCTGAAGGCTAACCTGTGCTTGCTGGACAAGCTGCGCTGTTTTGTGCCTTCTTTATCCTCTGCACTGACATTGCTCTGTCTAGATTGCTGCAGGAGCTCCAGAGCCCTGGCAGCCCGCTGAGTCATGTGGGCCTGTGTAGTGGCGCCGCTGTTGCTGGTGCCAGTGCGCTCGCCCGCACCAGGGGAGTTAGCATGGCTCAGCGCAGCAGTGAAAGGGGACAGGCACGTGGGGCGACAGGGATGGGAGGAGGAGCCCGGGGTGGAGGCGTTCTTGAGCTCAGAGAGGTTGATGTCCTGGGATGGCCTGTAAGGTTAGGCAAACACAACAGCGCAGCAGTGCCAATTGAGCAGCATGTGACCAGCCGCATGGCGATTCTGCTTTTTTATGGCTGCTGCCAATGACGATGACCATGTAGTTCGAGCACAGTTAGCGGGTTACACCACCAAGGGCAGTATGCAACCGGGGCAGGATGCGAGGGCAGTGCCATCACCCTAGGCGATATGGACCACATGGCTTTGGCTATGGCAGGGCACCTTATGTATATCCCGTCCATTGTGCGCATCATATCTGGCACTGCATCCTGCTCCTGCTCTTCAGACCAACGCAGCTCTTGAATCTGCTGCAGGTGGGACTCTGCAGGAGCTGTGGAGTCAGGCCGGCTTGCAGAGCTGACGGGGTCGGGCTGAGGGTCAGGGCACTGGCCAGCCCACAGGAACGTCCACATCAGGCCCTGAGTCATGGGTTGGGCAAAACAGCAGTATGTGCACCATTTGGAAGCATGGGGAATGCCGTGCTAGCAACTGCTACACCCATGCTTCCCCTGGTTGTGTGATAGCTTTGCTGCTTGTGCAGCAGCTGGAAAGCGCCATGCCGTGCATGCCTTAAAGTACCAACAGTGCGACCACTGCACAGCAACACCAGCTCATGTTACTGGTTTGCCTCACATGTGCCTGTATGTAATGCCCTGCACACATGCTGCCCTGCATCTTGGCACCACTCACTTTGCCCTTGACCTCAATGCCACCAGTGGGCTCCCATTGCTCATGACTCAGCAACTTTGCGGTCGGCTCTGACACTTGGATTCGGCCTGCAGCCAGCAGCGTGAGGCCAAGCAGGTGAACTGTGATAGGTGTGGCTGGCAGATGTGGGTGATAGGCACGAGGAAGGGGAGGAGAGGAGAGGGAAGGTGTGAGTGCTGAGATACTACTGATATGGATTGGACACTACTCACCAGGGGTGCAGGTGCTCTCCATCCTGGAGGCGGTGTTCATCGTGTCGCCACTGGGCGCAGGGCACACGGCACAGGGCAGGATGAGGCTGGGTACCCAGACCATACCAGGGTTGGGCACGCAGTGGGCTAACAGCTTTCATCAACCGGCACAGCCAAAGAACACATGCCAAACAAGGGAGGACGGCGCAACTTGCTCTGACCAAGGTGAGACATGCCTCCACTGCCACGCCCACATCAGTGGAGCCACGCCCACATCAGTGGGAGGGTACCCAGTGGGAGGGTGGCAAGGGCCTTTTGGAAGTGCCCTTTGGAGGTGCTCTTTATGGGTTGCCTTTTGGAGGTGCGAGAGTGAGTGACATCGCCTCCTGGGTAGAAGTAGTTCTGAGCAGATATGAGAAGGTATGAGCCTAGTGGCGCAAAGCCTCCGAGGAAGCGGCCCAGTGCCGCAGAGCAAGAGCCGCATCCAATTGAAAGCCCGCGAAAACAAGGTTCGTCGTGGTGTGGTCCGCCGTAACTGTGCAGTCCGGTGAGCTCCGCGCTATGTGAGCTCACATCGCTACTATTCATGCCAGCGCTGGTCCTAGCACCCCTCCAGGCAAACAAGGCAAGGAGCGTAGGGCGGAATGGAAGGGCAAGGGCAAGGCTGCGAAAGCCAAGCCAGCACCACAGCCAGGCAGGTGGCTGGACAGGGACTGCAACGCAGCATTGAACATGCAGCGCATGACCATGTATAAGCCATGTGCATGCCATGAGCATGGGAACTCCACACAGACAAATCACCGTTTTGTAGGGGTCCACACTGAGTGATCCACTGCAATGAAGGCTCAAGGTTGAGGGCCAAGGTGCTGACCTGCCACTATTGAGCTAGCTTAATACTGCAAGTTTGCAAGTTTGTCTTTGACCTTGGTGTGTGAGACCTGGGTATAGCTTTATGGGCCACCTTATCATACCCATGCACTTGTAGAACTTGTAGACTTACACATGTACCCAGATGTACCCACTAAGCTAGCTTAGCATGTTGTACCTCGCTAGGCTGCTGGCCTGATGGTGCTGCGGAAGAGGGTCCAGGACTTGGGGTCAGCATGGAGCATGGAAATACAAGACTAGCGGGCAGCTGCACACTCACAAGATTGCAAACTTGGGGAGCTTGGTGCCGATGAGGCCACTGACACAGTTGCCGGTGTGCAGGCCGATCCTGATTACCACAGGCTCGTTGTTGTGTGGAGTCAGTACCTACAGGGCGTACACTAGGAAATGTTGAAGCTGTTCAGTGCCAAGCTACCTATTGGAGTGGATGAGCCTAGTTGAGCTCAGTAGTGGCTGACAACATGCAAGCAATGGGTGCATTGCGTGTGTATGCAGTGGTGATGCAGTCTCAAGCATGGGGGGACATGCAGGACATGCAGGACAGAGCACTCAGTGGCACCAGCAACGACACAGCGGTCAACTGGTACCAATGGCACAGGGATGCAGAGGCATCGTGACTGACACCATGCATGATGGTGGCACAGCAGCAGGAGGACTGGCAGGCAGGACCATCATGCCACAACCTTGCACGCATGCTCAACATCGTCATCACAGCTCACCGTTTTTGAGCAGGCCATCATAGCCTTTGCAAACTCCATGACGCGAGTTGCACTGTCTGCTGGGTCGTGAGACTCCAAGATGCTGGTAAAACCCTCTTGCCCCTCCTGGACAGTGGGAGGGTCGAGCATCATTCAGGGGTGTTGCTTATCGTCAGGCACGCGATGGTGGGCATGGGAACAATAAGCCTAGGTTTTCAGGGATGGTCAGTTCAGTGGGTCAGGGGCTCTGAGGGATAGAGGCACATACCTCAGTGGCCGTCTCAGTTTGGTCAGGGTTTCTGTTGCCGCCTGAGCGTGCGATGCCCCCCGCCACAATGTAACAACTGCACATAAGCACACGGCAACAGCTGCTCAGGCCTGCACATGAAGTGCCGTTGCAATGCCAGCTGCTTAAAATAGAAGATGGTGTATGCCCGTGATGATGAGATAAATAAGATGGTGATGATGGCAATGGTGTTCTGCCCCTTGTTGATGATTTTCCACATGCCCCTAAAGCTCATCACACGGTGCACGTGACAGCACCTACTCGCCAGCCGTTTCAATCTTCGTCACACCGCATCTGTCGCACAGCTCATCCAGCTGTGACCAGCAAAGGGCACAGCAACATGTCAGGGAACGCAGCATATGATCAAGCAGGGCGGCATGCCAAATGACAACACACTTCAGGAGTGACATTGCAAACATGAAGTTGCTCACCCATTTGTGCAACATGGCAGGCATTGATACACAGGACGACAGGCTTGCAAGCACAAAAGAGAGGCCAAGGGTCTGTGTTGCCTTCAGCTGCTCTTCACTGTCATAGTACAATCAACCAGCCATTAAGGACCTACCTGGCCAAAGAAGGTGTTGAGGAATACCATGACCGCCTCTGGGGGCACTTGCTTGGACATCGTAGTAAAGCCGACAATGCTGGGCATGGAACAAATACAACAACAGACAGCTCACAGCAAGCGCTGGTGATTGTGCAACAAGGACATGCTGCTTGCATGGGAGCATACACTCAAACCCAAAGCAGCTGGCCTTGTGCCGGGTGGCACTGGTTGACTGCTGTTTGGCAGTCTCTAGCCGGCCAGGAACAGATCAGAATAGGTGGCAGTGCCAGCTGCTGCAAATGGTGTTGTTTTGACAAGGTACAGCCAACAGACACTCACTCCATGAAAAGCAGAGTAACGTCATGGTGTTGCCTTGCAAGCGTAGACATCTGCTGTGGCGAGATGTTTTGCCCTGAAGTAGCCAGGAACTCGACAACTGCAGCCAAATGGGAGCAGGGTAGTGCAATTAGCACACCAGTCCCAGCAGCAGCCCATGGCAGAGTAGCGCGTGCTAGGCTTTCACAGCCCTTTATGCCTGCCTGTAACCACATGGGCACACTAGCCCACTGATTTAGTGGTCAACACAATTTGGCGTGGTCACGAAGGAGCAGTTAATCCATGCTGCTTGTCAACTGCCCAGATCCTTTAGAGGTGCCCTTGGGAGGTGCCTTTTGGAGGTGCGGTTTGGAGGTGCGAGAGTGGACACACTGGTATGAGTAGGTATGAGCTGGTATGAGCCTAGTGGCGCAATGCCTCCGAGGAAGCGGCCCAGTGCCGCAGAGCAAGAGCCGCATCCAGTTGAAAGCACGCGAAAACAAGGTTCGTCGTAGTCGTGGTCCGCCGTAATTGTGCTGTGCTGTGAACTCCGCACTGTGTGAACTTGAATCGCTGCTGTTCTTGCCAGCGCAGCTCCTCGCACCCCTCCAGGGAGGCAACGAGAGGAGCGAAGGGCGGAATGAAAGACCCAACGATGACAGGTACGCACGGGGGCGCATACCGTCCCAGCCTTGACTGTTATCCTGGCCTTGTGTCTTACTCGCAATGTGTGCTGATATTACCCCAGCCTCACTGCATACAAGCTGCAGGGTGCTTGGGCCTCCAGAGCTCGCTGGGATACAGCTGTGACGCAGCACTCACTGTGGCGAGGGAACAGGTTGCTTGCCATGTTCAGCTGGCTCTCTGCCAGGTCAGCCAGCAGCGCCTCCATCTCCTGGGCCTCGCTGGTGTCCTGCAGCCAGGACGTCAGGCACACAGCCTGATGCGCTAGATCTCATTGCGCCTTGCCCAGCCCTAACGGAACGAGCTAAGGTGTAGTGGTGCGCCCTCCATACCTGCTGCACGACCAGCAGCGCCCGCTGCCCCGTTCGTCGATGTAAGATGGGTCGCACTGTGACCGACACGCTGCGCACCTTAGCCTGCTGCACAAGCACATGGCTGGCTGGCAGCAGCATAGTCTGGCTGGCCAGCTGCGCTGCGGATGGTTGGCTGCCAGAAGCGGCTGGGGCGCTGAGTCGCTGCTGCAGGCTGTCAGAAGTTGATGGGGCGCAGGCTGATGTCTGATGGTCGGGGAGTTTCATCTGGGATGCCTGGACTGCCAGCACAGCGGCCTGGGGGCAGCTGTTTGACATTGTCCTCATGAGGGTAGGGTGCCCTGTCAGCGCGCTCTCGCTGAGCGATGGGACAGTGTGTGTGCCGTGGAGGGAGGGTGGGGTACCAGGGTGTGGGGCAGAGGACAGCATCATGTGCAGGTTTGACGTAGAGCGGGAAGGGGAGGTGGGCAGCAGTGGCACTGAGGCGCCCCGCAAGACGCCACGCTGGGTGCGCAAGCTTGGACTCTCTGCCCCTGAGGATGCGCTGCGCGTGTCGGGTGAGTTCGTATGCTGCCGGGACGGGGACATGGCATGCAAGTGGCTAGCACTCGCCCAGGGGTTGCTGAGAGAGTCCACGCTGCGCTCCACCTTCAGTGAGAGCGTGGTCACTGCAGCTCGCAGCCGCTTGCCAATGGAGCGGCCAACACGCTGAGCCAGGCGCTGCAGGGCTTTGGGACTGCCGGCCTCAGCAGTGGGCGTGGTAATGGGAGGGTTGAGATCTGGGAGAAGGCTAGGGAGAGAGATGTCTGGCTGATGCTGGTCTTGCCGGGTGCTTACTTGGCTGTGATCATTTGCTGCCTGCTGAGCAGTCTGACGCTCCTCCGCAATGTCCAGTAGCTGGAAGAGGAGTGGGTTTGTGAGCGGTTCAAGGCGAGGTGCTGATGTTGGTTCACTCATGTTTGGTGCGTGTGGCACAGTTGGTGCAAAACGAACAGCCAGTTGTGGCGGAGAGCTCCTGCACATGACGACATCAACAGTATTCAATTCCACAAGTCAAGTCGACACAGAGGCACATGATCCTCTCATGGAGAGCCTATAAAGGCATTAGTCAGGGTCCAAGATAGAAGGTGTGGCGTTCAAGGCTGGAGAGTCTGAACTAGTGTGGATGCTGACGAGACAGACAGCTATCACAATTGACTTGTTGGCTGCCATGTTGTTGCAATTGTGACAGCTTGCAAGTGACAGGTTGCAATTATGAGAGGTTGCAATTGTGACAGCTATCACAATTGACTTGTTGGCTATCATCCAAAGACCCTCCCTTGCTTTGTCTGGGCCCATGACAACATCGAGTCAGCCCATTGTGTGCAGCATCCTTTGTCTGCCAGCTAGCGCATCAGTGTGGGCGTGCATGTGGTGTGTGTTCGTCCCTCCCTCCCTCTTCTCCCTCCCTGACTACCGCAAGCCATGGAACACGCACAAGCTGGGCTCTAAGGGTGTTGCGAGGCATTCCCTGCCTGGCTGCCGCACTCACCCAAGTTGGTGGGACGCCCTACCGCCAACGGAGTCCCCAGCCAGACCGTCAATAAAAGGTGTGACAGAAATTGGCACAGGCATGGGCACAACAGGAGGTGTGGCCGGTGGTACTGGGTTGCCTAGGATCTTGAAGCTCTCAGGTTCGTCAGAGGCACGGGTGGGTAGGTCGGGTGGAGGCACAGCGCGCTGGATGCTGGAGGTTGTGTTACCCACATCACTGCCCTGGGCCTGCAGTATGCGCTCAAGCATAGCTGCAGTCTTGCTCTGGTTCCTGCACAGCAGTGAATACAACGACATGGCATACTGGCAGGCCATGGTCCCATGACAGGGTTGGCCTGGGCCTGGCAGGGTTGATTGCACTGTGATGCTCAGCGTGCGCAGGCAACACATGTGATAAGTGATGTACATACATGTGCAGACTCTGCTATGCATGCTTGCTTGTTTGTGAGACAGCTGGGTATGTCGCAGGCAGCATGATGAAGCTGACCTCATGCGGTCAGGCAGGCGGCGCCTGATGGACCCTGAGGTTGAGACCATCGTGCGAGGGGGGACCACTCCGGCTGGCAAGACCTGTCAACATGTGACACAGGCACAAGGACCACAAGGGGAGGGGCACTTGCTAGCAAAGCATGCAGTGGTGGCAGTGTGCTATGAGGCGGCGGTGTGACTGTGTGGGCCATGTGGTGGAGGTGGGAGCTGCTGCAAGGGGTAGTTGTATGCGCGAACAAGAAGCCCCAATAGGTTTGGGAGGTAGTGGATGGGTGTTTAGACCAGGTGTCAGCAGGTCATCTCTTGGTCACAACATCTTTCCTGGTTGGGTAAGCACTGCAGTATGTCTGGGCATGAGCAGCAAAACAAACATATCAGTGTCACTGGCAGTTTGGTTGAATCCAGCAGACAGGCACATGAGGTGTGGCACAACTTACCGTGGCTACAGGCACCACACATGGCTGAGCCGAGCTATGGATTAGCAGTGCCATGACACATGCAACATGGGTATAGGTGTTTGTCCTACAACAAGCCAGTGAACATGTGACGCCGCCCACCTCACTGCCCGTTGCCACTGTGCCACTGGCTGCATCAGCCACCAACTCCAAGCGCTGCCGCAACTCTGGTTCCTCAAGGCAGGTCACCGAGCGCCTGCCAAGGTCCAGTGGCGGGAACAACGGCTGCTGCTGCTGCTGCAGTTGCTGGTGCTGCTCCTCATTGATCAGGCACAAGGAGCTGTGACGCCGCACCCTGTGGCCACCCCTCGAGCTTGTGAAGCTGGATGACAGTGGCACAAGTGCTGTAGATTGCAGACCTGAGGGAGTGTGCTGCAGCACTGGGCGCTGGGCTTCATCGCCACTCCCCATCTGACAGGCTGGGCTGACTTGCGGCAGCTGCTGGGAAAAAGACTTTGCAGGGGATACCATGCCGCCGTCTGCATCAGGCACACCCCATCTCTGAGTGGTCCGACCCGGCTCAGAATCCATCATTGCTTCTGGCAGTCCGGGCAGCTGGAACGCCAGGCTGTCCTCAATGAGGGAGCTTGGCCCAGAGCTGGCACCAATGCTAGGAGCCATCCCAGCTGACACCTGAGCAGCGACAGTGGCATTCAAAGGCAGGACAATAGACATAAAAGGCTTAGAATGCATAAAAAGGGGATGGAAATGCAAGCTTTGTGCATAAGTATGAAAACTTGATGCAGGCATCAAAGACAGCGCCAGCATCAGTAGGCATGGCAAGGGAACTATAAACAGGAAGGGATGGGGAAGGGGACGGAAGGGAAGGGTGAGGCAGAGATGACCATAGTGAAAAGATGTGAACGCCATGACCACTCATCACTTCCTGCCCAGGCACCTGATCTGTGACACTCTTAGCATGTAACATTCGTTCCAGCATGACAGCGGTTTTGCTCTGGTTCCTGCACAGCAATGAACATCCCCACGTTCAGTATTAAGATGCGGTATCTATAGCAATGGGTTGCCAAGTAGTACACCTCACACAATCACTATAAACGCTACTGGCCCTGAGCAGTAATGTCACATAGCACAGCATTGACAACGTTGCCAGTACTGACAGCAGGGGCATCACATAGCATATCATCGGCAATGTTGCCGGCAATGACATCACATACCATGTGGCTCTGTGCAGCTGATGGCATCAGTAGGCCTGGTGGCCTGACTGCACCCTGACACTTGGCTTGGAAGCGTACTATGTGTTGCACACAAACACCATCAGGCACATCACATGCACCACTTTCCACCCCCTTCAACCTCATGCCATGTAGTACCCAGCACAGGAGTATGGTGCAGCACAGCCTCATAGCAACACGCATTTGGTAGGCCCATGGCTTACCGCATACGGCTTGGTAATCGCCGCTTAACTACGTTGACTGATGTGATGCACCGCCTGACTGGTGAGTGGCGTGCCTGCAAGGGGTACCAAATGTGTGATACATGACAGAACTGGGCACTACTTGCGGCTATCTGGTGACTGGACAGGCATGTAATAAAGTGTGTGCCTGCAATCATTGTGAATACATTTCAGCTACCTTGTTGTATGCTTCAATGCCAGTGTCTTCCATCGAATCGTCCAGGCCTTCCTCATGGGCTTGCATGTCTACAGGACAAGTGTTTGCTAGGGGTGTGTTGCTCAAGTTGCTGCAGCCCCGCTGTATTGGCTGGTGCTCAGTAGGAGATGGAGAGAGGGTGAGCAGGAATGTGTCTGTGGCACTCTCAGCAAGGAGACTTCCAAAACCGTTGATGGCGCCTTCAGCCCGGGTTTGTTGCATTTTGTCCTTTGGGAGCGGGCCAAGATGGCTAGTCTTATGGAGGCTGCTGCTGCACTGCTCTGTAGCTTGGAGAAGCACTGGATGTTCGGCTTCTAACGGTCGGGCCAACTGCAACTGGCTGGCAGTTGATGCCGGAGTCACCAGCTCAGGGACAGCTGCTGCGCTGGATCGGGTACCAGCCTGTGCCTGGCCTGCAAGGGAGCCCTGCCAGGTCATGCCCTTGCCAGTGCTAGCCAGCACCTCTGTCAAAGCGTCTACATCTCCACCAAGTATCTGCAAAAGGAAAGCAGACTCGGCTGGGGAAGCCTGTGATGGAGGGGGTGGGGGCAAGCCAGGGCAGTACAGTAGGCTGGACCCAGAAAGGTCCAGCAGGCAGGTAACAAAAGGGACCTGCAAGGCAGGGAGATGAAGTAAGCAAACTTGAAGGGTGCAGCACTGGCCAAAACACAGCGTTAGCGACATTGCACCTGGGTAAGAATTTCACCGTCCCAGCCAGCACTCGCAGGTTCGAGTACGCACTGTGCGCTAAAGTCGCTTGTGGTTGGGGTCCAGGCGTCCTGCATGGGAAACGGAGCGCCGTTGGGGATGCCATAACATCAGGCCGTGTTAGGCGAGGTTTGTGGACGAAACGCACCGCACCTGTGACATGCCCTGGGTATGGCTTGGCACCGCGAGTTGGAACAGCGGGTTCATCGACGGCGCAGGCACGAACGGGGAATCAGTGATGCTGGATGATTGTCGCGAAGGCTTGCCGCTGCGGCTGGCGGGTAGGAAAGGGAGGCATTCCATAGAACCTCAGATAAGTGGAGCGAGGAGGAGCGCGAACTACAATAAGTTATGTACACGCAGGACAGCCAGGTCCCAGCGCATGCCAGCGATTGACTCAAGAACAACGTCCCTGCACTTGGAAGCGCATGGGCGAACCATCCTGCAAGCCAACTTGCAAGCTCAGGTTTACATGCTGTGTCATTTGTTTGGACTGGGGTCTATAAATTGGTTATGGTTGCGTATGCCTGATGTTGCAGAGGCAGGCTTCGCAAATCTATCGTCATATGGTGGAGACCTTGCGATGATTATCGCTTCTAGCTTCCAATCAGGTTAGACAAGCAAGGGGAAAATCGGGTACCATGCTGTTCTACACATTCAGACCACCAATTGCTACCGCGGTTGCACCGCTAGCTTCAGCGTGCTAGAAAAGTTATCGGCGTCGAAGCGCAGGCCCGCAGGCTGAACATGGTTGTTTGGGCCTAACGTTCTGTCCACGCAACAAGGTCGCTGTAGGTAGCTACGTACATACGTATAAAGTCTAAGGCCGGGGCCCGTCTCTCTCGCTAGCCAGGTCCGTTCAGTCGGTTGTACTGGGTAGCTCGGCTTCCTAGCTCCCGCAAAGCTGTGAATGTTAGTAATGCCCCGCAATCACAAACTCCAGCTCCGAACCCTCCTATCTCATAACATGTGCGGTGGACTTTGCCTAAAAAGCTGTTTGCGGCTGGCCCGTCCGGCCCTCAACCATACATCATTACATCCAACCTCACATCATTACATTATAACATCCAACCTACACTTGTGTTCTCTGTAAACTGTCACTTGTCTTCTCTGAAACCGGTCACTTGTGTTGTGTGGCATTCACTGCATGCATGCTAGGGCTTTGGCACTTGCAAGGGCTAGGCTCAGGGTCAACACCGTATCCAAGGGGCTGATTAGTGCTGGGCAGGGCAGGGCTGGGCTTGGCAACAAAGGCAAGCTTTGTTGTCAGCGCATTCGCATGACGCTGTCGGGAGCATGGCGCTTCAAAGGGGTGAGTGCTGCCACTGCTGGTGCTTGCTGATGCTGCTGTTGCTGATGCTGTGAGATTGCTTCCAAGCACTGGATTCTACTCTTCGTACCCTTGGTGGCTAGGTTCAGTCGGACACAAAGCTGCTTGAGGTGATTCAGCGTGATGCCCTTCTGTGGCAAGGCTGGTAGGTGTGGCTGCTGACGATTGTACACCTGCCTAGCTGTGTCTTCAAGCTGCTGCACTTTGTTGGTGATGTCCGCCAACCGTTGCTGTCGTGCTGTGTTTTGATCCCTTGCGCTTGCTGCTGAGCTGTACTCCTCCCTTGTGGGCAACTTCACCGGGAGGGTGATGCGTTGCATAGCCAGGTAGGAAAAGTCCCCCAAGAAGTGCATGCGCTTTGTGTAGTACTCTCCCAACACGCCTACCAACTCCAAGACCAGCTCGTCTACCTGCTCTGCTGTCACTGGCTCCCCCACTGCACCCCGGCTGTCACCTGGTCCCCATACCATGCTGCAGCCCAAGGAGCAGGCCTCCGTCAACACCATGCGGGGCTCAACTGTGGCTGCCAGTAGCACACAACTGTGGCTCAACTGTGGCTCAACTGTGGCTGCCAGTACCAGCCAGTAGCACACCTGCTGCTGTTTGATTGCGCCCACAGCTGTTGCTCCTCAAGCACCGCACGGTTAAGAGCTGGCAGCACGGCGCATTGCACCATATGCACAGGCTTCAGCAGCTCAGCAAATAGGCACTGGTAGACCTTCTGCTGCCCTGCTATGCTAGGCAGAGTGGCTGCAACACCTCCAGCATTGGCTGGTAGTACTCTAGGACGCACACAGCAATGCAGCAGTAGGTGCCCCAGCGGGTGACGCAGGCCTCCTCTACCTTCCGTGAGCCTGGTGGGGGGTGCTTGCGGAAGACCATGCTGACATGGTCTAGCAGCCAGCATAGGGCGCTGTTGTGACCCTGGCGCTGCATATATGCAGATTTGCCAAAGTGCAGGCACAGGTGGCGCACCGCGTTATGCAGGAGGTGCTCGTAACAGTGAACGACATAAATAGGGTGCAGCTGGTGGCCTGCGCTGTTCTTTGCTGCTGACAAGAGCTTCACCACTCCACCTTTGCGTGTGTGCCAGCTCTCCCACATTTGCATTTGCGCTGTCACACACGGCAAAGAGAATCCTGATCTTTGCTGACCAGTAGCCAGAATTGCTGAGGCATGTGATCAAGGCTTGGCATTGGCTCTTGGCGTCATGCTTAGGCAGGTCAACGCAGCCCACCACACAATGCATCGTTGTGTACACGCTTGCAGCTGCACCCCGGCTTGAGGTGGAGGAGGGGGGCCCAGCAGCCCGGGCCGCCGGGCCACCGGCTGTAGGAGTGGAGACCACAGAGGGGACTGTGTTGCTGGGTGGTGGTGGTGGTGCGGAGCGGTGGCCTGGCTGGAGATAGTCCGACAAACGAAGTGGAGGCTTGACAGCTCTGGCCACACGAGACCTGGGTGCTGGGGGTAGGGGTGGGGATGAGGTAGGGGTGGAGGTAGCGGTAGGGTAGTCCTGGCTCAGGGTTGGGCTTGGAAGTGGTGGTAGGGGTGGAGGTGATGGCGGTGGAGCAAGGGCAGCAGTTGTTTGGTATCATTCAGCGTCTAAAGACAACAATGCAACACCACATCAGTATGGGGAAGTGCACAATGGCTGGGCTGGGCTGAGCTGCCTTGCCTGGGCGTGAGTCGCGATGAAGCCAGCAGTGCGGGACCATGGAGCCCGGCCAGTGGCTACTCGCTTGGCCATTCGAGCGGACCCAGCTTGGCTTCGCTTCGAGCGCCCGGTCATGGCTTAAAACCATCTTTTTGCGGCTGGCATCGACCAAAAGGTAAACGGACGGCTCTGATGGGCGGAGAGTGGTCGTAGTTTCAATACTTATAATTATGGCGGGCTGAAACGACTTCAGTTTTGGGAAAAGGCCCCTGGCATGGCCAAATCTTAGCTGTTTTTCATGTTTTACCCAATAATTACTAGCACACGCATCAGTTTGCAGGCATAATTATAAAATCGATGGAAGTACTTGATGCGGTTCCCCGGTGCTCATTGCAAGGCATTGGGCACATGTGGCATGCATAAACATCTCTTGACAGTGTGTCCATCACCATTACTCGCCATAGACCGAGCTGATGCATGTTAAGGCCAAGTCAGCGCCAAGGTGCGAGTGTGTGGTATAGCTAGCTGCTGAAGAAGTTTCAGGCCCAAAGCCTCACGGCGTACCCCCTCAACCCGGCCATGAGACAAGCCTCTAGCAAGCAGCATGTAGCACACAATGTAGACACCCAGTAGGCACCTGGACATCGCCGAGGACATCGCCGCAACAGCACACATACTTTAGGGCGCAAATAAGAGCAATGGAGCGCTCCTGGCGTTGTGTGCTGGTCGGGGCCTCCGAACATTGGACGGGGTCGCGGACCAGCCAATCACCATAGGCCTGTTCCTCTGAGCCGATGCTAACGTGCGCGGCGCTGCGTGAAGGCGTGCCAATCTTACATCGTGAGGCGGTGTATAGAGTTAGTTAGGTCCATCCGAAAATGGGGTTTTTTTGGCTTGCTTCAAACCTGACGTCGAACCTGACTTCCAAGTATGAGGAGAGCCCAACCAGCGGCTGCTTCGCCGTTCATTGCGGCGACACCAAGCGAAGGATGCGGCCGGGCGGTAGTTTCACGGCTTTGGGTTTAGACTCCCTCCCAACCAACCCTAGGTCCGCAAACCTTCCACCCCCGACCAGCACGGAAGGGTCTCCCCACCCCACCGCGGCCTTCCCTGGGCCCCCCACGCACCCCGCAACCGAAACCCCACGCACCCCGCACCCCGAAACCTGCCGCATGGGCCCAAAACAACCGTACGAAACCTCCGGGATAACTGGGCCAGATAAGTCACCCGGTAATAATTCCGACAATGCTGCGAAAAATTATCTAACATACGTCGGTATTTTGCCCAGCCTCCAAACCAGGACCCCCCGCTTCAGGACCTTACCCAATACGACTAGATGGTCCGCGGGCGCAGCGCTGCGCCTTATCAACCCGAGCCGTGACCCTGTGACCTCTCACACACAACGCAGCACCTGAACGCCGAACGCAGACTGTGTGCCTCATGGTGTAGTGTCTTGCAGGTGAGGCGCCAGCCAGCAGCCACACAGCATTCGCGACCAGCCATAGCATACATGCGCCCCGGTCGAGCGAAAGGAGCAAAAGGAAAGACGCGCTGCTGACGAGCTAGCGGAACAGCGAACAATCGATTGGTAAAGTCTGTGGCTGCTTGCAGGTGGACTTCCAATGGCTAGGAGGCTACGCAGCTAAAAGGTGCAGCTAGTGAGCGCAGCCACAAACAGCAAGGAGCTTAGAGCGGCAGAGCGGAGGACTATTGGAGGAGCCTGGAGCGCAGGAGCAGTTGTGAGCCAGGAGCCAAGAAGTGCAGCCAAGGAAAGCAGCTTGGCAGAGCAGCCAGGGACAGCCAGGAGCAGTCAGGAGCAGCCATGAACAGTTGTGAGCGGCAGCAATAAACGGCACCCATAAGCAGCGCCCTCCCCCCCCTGCCATCCCCCCCTTCACCCCACACCCAACCCCCTCCCCCCCCTCACACACTCCAATTAGCAAGTGGTGAGTGGCATCTCTTGCAACTATGCAGCTCTATGTACCTAGTCTGACCGCTAGCATGCCCTTGTTTGCTGCAGGTTCCAATGGTCACACCCCTTACCTTTCCCCACTACCACCACTAGCACCTCCCCTTCCCTTCCCTTTTCCGACACGCCCACCCCCTCCCAATCCGCCGACAAACCCCTCACGCCCAACCCCATCCCCAACTCAATGGTACCCTCCCTCCCCATCTCCCCTCCCCTCCCCTCCCCTCCCCTCCCTCCCTCCCCTCCCCTCCCCTCCCCTCCCCTCCCCTCCCCTCCCCTCCCCTCCCCTCCCCTCCCCTCCCCTCCCCTCCCCCCTCCCCTCCCCTCCCCTCCCCTCCCCTCCCCTCCCCTCCCTCCCCTCCCCTCCCCTCCCCTCCCCTCCCCTCCCCTCCCCTCCCCTCCCCTCCCCCCCTCCCCTCCCCTCCCCTCCCCTCCCCTCCCCTCCCCTCCCCTCCCCTCCTCCCCTCCCCTCCCCTCCCCCCCCTCCCCTCCCCTCCTCCCCTCCCCTCCCCTCCCCCCCCTCCCCTCCCCTCCCCTCCCCTCCCCTCCCCTCCCCTCCCCTCCCTCCCCTCCCCTCCCCTCCCCTCCCCTCCCCTCCCCTCCCCTCCCCTGCAGTTGTGGAAGGGCGCGTACAGCCTAGAGTCAGCTGATCTCTCTACCCTACCTTGCAGCCAAGAGCAGCAACCAAGTGCTGCCAGGAGTAGCCAGGAGCAGCCAGCTGCTAGGAGCAGCAAGGAGCAGCAGCCAAGAGCAGCCAGAAGCAACAGCCAAAAGCATCCTGGAGCAGCAGCCAGGAGGAGCATCCCATGACAGGTCCATGAGATGTTGATTGCCCAGGTCAATGACATGTTAACTGCGTGCGAATGCTGCATGGCGTGACTCGAGGCAGCAGGTGTGTGGCGCTAGCATAGGCTGCTGCAGCCATGCCTCCATGCTTGCCAGCAGGGTGGCAACAGCCTTGAGATGAGCATGACATGTGTAGCATGCTTGGTGATTGCAGGCGGTAGGCGGCAGTGGCGTAGAGCAGCAGCCAACATTGTTGCTGTGTTACTATGTTGAATGTGCTGTCACCTTATTGTTGTAGGTCACCCTTGTTGTGTTACTATGTTGAATGAGCACAGCCCAGCCCAGCCAGGAGCGGCAGCCAGGCGTTGCTGGGGTGTTTGACTAGCCTGCCCACCTCTAGTCATGCATGTCGTTGGTTGTTGATCACAAGCATGCCCCTTGCTTGCTGCAGGTCTAACAGTCACACTCCAACCCCTTGGCTCCTTCCCCCTAATCCTACCCTGTCCCATCACCAACACCTCCAAGTCTCCTATTCCCCCAACCCCCCCCCTTCCCCTCACCTCCCCCCCGACATCGTAGTCCCCTCCCTACCCTACCCAGCAACCAGGAGCAACCCCCTCTTCTCCCTCTAATCCCTGCCCCCTCTCATTTGTCATCTCCCTTTCCTGCCTACCCTCTTTTCTCCCTCTAATCCCTAGCCCTTCTTATAAATGGTTAGGGTCCCAGCCGGTAAGTGGCTGAGACCCAGCCTGATCTCCCTCCCTCACGTGCACGCCCCTTGGTTGCAGGTCTGATGGGCACCTCCCCCCCCCCCTTCCTTCTTCCCATTCCCCCCTTACCCGCCACAACACAGCCTCCGCCCGGGCTGCAGTGGATAAGCAGCAGGCTGCGGTGCATGAGCAGCAGCAGCAGGCTGTAGGTGTGTGGCACTGCAAGCTGCAGGTAGCAACAGGCTGCAGGTGTGCTGCAGTGCATGAGCAGCAGCAGCAGGTGGCAGTGCATGTACTGCAGTGGATAAGCAGTAGCAGCAGGCTGTCATGCATGAACCTTGTATCAGCAGCATGGCTGTCCTGAGCTTCCGTTCAGTTTCATGCGGGATTGTAAGCAGTGAATGATCAAGATGTAATGATGAAGACAGTGGTGGTCATCAGCAGTAAATTGCGAACGAATGATGCTTACGCCCCTTGTATGGACAACACCACCACGTGGTGATGCGCTGATGCTGCAAACGTGGTAGCCACCTGCTACATACCCCCTTAACATGTAAGCATCACGGTCATGCTTAGCAAGTGCAGGACTGGCAGTGATCCAGCCACACAGCTAGTTCCTGGAGACGCATCCATGGTGCATGTGGTCGGTGCATGAGGGCGACACTAGGGGTACCCGGCATTCAGCTGCAAACCATGTTATCACTTGCGCCTCGTGAGTAGTGCATTACATTAAGGCTTGGTAAGGCATGTGATGGTATCAACGGCAAGAACACGAGAACGCTGCGAAGACGGGTTGTCCATACAAGCGGGCCATCCATGCACTAACCGGTTGTCAGCCCACTGTCCCTAGGTATGTAGGTGCGCAGTGAGCCAGATTGGTATCACAGTGTACCACACCAGCTGTGTTGGCTTACATCATAGTGTACCACACCAGCTGTGTTGGCTTATGATAGGTACTAGCCGCACAGGGGGTATGTAGAAGGGTGGCTACCACATTTGCGGCCTTAGCGCATCACCGCGTGGTGGTGTTGTCCATACAAGGGGCGTAGGAATCGTTTGAGAGGATACACGGCTAATGACCACCACCATTTTCTTCATTACATCATGACCATCAAGCTAAATCAAGGGTGGCATCATGACCAAGTATCATTCGTGCGCAATTTACTGCTGATGACCACCACTGTCTTCATCATTACATCTTGATCATTCACTGCTTACAATCACGGTGTGTGGCATGGAACTAAACGGAAGCTCAGGACAGCCATGCTGCTGATTGCTGAAACAAGGATGCATTGCTACACACATACAACTTGTTGTCCATGCACTGCTGCTCATGGACTACAGCCTGCTGCTGCTGCTTATCCACTGCAACACA